>JARHVA010002057.1:1470000-2070000 GCA_037957365.1 Torreya grandis
AGTGCATCATGTGTCAGATGCTAAATGTTCTATGAGATAGATCCTGCTAGGGGGTTTGTTTCTTGGGTATGTCTGAAAACTAATGTTGAATGATGAGAATGAGAAGAGGGTGAAACCTCATACCATGTTAAATGCTTTATAATTCTAGAAACATACTAATATCCTATAGGGGATGTTCTATATCAATAACCTCATCTATAGGTTGAGTTTATGCACTTAAAGTATTCACTTCCCTATGTAATTTTATTATTGACTTCAATATCCTTTTGTTTTTATTAAATTCTCATTCTAAATTGTAAAGGTTTGATTCTTATCCATAACTTCCTTCAAGATTTTTTTATTGGGCTGTCAGGTTCTTTTCCAAAGTTTGAATTTTTTGATACTTTTTTTTTCTTCTTCAACAACTCTTTGTTTTATAAACGTATCCCATTTCAAGTAAGTTTTGGGCTCCTTGTCCAAATTTTTCATTTGTATAACCACTAAGATAGTCTCTATATTGAATTGAAAAGGTAGCTTAGTCTCATCCATGGTCTCCAAAAAATTCTATATAGAGTAGAAGACTCTGGTTATACCATATCCTTGCACCTTTCATCCCTTTCAATTTTTTCTCATTACAAGTATCTACCAAAGTAAGTTATGGGCTCTTTGACCAAATTTTTCATCTACACAACCACCAAGATAGTATCTATATCAAAGTGAAAATGTAGCTTAGTCTCATCCATGGTATCCAAAAAAATATGTATAGTAAAAGACTCTACTTATACCATATCCCTAAACCTTGCATTCTGATGGGTGTCATTATACCTTCATTTAATCAACTTCATGGTTGATGTCATATTAAACAAGGTCTAATGTACAATGGTTATCTATGATAAGGTGTAATGGTTATGGGCTAACAATTATGTTTTGGGGGTTTTTTGAATGATCATCTACTTTTAAGGTTCTAATCTACTTAGATGATATTGAATATATCTAATTTCTTGAAGGAAAGACAATTGTAGATCTAAAAGTACACAGTTCCTTAAAATGAAACACATTTTTTCAATAAATAAACTTCTAACTAAACACATTTACTTGTAATTAAAATTGTTAATCTAAGGAAAATGTATGAATATGATTGTAAAATTGAATTTAATTGATAATGAAATTCTCTCAAAATATAATCTAGGATTATATAATTTAATTTAATTGATAATGAAATGTTCTTAGAAAAGAAATCAATGCTGATAAAAATAGTTGCAAGGCAAATGCACACACATAATTACAAATAATCATGTAGGTTAATAATTCATGCTTGAAACATAAATACTCTTATCAAAGTTTAAATGAATAATGAAATATAAATATAAATACCACATAAATATTTGCTTCCTCAGGTGACTAGGCCCTTGTTCTCACTTGGGTTAGGATGAAATCAACTCAAAACTATTAGAACTATGAAAACTTCATTAATTCATATAAAAATTACAAACCAAAACTAGATCTGATATCTTTAACTATCATAATACATCTGATAATAATAATCACTTACTTCTCCACCAAGATATCAGGAACATGTTAATTTATTCTTAAACACCTTCCAACTACTATCCCAAATTACATCTAACAAACTAACAATGTAATTAGATCACAATGATGATTAAATAGACTTATATAAATAGAGATATACATATCAACCGCTCATGTCCCAAGGAGAAATGTTATAAGGTAGGAAATGTAATTGCATATAATTTTGTTTAATTGATTTCATAAATTTATCTTTATATCAATAGATATGGTAACCCAAAACCTCATGCAAACAAAATGGTGTTATCTCTAATATTCTAAAAATAGAAGTACTATACAAGATATTTAGACATCTATGACATACTAAAGATGCATCAAAAACATATAAGCCAAGTGTTGGAGAAATTTTTGAGCTTTGTTGATAGGTTTAGGAGCTTTGTGGTTCACTCAAAAGACACCTGTAGTACTCTAAAAATCAACTTTCAAATTCCAAAGCTTCACTGATAAATTATAAAGCTTCATTGATAAAATATTGAGCTTTGTTGAAGAGTTTATTTTTACTCCAAGCTCATCTCCAATGGTTGAATTTAATCACAAAAATCTTATAGCATTCAATTATAGTCAATGATCCTTATTTTTCATACATAACTTAGGGACTAACCATGCCAATTATTAGAACATAGTGGTAAGAGTGAGAACATAGACTCACACAAACCAACAAATATATAAGTACCTATATTTTAATTTTAGACTAGATATAATCCATAATATGTATGTAATAATCAACCCATGGAGGTAATTTAATATGTATAACAAAGTTGATATGTGGATATAATGAGTCAAATAATGGACTCATCATTTCCCCCACACCTTACCTTTTTCAAGTCCTGTTGAAAACTAAGGCCTCATTTATTCATAATTGAATATACTTTGTTATAAAATCAAGATGAGATTATAAACATCATATTAGTGGTCCCAATCTATTATAATTTCATGAATAATTCCCATTTATCTAGAGATGAATTCAAACCATCTATCAAAATGGTCATGGGACTGGAGTTTTGCATTATGCCAAGGTGACATTAGATTGATAAGGAGTGGTCAGATGAATCTCATGCCAATCCATGGCTTGGTTCCTCATTCATTGAGAACTTGAAAAATTACTTGTATTATTGTATGGTCTCTTTGAAGACTCAATCTAAGATTGGTAGGAGAAATAACTTTTCTTATTTTGAAAGGTATGGCTAGTGTGTCCCATCTTATCATACATGCTCTTGTTGTTTCATCAAAATGATGATAAAAAAACTTATCAAAATTTGTAATGTTCTGATGAAAAGTCTATAGGTAATGGTCACACATTATAAAGTATTATTGAGCTCTAAAATCTCATATAAGCCTAGGTGTATTAAGAAATTGGGGCTTACATAGAGTCCTACTATTTTTGCCTCCTAAAAGTATTCATCATTTATTTGGTCTCATGTAATAAGATTCCTAAAGGTAGAAAGGAGATATACGAGCTAAACTTATATTGTGAAAAATTAACCTTTAATCCAATCTCATATTTTAGAATGAGATTGCATAAATAAAATTCACACAATAAATATTTCCTCTTGGGAGTATTACTTAGAAAATTCTCCATAAATTATCTCTCATTTTTATATCATGGTTTCACTCATAGGAAATTTTTAGGATTTGTTTTCTATAAAAATGCTCATGGATAGAAATATTTTAGATATATGAGGGTCATCTATAGGCCAAAAAAATTTCTCCTATTTTACAAGCTTTTTAGAGAACGAATTAGGTGTTCTAATTTTGATATTTTACTTCTTCACACTCTTATTTTAATTTATTGATGTCTTTTTTAAGCTTCCTATTTTATATCTTAATTTTATTTAGTTAAATATAGGTAATATCCCATATAACATCTTGATAAAATAACAAGATTTGGACTTCTTTGTCTTCTTTTTATTTGTGATGGGTTTGAGCCTATTGGTCTAATATTATTTTTAACTAAACTATATTTTCTTGGAGTGATCTAATCTCTTTATATTTTTATATACAATTTTTGTTAATCTTTTCAAATTATATTCTCAAAGAGGATATATAAATGTCCTTACCTTGGATTTGTATCCAAAGGAAAGTAATCTCTTCTACCTACTACTTTATTGTAGCTTTTGATTTAGAAAGAAGGGTTTTCTATAATTATGTTTCCTCATATGAACTAGAAGAGTGGGATTTTTTCTTCTTATCCTTTAGTCATTAGGGCTTTACCTTTATCAATGGATGGATTTGATAATTAAGGTGGAGGAGAGGAAGCTGAAGGTAATTAATATGGAGGAGCCTTGATTGTAGCCTCTTTTAGGGATTTTGCTATGTCAACCTGTTCTTCAATTCCTACTACATGTTCTTATTAAAATTATACATGCTAATTTACTTCTATATGAGGTTCCTCCCCCACACTTGTGTATGCTATAGAAGTTTATTGATTGAGGGTTACCAATGTATCTACAACATCCCTTTATAAATATTCATCTTCTTGTAAAATCAACTTTCTTCTCCATTTTAATGGAGCATTATGTCTAGATTATTTTGGTAAAAGCATTCTTTTTTGTTAAGAATATATTATAAAAACTTTGGGTCAAGGTAGTTTAGGTATATGTATTTATTTCTTATAAATAACTATGGGTTCTTGAGTACTAGCCAGCTCTAGAGTCACTATGGAGCTAGATTGTGAAACCCTAGATCTCAATTTCCTCCTTTGTCTCAATTCCTAAGTTGGCTTCAAGGTAACCTTAGAGCCTAAATTTGAAACCCTTGATTTTAATTTCTTCATTTTAATCTTGATTTGGACCTTTTATGTAAGTGCCTTATTTGGAGGTGGATTTTGGATTCCTAGATACATACAATTTTCTCCTTTTTGTCTTAGGTTGCCTCTTCATTTTATTATTTAGAAAGGATGCCCAAGCTACCTATCTATTTGGTTTATTAATGAATTAATGCTTACAAATGAGATAAATAAGCCCATGGTGTCTAAAAAAACCTAACCCCTTATAGTGATTTAAATACATAAATTATATGGCACCTAACAAATACATAGGTATATCTATTATATGTTCATAATTAAGTAACCCTTGCCTTAAATGAATGATAATTATCATGGAATCACAACCCAGTGAATCATATTGACCATCAAAATTTAGATATTTAGTCACCCAAAAAGTTATTATCCTCCATGGTTCTAGTAGACATTTCCTTTTTATTCCTTTTTGATTCCTTGAGGGCTTAAAATTAGTTCAAGAGATGGTTATCCTTCCTCATGAAATATAAAAATAAGGCCATTGAAAGTGGGCATACATGTGATTACTATTCCTTCATTTTAATGCCTACCAACTCACTAATTACCTTGATAATAAATGGAATATACACCCCTTTCATGGTGGAATAATTGTCCTTTAAATTGGTGATGAATTATTTCACTGATCTTTCATCATACACCTATAATGTTTTGATGAATTCCAACCATATTTCTATTTTGAACATGATAGGTACTTCTTCATCTATCCCTAATAAACTTATAGACTTATGCTCTAATTTCTTAAGACACAAGGTGATAAATTACAAGGATTTCATGGGGTAAGAATAAAGTATTGAAAAAGGTTATTTTCATGAACAAAGAGTTAAAAATGAATTGTCATCATTTATGATTTAAAATATGCATTCAATTACATCTAGTTTTAGGATATTCTTGAGGTTTTACTCATGTGAGGTGTGACTGTTTTGGATAGAGGCAAGGAATGTCAAATTTGGAAAGGCCTTTTTAATGATTTTGGGAGTACCCATATCCTTCTCAGATATTTGAATTGCATCTCCAATCTTTGGAATTGATAGCCAAAGCTCTTGATTATGAAAACTAACATGATTGCATCAAAAGATACCTTTTACGTGATTGTTAATGATGTCATGAGAATGACATCATATTCCTTTTTTCAAACCCCTTTTTGGGATATCCCTTTTTTAGAACACTTTTATTCTTTTAGGAAACCTTCCCAATTTGGGTAATGTCCTTCAAGAGTGAGAAAACATAACATCCTAAAACCTAATTCTAATCCTACATAGAAAAATTGAATATAAAATACCTTAGTGATTGTGGTGTTACCTTTTCTCATCATGTTTCCACTTATCCTACCATGATTGGAACATATTATTTAGTGATAATAATATACAAGGAGATGACTAATAACCATATTTTATTGCTTTATTCCATGGATAAGTAGCTATTTGTTGTTTTCAACTTCTCCTTTACATTTTTTTTATTTTTTATTTTTATTTTTATACTTTTCAATTTTTGGGAGAGGGACTACCATTTCTCATTTTCAATCCTTCTCCTTTATCATGAGGAGAAAAAAATTGGTTTTAAATTATCCTCCTCATTGGAATTCAATATTCATACTCTAGCTATAATGGAGGAACGTAGTCGTACTTCATATCCAAATTCACTTTGAGATTGATTTTTTTCAAAAAACTCATCCTAACTTGGAGGATTTTGGTAAAGTCTCAACATATGTCCATTGGCCATATGATTTTTATGATTCCCATCTATGGTAAAAAATTGGACTGCCCCATTATCAAATATTTTTTCTATTTGAAAAGGTACTAACCACCTATTTCTTAGTTTCCCTTTGATATGTTGAAATTTAGAATCAAACAAGAATGCCTAGTCTCCTTTGAATCTTATGTGTTTAATATCAGTATCATTCCATTGTTTTATTTGATGTTGAATATATATTTTTTATTTCAATGCTTATGTTCTCATCTCATTCATATCATTAAGCTAAAGAATTCTCTCTCTCTCTATGCTTCATCAAGGTCTATGCCAACTTCTATTGCTGTCTTCAAAGTCTATAGTTCAAATTTTATGGTTAATAGAGGTTTCTTTCTAAACACAAGTTCATAAGGAGAGAATCTTATGGTGGTGTTCCATGTGGTGTTTCATGACCATAATTACCTAGGTATCTTGTTTACCCAATCTTTTTTACTAGTGCTAACTATCTTGATCAAAATGTTCTCCAATTCTCTATTGATAACCTCTACTTGTCCTTTACCTGAGGGTGAATATGATTTACTATGGATGATCTAGTAATTTTTTGTGAAGGATTTTATCATTTTTGACATGAATTATGGTCCTTTAATAGTTATTATCTCCCTTGGTGCTCCAAAAATTTAAATAACCTTGAAGTATAAGAAATCAATGTCTGCTTCTTCCCTTACAAATGGGAGACCTTGAACCTCAACCCACTTAGTGACATAGTAAATGTATATAAATAAGTAATCTTTCCATTTAGATATGGGATCAATAATGCAAACAAAATCTAAACCCCACTTCTTAAATGGTTCTAAAACCACCTAAATATGGAGAGGCATTTCATTGTAAAATGTAGGTTTACCTTCCCTTTATCAAGAATCATATTACCAAATATATTTCTTCACATGCCTATTGAGTGAGGGCTAATAATATCAAACCCCAAGGATCTTATGAATAGTCAGTTTGGACAAATAATGGCCTCCATTATGATAATCATGACAAGAAATTATTATTTCATAAGTCACATCATCTCTAACACACCTGTGAAGTAAATGGTTAGGTCTAAAATTAAAAAATACACCATTAAGCCATTTAAAATAGGAACTATATCTAACCAAATGTTTTATTTATTTATAAGTGAAATGGAAAGGAAAATTCCCAATATCCAAGTAGTTTCCCATATCAACAAGCCAATATAACTATGTTGATACCATGAATAGTTACTCATTTGAAAAATTATCCTCCACTGACTCTTCTTCACCTAAAATATTCAATCTAGATAGAAAGTTAAAAACCACATTAAAATTTCTAGGATTATCAATAATTGTGATATCAAATTCTTGTAAAATTAATAATTATTCAATGATACTACCTCCTACCAATATTTTATTCATGAGGTACCTTATGGCTAAGTAATCTATATAGATAGATTCTATAAATAATGATATAATTTTTGAATTTGTTCATTGCATAAATCACAACCATGAATTCATTATCTTTAGTTGTGTAGTTTATTTTTATGACGTTAATATTCTTGCATATGTAATAAATTGCATACATATTTCCATCTTAATCCTTTTAACCTTAGACTACTGATCCATGTACATCTCTTGCATAACCAAGCTTGCTCCTTATTCATTCTACTATAAAGGGCATGCACCTCTCACCTAATATTTCACACTCCTTGTTTGAAGTTTGCTCACAGTCATATGTATAAGTATCATGAAATATTATAGATGTTTATGCATTAACCCCTATGCACTTTATACTTCACACTCATTATTATACATGTTATATCTCGTAAACTCATACACTGCATAAGTTTCACACTAGTTTGTTGACTTTCATGATATTCATAGTTCATAGCCCCATGAACCTTGAAATCTCATATCATAGATCATATTTTCACACACATAGACAAATCTTGGACTCTATAGCACATCCATGTGTTACCCTTAATTATCCATGTAGTTTAAGGGATTCACCAACTATCATCTAGCTCAGTAGATGAACAAACACAACCATCTTCTTGGTAACTGACAAAAACTATCTTTTTAGTAACTAATAGTGGTTGTAACTATTATTTTATTATAATTGTATAAGTATGTAACATACACATCTAAACAAAGTTCTATAGTCTACATAATCATAACACAGATAACATGATCTATGTATCTACTCTGTAAAACATGCACTGTAGCACATTATACCAAATTTTCCCTAATCTTTGTTAATGAATAAAAGTTGAATTTGATAAAATTAAGACTTCCACTCCATTGAATGTGTTTATTTTTTTCTTTTTTAATTATATTTTCCCATTCACTCTACACAACCAAAACTCAATTGTCCCCTACATGCTTAGTCTTGGTCCCCATGTTGTGGATCATTGGTATTAGAGATAAAAATATCTATTCCTTTCTATGTTTGTAAATACGTGAGCACAAATTGAGAAGTAAGGTTTGTTAATCACTTCTATTTTAGAATATCTGGAAGAACATCATAGAAAAATAAGATGGATGACACCCAAAAGTAACTTGAGGTAGCCCCTAAGGTAAAAAATCTCATTGATATTGCACTAGAGGCATAACACACTAAATGTTTTGGATAATTATATGAATTTATTTTACAACTCAATTAGATGCCTTCTACCACACCCCTATAGTTTTATCAATAGTGGTTTCATCAATAAACTCCTTTCAATTTTTAAGTCAATCTCGACATCCCTATGTTCAAAGGCAAGATCGATACCAAAGTATTGGATGCTTATATTTAATAATTTATGGTATTCTTCTTAGTTAATTATTTCATCAATTCTTAGAATATCACCTTCATAGTATTGAAGATTTCCATATTGATCATTCACTAGTGGGAGAGCTTCAGTGTGTATCACACATAAGAGTGTGATTCAATTGAATCTTGGAATACTTTTGTTGACATGGTGAAGGATTAATATTACCTAATAAACCACTTTTAACATGAATACATCAAGTTCCAATAACTACACTAGTATAAATATCAATCTATGGAAGACTACACCAATATTTTTCATGACTACTCTTTGTGCATGCATGATAACTTTAACAAAAAAATAAGGTGATAAAGTACATTAGTGAATTCTCACCATATATCCATGCAAAAATGGATTTATTGACTTATTAAACTTTAGGTCAAGCATATCACAACACTAAAAATATTTAATCCAAGGAAAATCTAAAGAAGTGTGTCACCTCTTCATCTAACATAGTACACAACGCCTAGCCTTTACACAAATCCACATTATAGCCTTTTGTGTAGAAGTAAAAACACACTTCTCATAAAGGAAAGTAGCACTAGAAGAATATTCAACCTTCAAAGGCCCAAATTCCTTCTAATTTAGAAAAAGGAAAGAATAAGAAGTTTGGTGATAAGTGGTGTCATTTCCACTGCTCATCCATTCATGATGATTCTGAATATCTCATACAATAATCCTTGCTCAAAAAATTTGCATCAAGATCCACATAAATGGATGACACTAATCTACATCCCTCTTATATAAGCACCAGAATCACTGTGATCAACATCTCTAAAGATCACAATTGTCTCTTCCACAGCAAGTTCTAGGTGAAAGGTTAGCCTCTCCATGTCATAACTGATAGTGGTAGTTATAAGAACATCATTATACAATATACAACTCAACATCTTAGTATTATCATTATTTTTCATACAAATTCTTACTCTTTATGGTAGCTATAATAGGGGAAAGATATATAGGTTTGGTGGTAACACACTTTTTAGTACAAAGTCAAGCCTATGAATGATGTCACTTATGGCATTTCACCTTTAGAGGTCTATAAAATTCTACTGGGGAGATTGTTCTTGTATGATTGTGAAGCTACATATCAAACTAAGATATAGCATTGAATTATTTACATGTAATATCACTTATACATATTTTTCAAGTTAGCTCCCACAATCAAAGTGACCTTGGTCTCTACCAAGCAATGTTACAAGATCATCTCCCATGCATAAAATTTTAAGTTACTCATGGTTCACCCTGATACACCTATAAAGTCAAAACCAAAGCACACCTTGGTAGTATAAAACACTCTCACATCATCATAACAATAATATATTTATAAGTTACTAGAGAATAGTAGTGAAGTGTTTGTATAACTTTAAGGTCTTCTAACATACTATGTAGTAAAGCACTACATCAATTTGGTTCCTAGATCCCCACTTCAAAATAAACCCCTCTATTATACATAAAATAAGGAGAATGATAATGTTTTTTACCATATTTAAGAGATTATTAATTAAGGAAAGATCAAACCTAGATCTTTACCTTATGGGATTTTTATAATCCTCTCACCCAATAAGGATTGGTCTTGGTGACTCTACATAGATTCTCATGCACTATACAAAATCATAGTGAGAATCAGTATCCACTATCATGTATTGATGACCTTTGAGACCAACTCTAAGGCACATAATAATTTACCAATATCAACTTGAATTTAGGTTAACATCGTCTTACATCATATCCTAAATACATCTAAAAGATAACATTCAAGACTCAAAAAAGATTATATGAATTATTAGTCATGCCTTTCAGCCTAACCAATGTGCCAACCACTTTCATTCACTTGATGGATGATCTAATCAAGCCATTGTTTAATTCCTTCATCATCATCTACTTGGATGACATTATCATCTTTAGAAAGACTTGATAGGATCATATGGAACATATATCACATGTCTTAGATGATTTTCACTAAGACAAGTTTTTAGATAACTTAACAAAGTATACATTTGGCACTGCATAAATCTAATACCTAGGTTACATCATTGATTTCATGACATTTGAGTAGTTTTAGATAATATCAAAGTGATCCAAGATTGGTCTACTCCATGCAATCTCATGGAATTGAAGAGTTTTTGTATACTTACTAACTTATATTTTATGTTCATCCTTAGTCTATCACACATTTCGTGGGTTGTCAACCAACTCACACATGTCAAAGCCAAGTTTGACTAGACACATGAAAAACAAAATTATTTTGAGACTCTAAAACAATGTATCTATGAAGTGCCTACTCTTTAAATTATTGACATTTTATAAACCTTATAAATACACACTGATGTGTTTGACTATGCACTCAGTTTAGTGTTCATGTAGCATGGATATCTACTCTCATACCACTCCAATACATTAAATGAAATAGTGTAAAGGTACTCCACATATTATTATGAATTTTATGGTATTTTGTAATCAATTAAGAAATGGTGACACTACATTATTAGGAAAGAGATAATTGTTATTTCAGACCATAAACCACTTATGTTCTTGTAGTCATAGAACAAGCTATAAAATTCACACCACATGAAATGGATTAATTTCCTATAATAGTTCCATATCATAATTAAGAAAAATAAATGTAAGGATAAAAATGCCATATATTGGCTTATCTGATCTTTAGTTCATGTGATCATCATAGTGCTGGACATGCATGACCATAATTTCATAGACTAGGTTTTTCTTTACTTAGTTAATCAAGACTTCATAATAACTTACACTAGCAACATGTAATGTACACAAGTTTAGGGTTATATTTATTTGACTAGATTATCTAAAATTTCATGTATCTTTATTTTCCCTCTAATGCACTTCACCAATGACTCATCTGAGAGGTGCACTATACCAAGACCTTGTGACACTTCACTATGATAAAGACTCTAATTGCATTATAATTGCACTTATATTGGTTACACATGCACATATACATGGAGTGCCATATAAATTATTACATTATTTATTACATCACCAAGTCCATGAATAGGAAGCTAGGACTTTACACACATCTAATGATTCTATATAGACCATGGGAATCTTTTAGCATGGATTTCATGACTAGATTTTTTGTGATGAGATGACAACATGATCCTATGTTGCTTGTAGTGGATTATTTTTCCAATATATACATCATGGTCACCTGAATAAAATACATTAACATATCTATCACTATGTAGGTATTCTTTAACCATGTTTGGGTTCATTTTGGGTTACCCATATCCATCATCTTTGACTATGATCCAAGCTTTATGAGTCACTTTTTGAAATAATTATGGGAATTTATGGGTATGTAGATGGATCATTAAATTAATTTTAATCCTCAAATAGATCATAAACCTAAGTGGTTGATCTGGGCAACAATATAGGCAATAATTTAGGTGACGGGTCCACCCCAATTGATGATGAAACTTCTGGGAGCCATAACTTTTGCACCGTAGCTCCAATTGATTCACCATTTGAACTGTTGGAAAGATAAGAATGAGGAGAACATAGTGAGATGGAATTGAGATCCACTTGATGAATTTTGACACCTGAAAACATAATGGAAGTGCCCAAAATTTTAATTTTAATAGTGCAATCTAAAAATAATAAGTTTCTAAAAATAGTAAATCCTTAAATTCTATATTATTGTAAATTGTGGAAGTCAAAAAAATTCATCTCCCTTAAAATTTATAACCTTACACATCCTCCCCCCACCTTCAAAACATGTATAAATGAATATTTAACTTGAAATGAAAATTAGACATCTCTTCTCAGAGATAAGCATATGTTTGGGTCTACAAATTTGATCAATAAAACATTTCTTCTCAGAGATAGCATTATTTGAATTGTCTTATTCTTGTTTCTTGAATTATCTTTCAACAAAAGCTTTTTTAGTTTTAGATCAGTGGTATCAGAGCAATTTTTCTTTAGAGTGTATGATCTCAAGGATGAGGTCAGATTATAAGAAGCTTGGGTAGAAAATAGAACCAGCAGACTATCCACCTATTCACTCCAAATGACTTCAAATGGTGGACAACATCAAGACATCTGATACTTTCAAGGAAATGGTGAATGAAGCCCTCCAATAGTAGTAAATGTAGATGCTACAAAAATTCACTCAAATTCTCCAACAAATCTTGATGGAAAATTTTGGCTCACCATCTACACCCCCACATCCTTTCAATGCCCCAACACCCTTCAAGGTTCAGGTGAATTTTGATATCCCTACATTTGAAGGCAAAATCAATGCTGATGTAGTAGAAAATTGGTTGGATCAATTGTCATCTTATTTTCCTATAAATAAATTCATTGATAAAGAGAAGATCACTTTTTCTCTTTTAAAAGCATCATTGCCTATCAAAAATTGGTGGGAAGTGTACAAAAAGATATTCAATGTAGATGACATTAGCCTTGAGATGGAACCTACCTAGGATGATTTAATAGAAGATGTAAAGGAAGAATACTACCCCATTAGAGCATATAATGATCTGTATATAGAGTGGTAACAACTTCACCAAGGTAAGGAATAGTATGTTTAAGACTACACTGACATTTTTCATTTTCTATGTATGAGATTGGGCATCCAAGAAAGTGAGAAACACAAGGTTCTCAAATATCATGGCAAACTACAATGGTACATATGGGGAGAAATAGAACTCTTCAATTTGGAAACCCTTGGTGAAGCGTATAAGTTTGTAGTAAAGATTGAGCAAAAGCATGGAAGAATGAATACAAAGAGTCAGCCTTCAAAATGGAAAATTGACAAATAAGGTCAAACATGAGGCCAAAATTGGAAGCAAAAGGAAGGAAAGACTGGGAAGTGGTGTGATTATCACAAATCTAGAACTCACTCCAAAGAAGAATGTCAAGTCATCAAGTCCCTACTTTCTAAGTCACAATCCTCAACATCCACTACTCTACCTCATATAGACCCTACAGTCGAAGAGGTTGAAGAAGAGATTATAGATGTTGAACTCAAAGCCATTATTGCTTCATCACAAACCCATGAAAAGAGGCTAGATGACAAGGAAAGGTTGTTTCACTTTAAGTTATGGGTGAAAGGTAAGCCTCTGCATTTCATTCTTGATAGTGGAAGTCAAAAGAATTTAATCTCTAATAATATTGTAAAAAGTCTAAATCTATCCATGAATCCTCACCCAAATCCATACAATACTAGATGGTTGAGTCTAGGGAGAAACCTCTATGTCACCCACCAATGTCTTCTCTCATATGAAATAAAACCTTTCCAAGATGAGGTCTTATATGATGTGGTCAATCTAGATGTTTATGATGTACTCTTTGGTTAGCCATTCATGTATGGTCAACATGGCATCTATGAATCAAGAACTTGAAGGATTACTCTCACTCTTGGAACATGGCACTACAGGGTACCAAAGGTACCACCTTCTACATCTATCTCTCTGATTAGTGCCAAGAAATTTGTTCTCATGGTGGTCAAGCCACAAGAATCCAAAAGGGCTGACGTTGTAGCCCTGAATACACAAACAACACAACAATAGAATCAAATATATACCAAGCTAAATAATTTCATGGCCTTCCATCCATAGACTGATGGTCAAACAGAAATGGTGAACAATCGAGCCCTACACAGTTTCATAAATCATAGTCCATTCCAAGTTTGCATAAAGAATCAAATTGAAGTATAACTACCACACTTGATGACAAATTTTGATGAAATGGGGACAATTTCTTCTCAATGAGGGAGGAATGATCCAGGCAATAATACAAGTGGCAATTCAGGTTTTGGGTCCACCCCAATTGATGATGGAACTTATGGGAGTCATAACTTTTGCATTATAGCTCCAATTGGCTCACCGTTTGAACCATTAAAAAGATAATAATGAGGAGAACATAGTGAGATGGAATTGAGATCTAATAAATGAAGTTTGACCCTTAAAAACCCAATGTAAGTGCCCTAAATTTCAATTTTAATAGTGTATTCTAAAAATAGTAAATCCTCAAATTCTATATTGTTGTAAATCGTGGAAGTAAAACCAATTCATCTCCCTCAAGATTTCTGACCTTCAACATCCTCCCCCCACCTTAAAAACATGTATAAATGAAGATGTAACCTGAAATGAAAAGTAGACATCTTTTATTAGAGATAAGTATATGTTTGGGTCTGCAAATTTGATCAATAAAACATCTCTTCTTAGAGATAGCATATTTGAATTATCTTGTTCTTGTTTCTTGAATTATCTTTCAACCAAAGCTTTTAAATTTTTGGATCAATGGTAAATCTCACACTTATTCATCTTCTATGAATGTAAAACTATGCACATGCTCACACTTGGTATGATAATCCCATGTACATTCAATATGCCTATAATAGGGATCTTCACAACTCTACTAGCCACATTGCATTCTAGACATGAAATGGGTTTCAACCTTCATAACCTCTAGATATATCTTACCACACATCATTAGGTAATGACTCATGTACACATGAATGGGATTCAGAGAAAGCTAAGAATTTTTTATGCCACATTTAATATATTCACTAGCATGTTTAGTATATTCTTCCTCTCACTCAAGGTAAGTACAAGGAGTGTCATGATGTTCATCGCACACCTCATGCATTATAATTTGGTGATAAATTATAGTCACAAATTCAAAAGGATCACTTCAAAGGTCCACACCAAAATATCAAGCCTCTTTGTTATGGTCCTTACACCATTTTATATGTAGCTAGTGAGAACGCCTTTATTATTGATTTACCTCAGTACTTGGGCATGCACCCAGTCTTCAACATGGAACTTATCAAGCCTTACACTCCACTAATTTTTTATCTAGTAATGACACAACATCCTTATAATTTAGTTATATATCACTTTCACCTTATAGAGAAGGACTACATCATTGAAGTGACAAACACACACACCTACCATAGCACACATCAACATTTTTGAGTGGTTAAAGATGGGATATGTATTGATCAAGAAAAGTGGTATAATTCATATAAAATTTTGGTACAATTTATGAAAATGCATACTGATGCAATGGATACCATTTCTCTTCAAAAAAGGGTGAATTATTTATGTGTATCTCCCACATAGCCAAATTTACTCCTCATTTTCTCTATTGCACAGGGTGTGCACCTCTCACCCAATCTTATTCACTCATTTATTTAAGTTTTCTCATAATTATATTCATAATTACTCCACCATATCTTATAATTTTATGCACTAAACTATCTACACTCCACACTACACACTAAATATTTCAAATGCCACAACTCATGGACTCACACACTACATAAGTTCTATGATAGATCATTGAATTACACACTCTTTATAGCTCATATCCCTATGCACCTTGTAGTCCTATGTCATAGTTCATAGTTACACATGCCTATATTAATCTTAGAATCCATATCACATCCAAATATCACCTTACCTCAACTAGTGCTTCAATGGTTTCACCAATCATCATCCAACTTGGAAGATGAACTAACACAACCATCTTCTTGGTAACTAATAATAATCATCTTCTTTATAATTAATAATATTTTTAACCATTATTTTATTCCAATTATATGAGTATGTAACATACACATCTAGCCATAGGTTGATGTTTCACACAATCATAACAAATATATCATGCTTCACATATCTACTCTATAAAATATGCACTACAATACATTGTACCCATATTTCACATTCTCTGTTAATAAATAGCAGTTGAATTTCCTAAAAATAAGACTTCTATTCCATTGAATATGTTTAGTTTTTTTTTATGAATTATTTTTTCACATTCAATATATAAAACTAAAATTTGGTTATCCCCCACATGCTTATTTTCAAGTTGGATAACTCTTCCATGAGTTGTCTTACATCATTGCCACTCTTTCTTAACTTAAATTTATTAACACTCCCCTTTTTCTTGAGTAATTTATACAAAGTTTGGCTATATCATTTAGGTCAAGTTTGTTGATGTATCCTTTCCCCATAAGGTTGAAAGATTCCCTATCATCATCATCATCATCATCATCATCATCATCATCATCATCATCATCATCATCATCATCATCATCAAGTCCTTTAAAAAAAACTATTTCATATACATCCTCACTTAATTCATATCCACATTTCTTATGAATGAATTTAAAATGGCCAAGGTATTCTTCTAGGTTCTCATCTTCATTTTGCTTAATCCTAAAAAATTATTCTTTTTTGTGTTTGCCTCTATAATAGTCCTAATATTTGTCTAATAATTTAATTTCCATTTAATCACATGATGTAAATGAGTTTGTATATATTCCCATGAACCATCTCATAGTTGACTCTTTGATTGTAGAAGGGAAAATTTTTAAATCTTAAATATCAGTTATATAGTCATAAGTTTGACATAAAACTTTAAATTCAAATAAGAATTGATCAGGATATTTACTATATTTTCCTCTAAAAGTGGGCAAGATGGATGGGTAAATGATTTTCATGGTGGTCCTTTCATCATCCTATAATACAATGGGATAAGTGAAATCCTTCTAGGTGGATTAGCCTAGTTGAAAGTATTATCAAGATTCAGTATATTCCTTATGATTTTTCCCATCTCTTCCCAATAATTATTGTAGAGGGTGTTATTATGAGGTGGTGAGTTATCATATTTGTATGGAATCCTACTTGGCTGAGACTCACTTCCTTGGTTTACAACATTATTTAGTTCTAATTTTGTTTGGAGGGAGACCCTTTCCTCTGAAGTATGATCTAAGGGTTCATGTGGGACTAATTCTCTATCTCTTCCAAAATTTTCAAAATAATATTTAATATCTTATTGTAATTTATCCACTTTATATATTTGAGATTTTATTCTAGATTTTTTGGTATCCTCTTGAGAGTTATTTGGAATGCATCTTCTCTAAAAGTCTTTAGGTCTGCTCATATATTTATTTTGAATTCAAAGAAGTTTTTTATTTATTAGATTATGATCTTATGCATTAATAACACCTAAATTATGCCTTGAATTATAAAAATTATGGGTGTCATTATCACTTCATTTAATCAACTTCATGGTTGATGTCATATCATCCCAGGGCTGATGTCCAATGGTTTTTTGTAAAAAGGTGTAATGGTGATGGGCTAAAAATTAAGTTTTGGGGGGTTTTCTAAATGATCATCTAATTTTAAGGTTCTAATATACTTATTTGGTATTAAATCTATCTAATTTATTTAGGAAACACACTTACAAAATATGAAAGTACACACTTTCTTAAAAGGAAACACTCTTGCTCAATAAAGAACCTTCTAACTAAACACACTTGTTTATAATGAAAATTATTAATCTAAGGAATGTGTTTAAATTTGATTAAAGAATTAAATATACTTGATAATTAAATTCTCTCAAAAATTTATTTAGGATTGCACAATTTAACTGACTTGATATTGAAATGTTCTCACAAATGAAATCTATGCTGGAAAAAATAGCTGGAAAGCAAATGTACACACATAAATAGAAATAATCTTGTAGGTTAAAAATTCACACTTGCAACATAAACACTCTTATCAAATTTATAATGAAATAAAAATATAAATACCACATAAATATTGTATTCCTTAGGTGAGTGGGCCCTTGCTCTCCTTTGGGTCAAGATGAAATCAAATCAAAATTACTAGAACTGAGAAAGATAGAACTAGGAAAGCGTCATTTATTGAATAAAAATAAAAAAAAAGTATATAACTCTAACTGATGATGCCTAGTTTTAATTGTTGATATCAATGTATGTGTTTTTTTATCCTTGTATTCACTTCATTCAACATGCATGTGGTTTTTGTATCACTAAATTTTGTGTAGAATATCATAGCATAGGCCTATTTACAACAATATATTTTGCCCAAAAAAATCTTATTTTACAGCAAATTTGAAATTATTCATGGTACACACTCAATTTAACACACAAATTTACATCAAATAACATAAAAATGTATATTTGATATTAATTTTCCCCTTATTTAGATCATAACTTAAAAAGTAGGGCTTCTAATTAGAAATAGAAAATAATCTAATCCACCAACCAAGGTAATGAATTCCTTTCCTTTGACCTAGCATTTTGTAGCATCCAATTATGCTAAAAAAATTAAATGGATGATATCAACTATTTTAAAATTATATTCATTAAAAAAATTATTTATTGAATGGAAAGATACTTAATTCTAGGACTATGTTACAATCAAATGATATATCTTATTAGCCCATGGTTTATGGTGATTTGTCTCTACTTGTAGCTAGTGTGAACATACCCTCAACTGGATAATTTGGATCACAAATTTGATTAATGATATTAAATTATATGCATTTCATTATTCCTATTACTCAAATGTTATTATTAGTAGAATAAGGATATAAAATATTAGGGTTCCTGACACTAAATTTTTTGACATCAATTAAAAGGATTTATGAAATAATTTCATTCCAAAAATTGATTTATAAGTTTTGCCTATATTAATGGTTTTTTATATATTTTTTCATGGAATTATTACATCAACCTCGAGGCACCTAAATAAACCATGAACCTTAGTGCTTTCTTATCTTTATGGTTAGATGAGATGTGATGGTAGTCATGCCATGCCATAGTTCTAAATAATTGAAGGAACCCTATATAATTTTCCATTTGAATAGATATTCAGCCTATAGATGGACTTAAAATCACCCATAACACACATACAAATAATATGTATCCATTATATTAGTTCCAAGTAAATGTATAAGAGATGAAAGTACAAGGAGGACACTAAGAATTTTGTGATTATCTAGTAAATTGATTTCATAAGGATGATTTTACACCCTATCTAATCATAAGAAATAATCAAATGTATAGACATCTCAGTAAACATAAACTAGATGAGCTAAAGTACACTCCTTCATTATATATGTTTGTAACTAGATAGATGAACAAAACTACTTGTTCACTTGAATTTTGATAGATGCCTAGCTATAAAGTATTCCAAGAAAATATTTGAGATTTAGACCAATAGCCAACTAAATAAGCATATCAAGAATAATGTATAAGTGATTATGTTGTAAAACATTTTAAAAAATGATCTTCAAGAAATTTCCTTTTTATAATGTTTCATTGGCACCTAAATGTTCTTATTATTAGATATAGCTAACAATTTTAAAATAAATCTTAAGCTAATATTACATCATAAACTTAAATTTGGCTTATTTCAGTTATTAACTAATACTTTTACAAAAACAATTATTTTTAACATTTTGTATGTTGCTATCCTCTTAGAATTTATATTGGTATATTTCATCTCATTAGAATCCCAAAGGTTTTTGTATTGAATATTTTATGAATTATAAATATCCATTCCAACATTATCCCTCTCAACTTTATAAAATTAAATTATTATGCCACACAAACTTGGAGATTTAAATGAATATAGAGTATGCATGATTTATTTTTGATGAAATGTCTAATCACAATATGGTTTTAGGGAATGCAATGATAAAAACATATGATCAGAGTGATATAGGAGAGTGAAATTTAGAATTATTTCATAAAATGCAATAATAAAGAATGAGATCAGACGTGTTCACCATTATGAGTCATTTTAAACCATGTGTATGTGTAATAGACATTGATCTAGGTAGACAAATTCATACTAAAATAGTCAAAATAGGACTCAAATTAGATATTATTTGTGAAAGTTCTCTCATTGATATGTATGCCAATTTAGGAGCATTGGGGATGCTCACCAAGTTTTTGAGGAAATTCTTGAAAGAAATTCCATCTCATGGATGGTATTTATTTTAGGATATGGAAAACATGGAATTGGAAAGGAAACAACCCAACTTTTTAAGAAAATGCAACAAACTGACATCAAATCATTATCATGTACAACTATATCATTTTTTTTCAAATGTAAACCTCCTAAAATTTATGGTGGGAAGGGATATTTTTGAGTTAGATAAATTTGATTAATTTTAATTTAGTTTACATAAACATATTGGGAACTAAAATTAATGAGTGAAATAAAAATTAAAAAAATGTGAGATGTCAAATTGGAGGGTGGAGGGAAAATTTAGAGGTAGGATTCAAAATATTGAAGTGTTTTTTTCTAAATTTAATTACCACTGAGATGATCCAAATCATGGATTTTTATTTTTTGGATTCCCTAAATTTGTAAGGAGTGACAAGAGACAAGCAAGTTAGATTTGGAAGAAGGAAAAATCATTGACTATCAATTTATGGTATGATTTCTTCCTTGTATTAAAAATTATAAGATTTAATACATATATTTGTTAGTTTAAATATGAATATTAATTTTCCTTTTGATATTGCACATAATTCTAGGAATGTGTAAAATATTGTGAGTATAGGAAGGTTTTATCCTTATATTGTTTCATTTTTTATTGTTAGATGAACCCAAATGTAAATAGGGTAAACATAAGGAAAAAACCATATGTTTTGTGTGTGGATTTAGATGAAGAAATGGTACCATATCAAAAATGAAGTATAGAAAAAAAATTTAAATGTAGATGAAAATTATTTAAGAATATTGGTTCTAAAGAAAATAGATATATGGGCTAAGGGAAATTTGTACACTCTTTATCCTTCAACCAATGTTACTCCCTTATTTGAAAGCATCACTGAGATGATCAAATTTATATTTAATTTTTATAATGGGTTATTATGAGATTTTAGGAGGATACAAAGAACTAGATAAACTCTTAATAAATACATCAATGTAACAATAAATAAGATGTTTGAAATGGAGAAGATAACCTCTAGTATATTAAATGAATAAGAGGATGGAAGCTGAAACTATTGAAAATTTTAAAGTAAAAAATTAATTTATTAAATAAGTCACATATTTGAAAAATGAAAGTAAGGAATCAAATTCCAAATTTTAATACCTTACTAACACAATAAAAATAATAAAGAACACTCATCTATGAGGAATGACAAGGGTAAACAAGTTAAATAGTATTGTGTCTCTAGTACCTTTAGGGGGTGGTTTCAAAAAGAGAAATCAAATTACAATTTTTTTTTATTAACCATTTTATATCAGATTTAGGTGAAGACATAATCCATACCTCAACATTGGTTATGAATATTGTATTTACAAAAGATGAAATATTAGCTATGCTTCACCAGCTATAATGTGCCTCTAAAAGAAAATATTTGGTTGATGAAATAATAAACTAATTATCATCTTCAATCAATGATAGTGATGTATAAGGTGATTATGATAATGTAGGGATTAATATAATAGGCCATGAAGAACTATTTAAGACATTGTGGGCTAGAATATTAAATGTTGGGATAACTAAGTTCCATGTGCCTTATCCATCTCATGTTAGATTGGAACAAGCTAATAGGAACAAGGAAGTTAAATACTTTGTTGTATATATGTTTCACATCCAAGATTCCAATGAGACTTATGTAAGGAAAGGAAGTAATTATATTGGAAATGAAGTGTCAATCACTTTGAATCCTTTGAATAATGTCTGGTTTGAAGTTGATAGAATTTAATGGGCATGGTACAATATTATGACATTTCAGTGGAAGAGGAAAATGGGAAACTTCTTGTTGTACTAAAATTAGATGAGATAGATATTATCAATGGTCCCAAGTATGAAAGAGTATTAGTTACCCCGATGAATAGAGCTCTAAATACAAATATTCTTTTTATTGATAAAAGGTATTTTTGTATACATTCAGAAAACCATGTATGGTGGCTTGGATTATTCAAAGTAAAAAAATAATGTTATGAAGATGTGAAATGGATTTTTTATCAAATAGAGCTTCCAACCATGATTTCCTCTCATGTAATGGGGTAAAAACTTTATGTTGATGGTTATGGATCATATCAAGTTGAATGACACATGGATACTAACTTAAAAGTACTGAAATGTATTTCTAACATTAGCTATGGATAAAATGCAAAGCATAATTGCATTTATTTCATTCATTCTCAATATAAGAAAAAAGGATTGAATATAATAATTTAAAAGGTAATATTGGGTTGTGAACAAGAAACACCTCCTGACAAAGATAAATTTGATCCAAATATGAAGCCAGTGCTATAAATTCCATTAACAAGAGGTCACATATGAAGTCTTCATGATTTTAATAGGATAATTGATAAATTGGTTTATTTATAAATTTTATTTACTTAGAATAATAAACCACAAGAGGATGAACAAAAATACATTATGAAAATTGAGAATGTATTATCAAATGTAATATTACATAGAGGACATATTATTAAAAAAGATGAAAATAAATCAGGGACTCATGGTAATTTTCCATAAAATCTATATATGGGAGGAGATAAGGCTAGGAGTTTTATTTAAAATGTCACTCAAATAAGTATTAGGAATCAATGGGAAATATATAAATATCTCATTAATGTAGAGGATGACTAAAATGATGAAGGAAATTCTGTATTAAGGAAAAAATAGACATGGATTTGACTCTCATATTTGTTCCCCTTTATGAATAACAAAATATTCTTTGAAGGAGATTGCAATAAATTTGCTGAATTTGTAATAAAATTCATAAAGTCATTTCCTATATCATGGGGAGATAATGATGTCACTCATTACATGGTAAGAATTAATAATTTGATTTTTTGTTTAGTTATTTATAATTTATACATATTTTCTAATGTATTATGTTATATCTGGTGTTTTTATGTTTATATGATTATAACACATTTTTTATGCATGTTGTCCATGGTTCACTAAAGAATATGGAATATTGATAATTTGGAATACTGAAGGCATAGAAAATTCCCATAAGTTAGCACATACTACTTATCATATGTCTACTCAACATGGTGGAGGATCTGTACCATCTAACCCATTGACTCAAATGATCCAGTGGTTCTATAGACATATGATTTATAGATTCTCACAAAAAAAACCTTGAAAATATTAATAATATTGATGCCACATTAAGATAAGCTAATTATTGACTAAAGTGATGAATTATAGAATAATTTAATCTAAATATGGCTTGTGCAAAGAAAATATAACTCACAAAGTTATGATCAGTTATTGATCATATGTCATGATGGAAGGCCTTGGAAAATGTAAAAACCTAATGGATCAGTACACACATTCCTAATTCTAGTCTTTGTTCCTTTCTTGCAAATTGGTTTCACCTATCGTATTTGAATAGTCTATGTTAGAAGAATGATTTTTAGAATTATGTGAGTTTAGACTAATGGCTAAAACTAAGTTGATGAGATGGTTCCTTTGAGAAATGTGTATTTGGTGTATTGGTGATCATGTTAAAAGGGCTAATGGTTGAAACTAAGTTGCTCAGATGGTTGTTTTGAAAAATGTATATTTGGTGTATTGATTATCATGTTAAAAGAGATGCATTCATTTCAAGAGTTTTTATATTATTGATTTATTTGAGAATATTTATATAAGATTTTAAGTTGCATGACAAATTATATGTTTTTAAAATACTAATATCCCAATTATGAGATTGTTATGTATACTCATTCTCGGCCAAGTATGTCTATCTAGAGACTTGACAAGTATGTATAATATGTCATCTTTATCTCTATCAAATCTTGAGATTCAATTAGTTATATTTAAATATGAATGAGATCTTTCCAACATTATGATTTCCAAGGACTATTTTTTATCCTTATAATATTGATATTACAACCCTGAATACACTCTATATATAGGGGTAATTATATACACAAATGATAAAGATTACTTGGAGGAATAAATATTTGTGTTCTAGATGAATTTAGTAGTACTTAATGAGACTGATTTTCTAATATGGTTTTTTTGAGAAATGTATATTTGGTGTATTGATGATCATGTTAACAGAGTTGAATGTATTTCAAGAGTTTGTCTATTATTTATTTATTTTAGAATAGTTGTATAAGATTATGATTTTGATGACAAATTGTATGTTTTTAAAATGCTAATATCCAAATTCTAGGATTGTTCTATATACTTACTACCTTTTAAGTATGTCTATGTAGGGACTTGACAAGTATGTATAATATACGCTCTATGTCTCTCTCTCTCATAAATCCTAAGATTTAGTTAACTATATTTAAATGCAAATGAGATCTTTCCAATAGTATGATTTCCAAGGACTAATGTTTTATCCTGACAATATTGATATTTCAACCCTAAATACACTATGTATATGGTGGTAATTATACACACACATGATAAAGATCACTTGGAGGAAGAAATGGTTGTGTTTTAGATGAATTTAGTAGAGCTTAGGCATGGATTACTTGGTAGGTTCAAACTTTATAACATGTATTATCATTTGAACTACAAGATGCTTTGTATGCTAGATAAATGATAAATAAGTGATGAGGATACATATATAAGTCATCCTATAGGATATATATATATATATATATATATATATATATATATATAATGTAAGCATGAATATATATAATGTTCCATAGATTTCAATGGTTATATAATAATCTACTACACATGCTTGTCAAAATTATAAAACCTCAACATTGCATTATTTAAGAGTACAAATCTAATTTTTTTGAAGAGGAACATCTCCGTATTGGAATTTTAATTGAGTTGATCCCCCATGCTTAGATGTAATTCCTTAAAGGCATACCATATAATAGTTGATGTGGGATAGTTGGAGTCTCAATCATATAATATGAATATAAAACATATCAAAGTTTTAAACCTACAATATACCTATTTTCACAAAATATTTCACCTTGTAGTTGGTTTTTAAAGCCTAATATAATATTTTTCCAACATTGGAATACCTCTAGGCCTATGGGTTACCTATGATATAGGTAGACCTCTAGGTTTAAGGTATAACTCCCTAGATTGATCCTTGAATGCTTATCAAATACACTAACTATTTGTTTAGATGAAAAGGTGTATAATATACATAAAAATAACCTAATATAATGAGGTGATACACTAGAAATATCTCCACTATACTATCATTCCATTGCACTATGAAACATGACCTAAAACACTAGTCTCAAAATCCTGAATTGCTCTAACATTAGTATTTCAAATATGGAGGTTATATACATTGGAATACTCAAGGTGAGTGAAATATAGGTCATATTTTAGATAAAAAGACTATTTTTACACTTTAATATAGTCAAAAACACTAGATACACTTCATGTGACTTGTTAGAGTGAGAAATACTTGCACCAAACATGAAATGAAAAATAGAAGGCAAGGATAGATAATTATCACTAGACACTTCACTGTATATAACTTCACACACATAAATAAGAAAGTCATGAACTCAAAAATATATTATAATTATTATTTGAAATGTAAAATATAGTATTAAACTAGCAGGGATTCACCATACTAGGTGTGGAATAGAATGCAAAATCCAAAATGGATTGCATTTATAGGATGTCTGAGAAGAGAGAGAAAGAGTGGAACTTAAGAGTCACAAGAATAAGTGTCAAGTGATGATAACCAGTTACATTTTAGAATAATTAAGTGAATACTAGATGTCTATAAGGTATTCTTGGATAAGTGTTCATTTCAAGCATAAAAACTCCTCAAAATGGCATAGAGACCCTTCATATGCCTTCCTAAAACTGCTTTCATGATTAGGCATCTTTTGAGAGATTGAAAATGGACTATGGAGAGTTGAAAAAAATAACTATCTTAATAGGGTTGGAAACATTCCATGATAGTCATTATATTCATCCCTAACTACTAGCCATCTTTTGGACACTTGTACTCATCATCTACAATCACTCATTGATCTTATAGGCCTCATTATTCACATTTGTCATCCAAGTGGAATTTATTTTCTCAAATAAATCCATGAAATAGGTGTTATGAAACTTTTAAAGAGTCTATTTTCCTTCCAATCCATGATCTATACCTTAAAATGCCCAAAAACCAACTTCTCATCCTCTCAATAGGTAGTCACCTTGCCTTTTCAATGCTTGTCCAAGATTGTCTATAGTGAATGATGCAACAAAAAAATTTGTATTCCTATTTATTATGGTAAATGTACATATTTAGTTATAAAAAATTCCACTTGACCTCCCTAAATTATTCTCATATTTTCATTCTACTTTGTACCTGCAAAACATAAAAAAAAATAACAGAAAACCCATTTTTAGACTTCTCATTACAAGTAGGGTAAAGACCAATTGGATGTTCAAAATCCTTAAAGATTATTAAAAAAGTTTCAAACACATTCCATTACAAAATAACCCTATTTAATTCATTTCCATCTATCCATTTCCAATCAAGTCTTAAACAAGGGTTTAGGAGGGATTTAACATGTTTTGGTTCTTAGGAATGATTCATAAAAACTAGACATTGAATCTTTGAAAAAGTGCCACTAAGACCAAGTGTAGGACCTGAATCAAATACCCATATATACTTGGATAACCATGAAATATATACATATGGGTATGAGTTTTTGAAGTTGGCCTATCAAGCTCTTTCTTTGCATTATGTGTACAATCATCCTAGAAATGGTCAAAATGACCAATCTATGTGATCCCCTACAAACCAGTGGTTCACATAATCCCAAAATCACTCCTAAATGTCTTTAACTACAATCTGAAGGCTCCATGTTCATTTAAATTTATCTATACCCTTTTAGGGCTTAGGCCTAGTTGTAGGCCTAATTGTGCTTCATGACCTATGACCACCTCTTGGTGGATTTTTAGGACTGTGAATGACTTTCAATGATTTTTCATCTTCAAATCAACTGAAATCATCATCATTAAATGTATTTAAGACTTTAATTCTACCCTTTTCTCATATTTACATACCCTACCTAAAGTCTTCATCTTGACTAGGAATACCCTCTATCTAAGATAAAATAGAGTGCATCTCCCCTATTTGCTCAGCTAAACTAATTATATGAGGTGTTATATTAGGTAAAGAATAAATACATAAATTTTTATGGATGTATCATATTTTTAGGGTTCTCAACTTCATAAACTTCATCATGATTGTGTACTATGTAGGGTTTTTTGGGTTGACTGTGGGTTGAGATTTGAAATCTCCTTTTCTATACTTATTTTCTATGAGAATCACATGATAAAGTGACATCATCAAATCTAAGGGTGATTTTATTATCTCCACGCCTATATTTTCCAACCAAACTACCATTTCTCACTAGCTTGAACTAGTATATAGACTATCTTCTACTGTAGGTTGCAACTCAAAATCTATAAAGTTCCTATAGGTATATATTCATGTGTGGCCTATATATTTAAACCCTAAACTTAGATCCTAAGTCATAAATACTATTTCATATAGATGCACCATTCTCTACTTTGAAATCATGCATCATTCCCCATACTATCAATACATTATAGGTCTATATATTTCACTTTAACATGTAGGTATACTTTAAGGAAGTTATGAGACATGTAGTTATTGTTTAGGCCATTTTATAGACTATGGAAATGTTGGGATGTGTGATATGTTAACCATGGATCAACCTAGGACGCTACCACTCATACTTTAGACCTTTCTACTATTCACATTCATTCAAAATGAAGACTTTAATATTCACTCAACAACATATGCACTTTGAGAAGCTTATACACTCAACTGTAAGGGTTGAGATAGTCCAAGCATGGTATATAAGATGTATGCACTGAAGAAGGGTTGATCATGTTATTTTAGTACTTTAATCTTACACCATTTACCCTATAAGCTTTCCTCACTCACTATGACCTTTCAAAAGACTCTTCTAGTAAATCTTGACAACCTTGAGGTTGTTTGTTGTAGATGGTCATCTAAAACCTCTATATGGACTATTGGTACTGTTAAGAAGTTGATTTCCATGATGCACAATGGGAAAAAGACCCATGTTACTCCCTTTTGATACATTTTTCTTGAAGGAGCATGAATCTTTCCATAATATTGTTAGAATGGAGAAGAAATGAGGAACACAAGTTAACTTTTACAAAAATACCTTAAAATTTGATAATAAGGAGAATGTTCAAGTTGTTTGTTTCCATCTCTTGATTCTCTTTGTTGGATTACACTAGGATAATGTTGATCTCTTAGTTTTATTGACTATACCTTACTCTATAATCATTAAACTTCATTGGGATGAATCTCCATGATCATTAAAAATCCTTTTGCACTCTGAGGTGGAACTATGACTGGTGTAGGTGTTCATTTGGTTGTAGACACACTTTTAAGAGCAAATTTCTTAGCCTATGAACATGGTTCTAGGTCTACATGCATATGATAGTCTCACCATCATCACCATGACTTTATCCATGTTATTATACTTTAATTAAGGTCTTAGGTGAGTTTCAATCATCTCAATTTCAATATTGATTTACCTTATTGGATTGCACTTAGACCCTTCTTGGAAACCTATAGGTGTTACTATGTAATATAGGACTATGAAAATAGTTTGAAGGCTTGTCTTCACCAATATATAACTCTTGTAATAGATAATACTAACATCTTTCACTTTAATAATCCTCTCAACACCTTGAAAACCTTTTCACTTCTTCAATAAGATTGGTCAATGCTTCTTTTCACCTAATTGTAGGTGACTGTTGCAGGAAATTTTATTGTGGCATGTTTCTAGACCTTGAAATTCATATAGAAAATTACTTAGACCACACCTTTAGAAGAAAAATTGATCATCATAATTAGAGAGGTTTCAAATAACATATATCCTTTGATTTGAAACAAATATAGGAGAGAAACTTTTGTAACTGATAAAACAACTGTTTGTAAACCTCAATGTGTCTTCAAATATCAAGGTAAGATGTTTTACTCATCCTTTCACCTTCACACATAAAAAATAAACTAAGAATCACATGAGAAAGGTTATCATGCTCTTTTGGATCACATACACCACCTAGTTTTCTTAAAACTATGCAAATAGAGAAGAAACCTTGAAGTGTTGGGGATAGGTAAGTAGAAAAGAGTCACAAACATTATTAACAATGGTTCATGAAGCACGGTGCACCAAACCTACAACTATTTACATGAAGTTGGAGTAGACAAATATTATTTTCATTCCTCAATTTCACTTTCTTTTCCTCACCACCTCTTGGCCATACCAAACTAGAAATAATTAAACATTTCTAATTATATAGGAGAGTATAGTCATATAAAATGTCCAAATTGGTAGTTTGAGTGTGGCTTGTGACACCAAATCCACAGATCCTTCTTGAATGATCTTATGACCCTTATAAGTACCTTTTTACTCATTACCTGTCATTTAGAGCCTTCCAAATGGTCATTCCACTTTAACCAGGCTATGTTTCCTAGGCTGATCTTATTCCCCTAGGTCCTGAGCCTATAAGATAGGAGCACCATACTTTGACTATAGCTTCAGACACTAGGTTGTCCCATTTTTGGCAATCTTGTCCCTTTTTAGTTTGATCCTCAATGGTCATTTTCATCTGATTCCTATCCTTCAATATGTCAACCTAGTGTGAACACATATAACCCATGACCAATGGTTCCCTCAAAAATCCTATCCAAAGCTAATTTATAGAGGGAGGTGATAAATCTTACAAATCAAGCAAGAATAAAAGAAAACTACTAAGGCAAATTTCCCTATTCTCTGCATATAGTCACCCAACACAACTGCAAACATATTAAAACCCTCATACCAATCCTTAGCCACCTCAAACACTCTCAATTTGGAATTATTACATCTGCATCACACTATTTCACAAAGCACATTAGGTGGGAGAAATACATATGGTTTGATCCCTCTCCAGAGTATTGGTATGTAGGTAGTGTGCCCACACAAGGGGTGTAAATCACATGTTCAGTGCGTCTTACACACACTAATCCCCCCTTTTCAAGTGATTAAAATCCTATTTATCAAGCATGATGGAGGGTTAGGTTTTGAAGATTAAATCATCTCTAAAATGATATCCATTGACATTCAACACTCAATATTTCATAGGTAGGCTAGGCACAATGGAAAAACCTAGTAAGTTTTAGGTTTTTGTGACCAATTTAGATAACAATGGAAAAAGTGGACAACACCAGACCTCAAAGTGTCTTGTTTTTTATGGTCTATCCTTTCACCTAATGAAATCCAAATTCTAATTTGTGACACTGTCCCAGTCTTGCACAACTAGTTTCAGACCCTATCTCAACCATCTCAGTCTGTTTCTAACTAAGTCATTATTTATTTATATTTATTATTATTATTAGAAAGGTCAAAAAGACACATAAATTATACAAATCAAGATAGTAATTATTACAATATTATTTATTGATTTATTAATTTATACCCTTAACTAAAAATGGAATAAGACTTTAATATTCCTAAAATAGTTAAACCATTTGGTGAACCTAACTTACTTTGTTTGTGCACAAAAAGTCTAGAAACCCTACAGAAAATTCCTTGCTGATTTTTCTAGTATTTTTTTGATTTTTTTCTTGTATATTTAAATAATAGTTTCATATTTGATTTTTAAATTTACCTTGGTAATTTTAAAAATTCATTTCTTTCAAAACCTAATTGAATTTACTAGGTCCCTTTATTCTTGAGGTATCACCTTACATGTTTATGAGCTTTATATCCTTTTTATGCATATTCTAGTTTGTTTTTTTAGGACTTTACATTTCCTTTATTAAGTACTTTCCTTCCATCACATTTTGATTATTAAAACTTATGAAAAAAATCAATCCATTTTTATTTTGTTTTCCTATTTTAACAATGGCCCAATATATCAGTTTTATTGAAACTGATAAGAGGTAACTTCAAGACATTTTAACTAAACATCCTAATATACAAGATGATATGCTTAAAACACTACAAGAATAATAATAAAAATAAAAAAATGTTTAATCCTCTAAAACCATAGAAAAACCAATTACAAATGACACTATATGGGCAATTGTGTCTCAACAACCCCCTATAGCAACCCAACCTTCCCATGTGGCACCAATAGTTTTGGCTAGTACATCCTTGTCTCCTGATGTGGATACCCTTGTGTAAGAGAAAAAATATCTTCAATCTAAGGTGATATATCTTGAGCAAGGTGCATCTAGACCAACATAGGTTATGGAATCTTTTTCTCTACTTCATACACTATTGACATAACATATTGCTTCTACACCCTTGTCACCAGGTTTTGTTCAATCCAAGCTCACTTTATATGATGAAAAGGGTGATCTAGAGACACACTTAAGATATTTTCATGTATCATGTTTAGATTATGTGCCAAATAACTAGTTACTAACCAAGCTATTTATATGTATTTTAAAGGATTATGCTCTACAATGGTTCTATAGTTTATCAAATTAGTTGGTCAATGCATTTAATCCTTTAGTTAACATGTTCCTAGTTCATTTTAGCATTGACATAGGTGACAAGGTTTCTTGTGCCCAAGTTTGACAACAAAAACAAATTTCAAACAAGCATCTCATAGATTATGTTCTTAGATATAAGACTATATTGGTTAAAATCACTATCCCCATGGCTGATATAGAATCACAGGATCTATTTAAACAAAATATTTTTCTAGCTTTGCATGAGTTAATAATGTTCAAAAGGTTCTCTTCCTTAACTGAGTTATGTCATACACTAAAGGAAAGGGAAGCCAAATTAATTTTAATGGGAAAATTTAAGTGCAAAATCATATCAAAAACAATAAACAAGGGTAATAGTAAAGTCTCATACAAAGTAAAGGTTAACGATAACAAAACTTAAAATCAGCCTATAATCAATGTAGCTTTAAATCCACCTAAATGAGTGGTTTTATTAACACCTCCTCAGTGAGCCTTTACTAATCTACTAATATCTCTAATTAGAGTCTTACAACAACTATTGGAATGAAATATCATATCTCTCCTTCCTATTCAGGAAGTTGATACAAAAATCCTCTTCTACATGGATATGATCAAAATTTATTTTGTGATTTTCATAGGGCATAAAGCCACATAAGGAATATATGCATAAATTTAAAACACAAGATATAAGAATTGATAAATGGAAACCTCATTGATCTTGGCACTCTAGTTGAGCCTCCTTAGGTAAAGCAAACATAGGACAAGGCTTTGAAAATTTTCTCAGATCCTTTCCTTCAACATTATAAATAAGAGATAGGGTATACATCAGGTGTTCACCATGCATATCATGAACACCCGCCACCAACTACATACCAGACACCTTTAGTTGAGTCACATCCTTTGAGAAACATGATTAGTGTGTATAATTCCAAAGTTCTATCTAGACCTTTGATCTATTTCTTAGAGCAAGAGATAGTTGAGGATGATTTAGATTACCATGCACTCTTTATCAGATCCTATATTAATCATCATCCCATTTATATTATTCTCATAAATAATGGATCTAGTGTAAACATGTGTACTATGACATTACTTTAGCATTTGAGATATTTAGAGTAGGATATTACCCTAATGAACATAGTTATTAGTGGATTCAATGGACACATACAAAGTTCATTAGCTGAGATTGTACTTCCTCTATAGGTTGTACCTATACATGTGGCCAAACCATTTACTATTGTTTCCAGTTCAAGAGTCTTCAACATGTTTCTTGGTCGACTATGGATCCAAAAACTTTGAGAAATACCTTCTAGAGTTCATAGATGGATGAAATATATTCATGTTAATCAGGTTATTATAGTTGGTGGAGTCCCATATGAGTTTCCACTCCCCACTTCAGAGCCATCTACTACTCTAAAACCACTAGTTTAAGCTTCTCAACTAGTTACAATTCTTCTTCCAGTTCATATTTAGACATAGTCGAGGCTTCACTCACTAGCATAGAGAGTTCATATAATTCCATGGAGGCCTCTCTTAGAACAACCACTACATCAACAATAGTTTTAGGACTCTAAATAGTTTCTAGATATAGTATTCACACCCAAAGTAGTATCATTAAGGTGTCATGCCTCTACATATAGAGAAAATTTTTAGATAACTTCTTCTACTACTAGATGGATCCCTAAGAGCCCCACAATTGCATCCACTTTTTAGAGTTACATAAGGACCCCATAGTTGGTTTCCACTATAGATATTTTAGAGCCCTTACAACATATAATACTTTTAGAGTCACATTCTCAACCCTTCCATCATGCTTCATGATCATGCATGATCCCTCTCCTTGATATAAGACACCACGATAGGTATTTTCTTATGAGACTCATCGATTAGTATCATTTCTTCTCAGTCTTTCTTGTACATAATTTCTCAGATTAATTATAATTAGTTTATTTTTGATTATATGTACATAGAATCTTTTTAATAACATGTACATAGTTTCCTTATGCTTGCTTGTACATAGCTTATTTCAAAATTATAAAAATATTCAAAAAATTCAAAAAACCAAAAACATTTCAATTGTATGCATTATTCATGCTTTAAATTTCTACTACCATGCTAGACATACATTTGGTTGTTCTATGATACCGTTTGTCAATTTATCTACATTGCCATGCTTCACTTGTTCTTTTTTGAGTGTGTGTAGTGCCACTTAGATCCTTGATTGCTTCACTCAACCCATTTAGGGGGCATCCTATTTCTACATTCATGACACACATCGACATATCTACCCACTGAGGGCATCTTTTACATGAGTACACCATCTAGGTTATGTCATTCCTACACCACACACTCTAGTTATCATATTGATGTACATTACTTACTATCTTACATAGATTACTCTATCAACACTCACCAGTATATAGCACTTGTGTATTTCTTAGCATATACTTAGTCTTGTACTACATGTCTTGCATACTTTCACTTCTTGCTTTGATTAGTTAGATGTGATTGTATTTCTAGCATTTATATGCCTTCCTTTCTTGCTTGGAATATCTAGATGTGATTGCATTTACTAGTTCCTATTTTATCTCTTGTTTGTGCCTTAAGACATTTGTCAATTTATTTTGCTTGTACTCTTCTATGTTCTTGTGGCCTTCATGCCAACCTTACTTATTTCAATTGTATGTGTATCTATAATTTAAACATGTCTTATATGCATGATTTCATAATTTGAGTGACATGTGCCCATGTCCCTTATTTTCTTTGCCCCTTGGCCACTCTTGTATGCTTCTTACTTCTTTCCTTTCATGCTTATTTTCTCCTCAATTATTTGAAATTCCATGATCCACATCATGCATTATCTTGATTTCTTGGATGCCATGATGGATATCATGTTCCATCCCTACTTGAAAACTAAAAACTAACCGGACTTCTAACTTTAGTTCAATATATTGCACATGCTATTACATTGTTACATCTATCTAGGCATACCCCTATTGATCTAGCAAATATCCAATACAAACTATGTTATATCTTGAGATATCTTTTTGATTATCATTGCTATATCATATATTTCATAGCATAACACACTTGTAGGGATATTTATTCTAAGGGAATTCATTATAGGATATTTATTCCTACCCTCAAAAGAGGGGGAAACAAATAGAGATTAGAGCCTTCTACTGATCAAAAATTAGTTTTTAGAACACTCAGAACAACATTCAAAATTTAAACCAAGTAGAACAAACTAGAAACATAGTGATGAATATATAACAGTGATAAAAAACAACAAAGGACAAGAGCACCATATTTGGAATACAACATTGAATAGTAGAGTGTCCTTTTTTTAGTGTTCATGTCCAAAATAATAGAAAAATAGATTTTGTTTAGAAATAGATAGAAAGGTAAGATTAGTTATAATTTTATTAGCTATATTTTAGTTTAGATTGGGCAATTTTAATATAGTTTTTCTTAGAGTATCCAGATATAGGGGAATCATGCAAGACATGATGGCTCTCACTTCTAGTTTTAGATTGGGTAGTTGGTACAACTTCCAAATCAAAATCCATGTTATAGACACTAGTGATTGGGGGTAATGTGCATAACACATTTACCTTCTTTTCTTTCCAATTCATTTCATTACCAAGGTATTCTCAATAGTTGCATTCCTTATTCTATCTATAGGTGGTTGGCATCATTTTGGAGTTGCTTTCATATAATCCTAGTTCTCAATTTTAGAGTGGCTTTCATAAAATCAGATTTTTCACCTTTCAGAGTGGCTAAGATTTTCTTAGTTCTCAGTACACATTCAACTATCCACACCACATTGTCAGATTACAAAGAATTCATGGGCTTCAAGATCCACCTCATATGATAAAAATTCATACCATTATCAGTTCATAGCTTCACTTAGTGGGCAATGATGGATCCAAAGGACTAGTTAGCCTTTCTAATGTTGAGCCACCTACTTAAAGGGACATAGTCCAAACATTGATTAACACACGCATGATCATATAGCTTCACTTATTGGGAAATAATGGAGCCAAAGGGCCAGCCTTTATAATCTTGAGCCAATCTTAGGGAATTGATCACTCAGTTTCATTCATGATATTAATTTTTGTATAGCACATAACCATCATTACTCATCATCACTCAACATCACACATCTTCATGGGATTCACCCTTATAGGTAAGTTTAGGTACGCTTTCTATTTTTCCTTTATCCTAATATTTTGATTTACTACATCACAAGAATAAAGAGTGGGTAAATATAGTCATATAAAATGTCCAAATTGATAGTTTGAGTGTGGCTTATGACACCCAATCCATAGCTCCTTATTGCATGCTCTTATGACCCTTCTAAACACCTTTTTTTTCATTACCAGTCATCCAGAGCCTTAAAAACTATCATTCCACCTCAGCCAAGCTATGTTTCCTAGGCTAATCCTATCCCTCTAGGTCTTGATACTATAGGATAGGAGAACCATACTTGGACTATAGCATCAAACACTAGGGTGTCCCATTTTTGGTGCTCTTGTCCCTTTGTAATTTGAGCCTCAACAATCATTTTCATCTTATTCATATACTTCATTATGTTAGCCTATCATGAACACATCTAACTCATGACCAATGTTTCCCTATAAACTCCTATCCAAATCTCATTTATAGAGGGAGGTGACAAATCTTATAAAGTAAGCAAGAATACAAGTAAACTACTAAGACAAACTTCCCTATTCTCTGCATATAGTCACCCAACATAGCTATAAACATATTCAAACCTCATAATAGTCCCTAACCACCTAAAACACTCTTAATATGTAATTATTACATCTAAATCACACTATTTCATAAATCACATTATGTGGGAGAACTACATATGGTTTGATCCCTCTTCAGAGTATTGATATGTAGCAATCATGCCCATATAAGGGGTGTGGATCACATGTTTAGTGCATCTTACACACACTAACCCCCCCTTTTCAAGTGATTCAAATCACATTTATAAATCATGATGGAGGGATAGGTTTTGAATATTAAATCATCTCTACAATGAGATCCATTGACATTTAGCACTCAATATTTCATAGGCATCCTCATACCAACACAACATAAAAACCTAGTAAGTTTTAGGTCTTTGTGACCATTTTGGACAATAATGGTAGAAGTGGACAATAACATAAGACCTTAAAGTGTCCATTTTTAAGTATTCATAACCTTTCACTAAATGAAAGCTAGATTATGATTTGTGACACTGTCCCAGTCCTACACAGCCAGTTTCAGACCCTATCTCAACCATCTCAGCTTGTTTCTAGTAATTCATTATTTCTCTATATTTATTGCTATTTTCAGAAAGGTAAAATAGACACAAAAATTATACAATTTAGGACCATGATTATTTTGATATTATTTACTAATTTACTAATCTAGACTCTTAACTAAAATAGAAATAAGACTCCAATATTTCTAAAATAGTTAAACTAGAGTGTGATAGAGAAGATAGGATAGTTTTGATCAATTTTAGGTCTTTTAAATATTCTCAATCATGGAAATGTGTTTTGGGAATCTAAAGGGACATTTTTGAATCCACCACACATTCTAAAGCTACTACATAGGCCATACAACCTTAGAAACTCCTCTTTTTACAAGAGATCTTCTTGTTTTCAACATTTAAACCTACCAAATTTAATTATAGAATTGACAAATAACACTTTATAACATAATACATGTTCAATAACACCTTGACACACTTATCTTAGGAAGGAAACCATAAAATTCCAATTAATGACCCAAAAGTGGTATAAAATGATATAAAATGACACTAAGGGTAAATAATAAACATGACCAAGGATAAAAACACATTAAGTGACCTTATTAATACCATGATATATATTTTCAACCATATTATACCCATATAATAAGTTTGACTATATAGGGGGTTGACCTAATTTGACTTCTAGTCAAATTAGTTAACATTATTGGTGATCTCCTAGGGGTGGTAAGCTTGTTATGCCAAAGACCAGTAGCCTTCTCCTATCCATTGGGATATGGAGTCACCTATACATATATTTAACATGGAATTTCCTTAAAAATAAAACCAAACACACACCAAACAATAATAAATAAACAGACAAAATAAGAAACTAATAAAACACACTTGTGTTCTCAAGAACACTTATGGAAGACACACCACAAATTCAAGAAAACTAACTTAAATACAAAATAACCTGAATGAATCTCTTCTTCCTAGATCAAAGGGGAAGATTAAACCCTTTATTATTCCATGAAGTGAAAGAATACATGAATCATGTTGCCATTTGATCTTTGGCATTGATTCCTCCATCTCCTTCACGTTATTTTACAATATCTTATGCATGATCCTCAATGCAATCAAGGCAACTAAAAATAGATTGCCTATAAAGGTGAACTCCTCTTTCACTTCAAAAACTTAAAACTTATCATGAGACTCTTATTATGGCATAGAATTTCACCCTTGTGGGAGAGTTTTTTAGTATGTCTCACTCCTAGCCACAATATTGGAGCAACCTCAGGTTGTGGGTATCTTGTAGTGAGGTTGAACCTCCAGAGAAGGTCGGTTTCCTCTTGGTAGATCACCTGAATTAATACTTTTAGTTAGAAAAGGGATAGAGAGGGGGTATAGGGTAGTTAAGAGAGATAAAATGGTGATGCAAAAAATTCATTTACACTCACATAAGCATGAAATAAACACTAATTAATAAAAAGATAATTCTTGCTCACACAACCTCACAAACTAGCTAATTTGCATAAGTATTTCATAAACTAAGCTCACAAAGCAATGAATGAAGAAAAGAGTAATTTTAAAATTCATAATAAGCATCCATTAATGGTATAAATATCTCAAGTTCATAATTTCAACTAACTTGAAAACACCTTAAAATAGGCAAGAAAGAAGGACAATGGACATGAAGGAACACTTCTTCACAAGGCCATCATGCACAAGCTTGTTGAACACAATTCAAAGGTAAGAGATAGGTGAAAATTTATCTTATTGCTTAAAGAGGTCTTTCATACAAATTTTTAAAATGATTCTCTTTTTCAAATGAGAGTCTCTCTTTCAAAAAAAATGAGGGAGAAATGGGAGATATAAGAGAAAAGGGGAAGAGAGAGAGAAGAAGCAAGCAAATAAAATTCAATAAATGAGACACAACCACTTCCATGGAGTATCAACAACCTTTTGATCAATTATCACTAATCCTACCTCAAAAAAAATAACCTTCATTATTCCAAATCATCCTAAATCCCTTTTATTGGCTTAGAAACACACTAGAAGACAAGAACTTGTTGAGGATGTTGATTTCATGATCTAATCAAAAGGTAAAAGTCTCCAAAGACTTTGAAAACTCATTTAATTCTCTACTTGCACTCAATTCTCTCTCCCTTAGACTTATATACCACCCTTCACTTGCCTTATAGAATATTCTTGGGTAAAATTTAGTTGAATTAGCATAAAGTTCTTAACTAACCATGGAGGTCATCTTTTATGTTTGCCTTTTGAGGTGTTCTTTTTGACACTCCTTTCACTCCTCCACAACTCTACCTAGAATATGACTGTGTTCTTTAGTTTCCTATAGGTTAATTTTTTGGTTTATGAGAAAAAGAGTTTGGTCATCCATATTTGAACCCATTAAAACACAATGATCATGACTATATTCATGAAACAACCTCTCAAGTATGGACCTCTATAAGTACTTTGCCTCATATCCTTCACCATGCTTGGAATATGATTGTGCTTGGTGACTATACATCTATTTGAGGATTGTTGTAGGTTTTCATGGAATGAAAAACCAATTCCATTATTAGTTTTCCATAGATACTGTTTCTATTCAAATTTTGCTTTCTATATTCAAAGAGAGAAAATGAGAAACTAAGAGATATGGTCAAGGCTTGATGTGTACCTGGATAAAGTCTGCACACCGTAATCCAGATGCTATGAGTACTCCTCTTTGTCTGTGGAGGAATGACAGCTGCAAAGAAAGAGACTTGAACAAAGGAGGTGTTAGATAAAGAGATGGTGGGTTGCCAAGCGAAAGCTTGATCCCAGAAGTATAAAAACTTCCTTAAGGGATGTCAACCCACTAATTAATAAAAGAAAAGTCTGATAAAATGCAGAATGATTAAATACTAATATGATAAAAGACTGAAAAGGAAAAAAGGAAGCAAAAGCTTACCTGAAAGATGCTGTCGGACTGGTCACAGTCACCGGCGTCGGTGGTCCTACTGACGTCGGTTGTTGAGGTATGCCGACGTCAGTTAGTCTACCGACGTCGGTTGGGGTAATGACCGGCGTCGGTCAGGGCAGTGGTCTATAGTCGGGTCTGGTCGAATTTCTTGCTCTGGGGACGGGTCTGTGGACAAGTCTGTGGTCTGTTTGATTGGTTTGAGACAAAGTTTTGGGCTTAAGTGAATGGTCTAGGGTCTGGGTCTGAGAGTCTAGTTAAATGGGTAGAGTATATGATCCAACAGAGAGATCAAACAGAAGACAGGGATAGCAGAGAGACAGGATTCGACACTGCTCTAGTTTGGTCAGAGTTTGGTCTGGGGGATAGGAGTGCTGAATCTAGTTTAGAAACAAATGACTAGAAAACACAAATGAAAACACAAAAGAAAACTTACCTATGGTATGCTAAATAAAGCGTTGCAGACTGGTGTACCTATTGTTGGTGTTGTTGGTGATGAAAGTCCCGTCACTGGTGTAGTTGCTGAAGCCAGAATACCTATTGTTACACCTGAGGGAGAGAATGAGAGGCTTGGTTTGAAGATTGGCAAAGTGGCAGGGTCTAAGAATGGATTGATGATTAGAGTGTTCGATTCTGAGTCAGGATTGAGAGAGAGAGACCAAGAGAGTGAAGAGAGGAGGATAACGGCACAAAAAACCGTTAAGAAGACCACCGATGCCGGCAATATCGCCGACGTCGGTCGACAGTTGACCGACGTCGGTGGCTAAAAGGCCAGAGAAAGGCTAAAATAGCCTTTCATCTATTTTCCAACCACTGGGTCAGCTAGTCCAAGGGAGAAACGGTCGAAGGGGATTAAATGGATGAGGGGAGAAGTTGGAATGGGAGTCTATGTGTTAAATATGGCCATGTGGAGAATGAAGGGAATCCAAGGAGGGTATCCTAGGGTGGTGAGGTGGCAAGGGAGATAGGGAAAAGGGATTTTATTAATTTAAAATAGTCAAATTAATAAAATATGGGTTAGGAGTGGTTAAGTGGATAAAAGGGGACCAAAGGACCAAAGTGTAGACACGATTTTAGTGTCTACATTTGCCCCTTTTTGTCTTGTTGGTTGTTCTGGACGAACTGCAAGACAAAAATAGGAGGTGGTTGCCCCAGGTGTGGGATGATGTGGATTGCCCCGAGGTATGGATGAGGTATTCTCCCTCAAAGCGGGAGTCGAGAGAAGGGAACCTGATGTCAGGTGCCATTTTGACAAAAGGTTAATGAGAAAGAGAGTGAGGGTGAACGCTGCAAAAGTCGTGATTGCACGCATACCACTTCACAGGACAGGTAGGTCAAATGGTCACAGTCAAAAGGTCGAGGAGTGCCAAAATTGAAATAACCAGGCCCCAGCATTAGTCGTAGCTGATCGGGTTATTCAATCAAAGTTGTAGCTCCAAATGGTCATCGTGTTCTAGGTATCCCGGGCTCAAAAAGTGCTCCCAAAAACATGAAAAAAGTCACAAGTATTTCAGATCAATCAGCTTGCGATCCTATACTTGTGAGGGTCTAAAAATAAGGTCTGCAAACAATTTTGCTATCTATTCGAGAGGTAGCATGTGTGCAAACAAAACCAAGACAGAGTTGCCTCAGAAGTGGTCAGGGTTTAAAGAGATATGCGTGATCTCCATGGTCGCTGGTCAGGTTTGAGATATAAGTGATCTCAAATGGGCCCCATGAGGAGTCAAAAATGACTTTGACATTGGCAGGGCTGGTTGATTGGGGCATGATTGTGGTCATTTTGAAGAGGGATGAAGTTTTTAAGTCTACCGACGTTGGTTATATAACCGATGTCGGTGTCTAAAAGAGACCGACGTCGACGGAAATCGGCTGACATCGGCAGATTAGGGCACGCCAATGCCGATGTCGGTGGCCTACCAAATTTGACAAAACCAGATTGGCAGCCCACCAAAAGTCATTTGTGAATGTGATTAATAGAGAAAAAAGTTGTCTGGAGTTTGTTGAGTGAAAGTGACTCCAAGTTGAGTGGTGCAACGGCGTGAGGTGGCAGAGAGACATTGGTGGAGAGAAGGAGTTGATTGGACGATGCAGGGATGCATGTGAACCAGCAGGAGCGTGCAGAGCCCTTGGGATAGAAGAGATGGTAGAGGGGAGTAGAGAACCCATGGGAGGTCCACCACTAGCGGCACCCATTGTGCCACCACGCCGGTGACGCTGGGACGAGGTAGGAGAGTCTTTGAACCTCAATTTGATTCATTTTGGTTTTGAATTGGTTTTTGAAAATTTTGTTATTTTAGACATAAATCAAGGGGGAGGGTAGCTAAGAAGGTGGGTAGGTTGTTTAGGATAGCTTAGGAGTCATTTAAGAGGTTTTGGGGAGTGTAGGGGGTTAAAATGGGGAAGCCCTAAAAATTAGGGCTCGCCCCGTTCGGCCCTAGGGCCGAACCAGTCGCCGACGTCAGCGACCCCACCGGCATTGGCTGACTAGATACCAGCATCGGTCACTAACCTATCGACGTCGGTCATAAGTGACCGATGTCAGTTAGGTAAGTGCCGTCACCGGTAAGCTAACCGATGTCGGTGGCTGCTTGGTCAGAAATGGTTCTAAAAAATGGTTAAGTCGAGAGGTCAAAGCTGCGCCAAGGGCTTCTCAAGTGTCAGGGTAGGCATAGATGGTCAGAATAGTTGGTAAAATAGGAAAAGTAGGAACAGTGTTAAAATGAGATTATCTATGGATGGATGCAGGCGAGGTAGACCCTGATGCTGTGGGATCGCCTCCCAACCTTGCTGACGTAGATACGTGGAGGTGTGTCTGTTGAGGAGTGGGTGCAGATGACCGCAGTCAGGTTAGGCAGATTGAGACGCTACTGCAGAGTGGCGAGGGATGTGAGCCTCATGGTGGCTTTGATCGAGTAGTGGGACCATGCCACCAACACCTTCCACCTGCCTACAGGTGAGATGACAGTCACGGTTGAGGATGTATACCAGATTTTGTGGCTTCTAGTACATGGAGCAGACCTGTATGCGTGCTCGAGAGAGGTGCATGACATTCACATGGTTACGCTGTTTGGAGAGCATGTTGAGGAGATGAGCTACCACTCAACGAGTTTTACATATGAGCTGTTGTATGCGGCAGATGAGGATGCACACCGGCTAGCCATTTTGATGATGATTGGCATCACAGTGTATGCATTGTTGGATGCAGAGGGTGGCAGGTTTTCGGTTGCTATGATCAGAGTTTTGATGGATATGATAGAGCAGCAGACCATGTTTGCCTGGCCGCCTGTGTTTTTGGCCCAAGTATACAGAGAGTTATGGGGGATCAGTCGGTAATGGCGATACAGCTTGTGCATGGGCCACCTGCTACATTGCTGGGCTTACGAGCACATCATGGTCACACGACCTCTCGGCCTCCCAGTGGTGATTCATGCCAGTTTCAGAGTCGATTTCAGGCGATGGTGTGAGATGATGGTGTAGACATGGATGGATGGAGTGGTCAGGGACATTGACCACTACAGAGGGGTACTGGAGGCCCTGATTCCTATAGACATCGTCTAGAGACCCTACTTGGTTTATCCAGCATTCAGAGACTAGGGAGAGCAGTTGGTTGGTGTTCAGAGTAGGCGCTGGGTCAGAGGTAGATGAGTCGGCAAGCTCAAGAGGATTCCAGCTAAGAGAGTGCGGTGCCAGTACGGGCTACTACAGGATGTGCCTCCCACTTTTCCATAGTATAGGCGAGATGACATAGAGGCACCGCTCCCACTACTAGAGGAGACAGAGGAGCCCGATTTTGAGGAGTTGCCGGCAGGACCTGGGATAGCTGACCCAGGGTGCACATCGGCTTACACAGCATGGTGGGCAGGATAGTATCGAGGCATACAGGTGGGACCTCAGCCAGATTTGTAGGTGATTACCAGGGAGTGGGATACAGTCTGCGCAGAGAGGGACACTGCACAGTAGGAGAGAGACACAGCTCAGGCCTAGGTCTCAATTTTGCAGGGACAGCCAGCAGGAGCCACAGGGTAGTTGGGAGAGATGACAGGTCAGGTGGTAGCGTTGACAGTGCAAGTCATGTTGTTACAGGGATAGCTGACTATAGCCCAGGCACAGGCAGTCGCAGGGTAGAGTTTTAGAGGGTAGGGCCCACTGCAGCAGTCATCATTTTCACAGGGGGCAAGACCATTAGTCTCAGTGCACTGAGGTCAGCCACAGCCACAAGGGTCAGGACAGGCCACAGGAGTAGGGCAGATGGGTCCACTGCAGACTGTATCTATGGTTAGATACACTGATGCACTGGACGAGATCATGTATTATGAGAGGGCCATTAGGGGGTTCCCTCAAATACAGCGATACTCAGAGATGAGGGCTAAGCAGAGCCGACAAAGATCGATGTCACGAGTGACGGCTTTAGGGTCGTGCAGACGGTAGAGATCAGAGGGAGGAGAGGATACAGCCTCTTCTCGACCACCACCACCACCACAGCCTTGAGGGCAGCCTTAGGATGCATTGTTGATGTATATACCAGCCTGTGAGCTGAAGATGAGAGATGTATTATGAGAGAGAGAGACAGACACAGATTGTGTCTTTTTGTATAAAACTATTTTTGATATATATATGATGAGATTTTGGCTATTGATGTGTTATGGAGATGTTGTAGATGTTTAATGTTTGCAGCATTTTTCATGTGTTTCATGATGCATGTTTTGATATGATATTTATGATGATTATGATGATTATGTTATGATGATGCTAATGATTAATGCGATGATGTTTTATGATGATGCTAATGATGAGAATGTATATGAAATGGTTATATGATGATGACTTTAGATTAGATGATGATAGATGTGATATTTAATGTTTAACTTGTGGATTGTATGATGCAAATGTTTAATGAGTTATGATGGATGACTAATGACTTATGTTGTTATAATGAAAATGAGAGTATACTAATGATTATGTGAATATGTTATTGACTATGTTATGATTGACAGGTGACGAGAGAAGGAGATGGAAGAAAGTGACGAAGAAAGTGGCTGAGCTAACCCCAGAAGACCCCATTTCAACTGAGTGCTGCCTACATAGCTCATGTCGTTAGGGCCTCAGGCTGATGTAGTTCTCCCTAGAAGGGAAGAAGGGTCAAAGGGATGGCATTGGTCGTGGTCAAGGGTAAGGTTATGGTTAAAAGAAGGAAAGAAGGTTTGTCCATCAGAGAGACGAATAAACAAGGGTGGTCGAGCTAACCCCAGAAGACAATTGTGTCATCTGAGTGCTGCCTACATAGCCCCGGTTATAGGGCCTCAGACCAATGTAGTTCAGAAAGAGGGGCAAAGAGGTCGATAGTATGTTAAAGTGGTCAATGGACTGGATTGGTCATGATGAATGATGAGGGTAAAAAGATGATGGTGCAGCCTTTTCCAAATGGTGTATTCTGCAACATTGGTTGAGAGGTCTTTCATCCCTAGCAATTTTCCATAGTCATGATGGATGTATGCTAAAAATGAATTGAGGTCTATTTATGCGTCAGCAAGTATTGGTTTATGCTTAACATAAATTGTGTCGGGTCGATAGTTTCCATGTGTATTGTTGTCCATAGAAACTATGTGAAATGGACTAGGTCATGTTGATGGTCTGAAAATGTTTGATTGGTTTAGTTTGAGTTTGGTTAGCGGCGTGACCAAGATGTGTCAAAAGTGAAAAGTGAATTGCTCTTTCATTGACAAGGACCAGAATGAGAGCATGGGTAGGGGTTGTTTAGAAACAAAAGTCCCATTCATGCATTGCGTCGTTCACCAGTGGTTGTGTTAGAGCAGTAATCGAATCACTTGACGTTAAGTGAGCTCGAAATCCCTTGAGTATGTAGGGGGGATAGGATTGATAATGAGATGGAAGGGGGAACCCTTGTTAGTAGGAACAACTTTGCCCCTTTTATAGGTAGACCCCGAGAACGACTATAGACAAGTCCATGACTCTAAAGTTTGTCAGTCAGTTTTTTTTTTTTTTTTGAAGGCAGACTGATCGATGCAAGAACCCTGTGATCGGATATTGTCTTGCATTGTGGTCATGTGGTGAAGCTGATCGATGTGGGAAGCTTCAGAGATAGTGCTGCATATGTAGCAAAATTTATGCATAGCCATCCTTCGAGGGAGTGGTCTATGTTATGCTTTTGATATATTTGATATGACGTTGGCCTAGCTGTCCTTCAAGGGAGCAGTCTAGTAAATACAGCAATGATGATGCAGCTGTCCTTCGAGGGAGCAGTCTACATTTATAGTTTTATGACCTTGGAATATGCATCCCATTTTATATATATTTGACTGATTTTGCTGACTAGACTTTTGGTCATGGACTTGACTATAGAGGTTTAGAGGGTTTCCCTTTTATTAGGATGAAGCGTTCATGCTTGCCAAAAGGGTTAGGACTGAGGGTTGAAGGGGATGGAAATGACGGTGACTGGGAGTTGCTCAAGGGATCGAGCTTAAGTTAAACGTCAAATGAATTATTACTTGACTAACAGTGGACTAGTCAAAGAGGCAAGACATAAAAGGGGCTCAGGTTTTGACCAAATCCTGACCCATGATGGTGTTAAGGTTCGAGTCAATTGGAAGCAAACTTGCCCCATTTGCTTCATTCCAAATTGGTCATAATGATTAATGACGGTTTGAAGAAGTGATAGGTGCTTGGTTGGGTGGTGTTTGATAATTGAAGTTTGGTCAAGGTTTGGTTGATGCTGGTCGAGGTCATGTTTAAAAAGGTTGGTTAATGATTGGACTATGTGTGGTCGAGGTTTAGTCGAGGTCATGGTCGATGTCATGGTCGAAGGCTTGGTTGAATGTTTGGTCGAGGTCAAGATAAGGTTGGATTCCCCCAGTTGCTTAGGGAGAATGTTGGATAAATTGGTCAAGGTTGGTTGAGGTTTAGTGGTCAAATGGACTATGTTGATGTCGAATAATGGGGTCAAAGGTGGTAAAGGGACCATAGCCTGGCGTGGAGATCCTGATTTAGGCAAAGAGGTTTGAGAGGCATGGGTCAGTGTTGATAATTTGTTGAAGAGGTGGTCAAGAGGGTCCTTAATGAGAAGGGAATCCTTTCTCCATTGTTGATGAATGATAGCTTTAAGAGCGCAACAACGCTCAGTGTCATGTCCTGGAGTGTGATGATAATGACAGAATTTAGAGTTGTCGAACCAAGATGGTTTTGATCCAAGAGTTGATGAGTGGGGTGGTGTTGAAGGTTTGCTGAGGATGTGGTCGATAAGAAGGGTGTCATTCCCCAGACATTGGCGAACGACAACCTTGAGGGCACAATAATGTTCAGTGTCGTGCCTAGGCATGCGATGGTATGCACAAATGCGAGTGTCGTCGAACTAGGGCGGTTTTGGTCTGAGAGATTGATTTGGTCTAAGCAGTGGGAGATTGATACGAGAGGACTGCAACAATTACCGTAACATCAAAGCGTAAGAACCTGCTAACGGGTCTGGATGTTTTGTCGTAGTGGGGATTGATGACTTTGGTTTAGGATGCATAAGAGGCATAGGTCAATGGTTTGGAGGAGATATATGTTTGACAGGTTGAGGGAGTAATGGAGGCAACTTGCCTCTGTGAAGTATGGGAGTAGGAAGCACTCCTATTAAAGTGGATGGATGCGGGCCCAAAATAGAGGGCAATAATGAAGGTGGGGGAAGAATCCTCTGGTGTGGTCTAGTGGCCTTCTTTGATATGGTTTGAGGGCCATTATTGCGAGAGGTGAGGTTAGATGTGGGGCGAACACCAAGAGGTTCAATCTCTTTTGGTAAGGTGGGCGCTTGTGTGGGTTTGGGCTTAGATGTGGATGGAGGTGAGTGAGATGTAGCAATCTCAGGCAAAAGGCAAGAGAAAACCATGACTGGGTCTTTTTCAGTCAAAATGGGTGGAGAGACTGGTTCTTCTCTTGGTGGAGAAGAAATAGGAGAATGCGGCTCCTCAAGAGAGAAGAAGGTAGGGATGACCGTGCCTTCTGCTTGTGCTTGAGGAGTAGGCAAGGTAAGGTCTTTGGATGAAGGTAAGGCTAATGGCGTAGGCATGGTCAAGGTGTCCTCTAGTATGAGAAAGGTAGAAATAGGAGAAGAAAGTTCTTCATCCTATGAGGGAGAAGGTTGGTCAAGGACAAGAGGCAAAATAGTGTTGATTGTGTGAATATTATGGTCATGAGAGTCATTAGTCGTGGTTTGGATGTTGTTTTGAGTAGGTGGATGGTTTGGAAATGGTTGTTTGAAGATGTCAATGTTTTTATTGGGTGGGGCATTTGGGTTATCTAAAATGAGATCCCCCTTATCGATCATGTCTTGGATGATGTTCTTGAAGGTTTGACAATTGTCGATGTCATGGCCGTGGACGCGGTGGAAGTGGCAGAAGTCAGCCTCTCTATACCATGTAGGGAGGGATTTTGAAGGGTCGAATTAAGGTGGTCAGATTGGAGGGAGATTGAGGACCCCCTGCTTGAGTAGTTTTTCCAAAATAGAAGCGTATGATTCTCCAAGTGGAGTGTATGAACGCTGGATGTACCATTATTGGAATTGTTTGGTGATGCTTGGAGATGTTGAAGGTTGAGAATAATTAGTTGACGTCGATGATGGTGATCTAATGACCACAGTGTTGGCCACTCCTTTGGGTTTGGAGTTGGCAGAAGAAGGTCTAGAAGAAGAATGGTCATTGGTTTTTGCGTTGGTATTACACAATTTGACCTTATCCTCTTCAATGGCGCAGAGTTCAAGTTTTCGAGCCATGGTGAAAGCTTCGTCAAAAGTGCAAAATGTCTGAATCTACAAGGTAGAAGAGATGTGCCTGGCACATGCTCGAGAAAAGAGCTCGATGAGCTCAGGTTGAGGTAAGGAGAAAGAGAGCTGGTTAATCAAGCCTCTCCAACAGGCGACAAAATCAACTATTGATTCATCGTCGAATTGCCTGATGGAGTAAAGGTCTGTGATTGAGACTTGTTTGGTGATGTTGATAGAAAAATGGTCGAGAAATAATTGGGCAAGTTGAATGAATGAAAAGATAGAATGTCTGGTGAGAGAGCTATACTAGTCAATGGCAGAGCCAAAAAGGGACATAAGGAATGTGCGTAAAAGTAACGCATCATCATGGGCAATAAGATAACAGGCATGTCTGAATGCCCATAGATGTTGTTGCGGGTCCTCCTTACTCTAGAAACGAGTGAATTTAGGAAGCTCCCATTGGTTGGGGTATGGTCGAATAGGGACAGAAGGATGAATGGGCTCGTTGCAAATTTGCTCATATGAGAGAGCATTGCATGAACCAGAGATAGAGGTCTCAAGACTGGACATTTTATCCATCAGCATTTTAATGACGTCTACTGACAGATTGGCAGATGGAGCACCCCCTAGGTTGTAGGGTGCTTGAAAGAGGCTAGAGGAGGTATACGATGTAGTCAGTTGTACCAGTAAGGGGGCAACGTACGAATGACTAGTTGCAGGGACATAAGTGGAGGCCAAAAGTGGTTGAGTTATGAAGGTCATAGGTACAAATTGACTAGGTACCACCAAAGGTGGTTGAATGGTGGCACTGGTAGAAGGAAAGGTTGGCACTCCTGTGTTTATGGGCGCAAGAGTGTGAGGGGTCGAGACAACTAAGTTCTGGTATGATGTAGAACTCGGTTGAATTGTAGGTGGTTGAGGGGGTAATGGAACCCCGATGGAGGTTGGACTAAAAATGGATGGGGAGGCCAAACTTTGCATATTGGCCATGGTCGGGTTAATGGTTGAGGCGAAAGGCTGAGTCGTAAAGCGTTGGGTGGCGAATGGTGTGGATGTCATCGCCACATCACCCGAGAGGTCTCGCATTGGGTTTCTCGCGAGATAGTTTTGGAGGGCTGCGGCATTGAGGTCCAAGAATCTTTCAAAATCTTGGTCCCCTTCAGGGATGATGGGAATTTGAGTCAGGGTTGGTCCTGTAGGAGTTCTTTCAGTTTCCAAGTGGAACTCCATGATAGGATTGGTTAGGGACGAGAGAGCGTGGTCAAGAAGAGGGTCAGGTTCCAAAAACTGTGTGTTTCCAGTTTCAAAAACTCAAAATAAGGTTTTGGCAGAAAAAGGGGTTGGGTTTTAAGTTACTGTTTGTGAAAAAAAGAAAATGGACAGTGACCGACGTCGGTTTAAAAACCGATGTCGGTAAGGAAAAATGGCCGACGTCGGTCAGATAACCAATGCCGGCAAGAAAAGGAAACCGACGTCAGTGGTAAAACTGATGCCGGTGACTGTGTTTTCCAGAAAACCAAAAGATTTGAAGATTCTTGGAAAAACAATGAAGAAAGCATCCTCACACACTCAAACAATCAGATGAGAGCAGAGAAATAAATGGAGACAGGCAGACACTAAGCGCTAAATCCTAAGAATCAACTTTAGAATCTTGTGGCTTATGCCTTAAAGTGATGTTTAGGGAGGTTGGTTGGAAGAAGGGTCCTAGAAAAGGTAGTCTAAAGATGGTTTTAGGTGTGTTTAGGCGCTGAAGAAGTCTGTATTAGGTTCGGTACGTGGCCTGGTGCTAAGGAGCAAGCTCCCCTCACTTCACGATTCCAGTGGTTAGCTGGTTTCGCTTAGCCAAGATATACCTTGCCTAGAGATTATACTCCACCAGAGAATGGAGTGGGCTTTCCCCTTGGTGATGAAATCCAAGTGAGATTGCTAGGTAGGGGTAAGGTATCCGCTGGGGGATGAAATCCCAGTCGGGCCTTGTCTCAAGTGAGTTTAATGTTTGTTTTAGTGCATGTGGTCTGGTAGTGTAACATCAAGTGATCTACGATTTATTCAATATGCATTTTACTTACTAAGTGTGGTCTAAAAAATGCAAGCACAAGCAGAAATGCAATGCAAAGTGTTTTAATGCCCAAGTCGAAATGTGAAGTTGGAATGAATACAAGTTGGAGAAAGGGTTGAAGAAAATGATTTTGGACTAGTCTAGAAATGCAAGAAAGGAAAAGAAATGTTCTTTTTATTCCTGCTTATAGTGTCATTTAGAAAAGAAGGAAGGGGTGAAAAGGAAGGATCCTAAATGCACCCTGTATGAAAAAAGAAGGAAAGGAACCCAAGGAAGGCCCTTAAGTGTCCCACCGGGTGTGCCAAATGTTTCTATTCAAATTTTGCTTTCTATATTCAAAGAGAGAAAATGAGAAACTAAGAGATATGGTCAAGGCTTGATGTGTACCTGGATAAAGTCTGTGCACCATAATCCAGACGCTGTGAGTACTCCTCTTTGGCTGTGGAGGAATGACACCTGCAAAGAAAGAGACTTGGACAAAGGAGGTGTTAGATAAAGAGATGGTGGGTTGCCAAGCGAAAGCTTGATCCCAGAAGTATAAAAACTTCCTTAAGGGATGTCAACCCACTAATTAATAAAAGAAAAGTCTGATAAAATATAGAATGATTAAATACTGATATGATAAAAGACTGAAAAGGAAAAAAGGAAGCAAAAGCTTACCTGAAAGATGTTGTCGGACTGGTCACAGTCACCGGCGTCGGTGGTCCTACCGACGTCAGTTGTTGAGGTATGCCGATGTCAGTTAGTCTGCCGACATCAGTTGGGGTAATGACCGGCGTCGATCGGGGCAGTGTCTATAGTCGGGTCTGGTCGAGTTTCTTGCTCTGGGGACGGGTCTGTGGACAAGTCTGTGGTCTATTTGATTGGTCTGAGACAAAGTTTTGGGCTCAGGTGAATGGTCTAGGGTCTGGGTCTGAGAGTCTGGTTAAATGGGCAGAGTATATGATCCAACAGAGAGATCAAATAGAAGACAGGGATAGCAGAGAGACAGGGTTCGGCATTGGTCTAGTTTGGTCAGAGTTTGGTCTGGGGGATAGGAGTGCTGAATCTAGTTTAGAAACAAATGACTAGAAAACACAAATGAAAACACAAAAGAAAACTTACCTGTGGTATGCTAAATAAAGCGTTCCATACTGGTGTACCTGTTGTTGGTGTTGTTGGTGATGAAAGTCCCGTCGCTGGTGTAGTTTCTGAAGCCAAAATACCTGTTGTTACACCTGAGGGAGAGAATGAGAGGCTTGGTTTGAAGATTGGCAAAGTGGCAGGGTCTAAGAACAGATTGATGATCAGAGTGTTTGATTTCGAGTCGGGATTGCGAGAGAGAGACCAAGAGAGTGAAGAGAGGAGGATAACGGCACAGAAAACCGTTAAGAAGACTGCTGACGCCGGCAATATCGCCGACGTCAGTCAATAGTTGACCGATGTCAGCGGCTAAAAGGCCAGAGAAAGGCTAAAAATAGCCTTTCATCCATTTTCTAACCACCGAGTCAGCTAGTCCAAGGGAGAAACGGTCGAATGGGATTAAATGGACGAGGGGAGAAGTTGGAATGGGAGTCTAAGTGTTAAATATGGCCATGTGGAGAATGAAGGGAATCCAAGGAGGGTATCCTAGGGTGGTGAGGTGGCAAGGGAGATAGGGAAAAGGGATTTTATTAATTTAAAATAGGATATTTATTTCAAATTAATAAAATATGGGTTAGGAGTGGTTAAGTGGACGAAAGGGGACCAAAGGACCAAAGCGTAGACACGATTGATGCATCCATCTCATTCGAATAGCTAGTATCCCACTTTTGATCTCTATTAGGCTTAAAAATACTTATTATACCCTTGTTTCCACACATTCCTTCTCCAACCCTATATTATATTTTTATACACTAAAATGTTTTTGATTATGGAGGAAACCATGGTTCTAAAGGTCTATATTCTTATTAGGTATCAGAAAAACCATACACTAAGCAAAGGGGAATCATGAACAACTTCAAAATGATATAATGAAACACACCAAAGCATTATGGAAGACAATAACTCATCTACATGTGGATCCCTTTCAAATAATAATAAACACAGTCATGAAACAACATTGAAACCTTAGAAAATAGGGCTTGTAGGTTCTAAATATTCAAACTAGGGGTCTAAAATGAGCTTTAATTGTGGAATATAAATTTTTAGTTCTTTTTTTTGTAACCCAAATCATATTTTGATCCTATGTTTATACTTGCATATGCTTGGGTCCACAAAATCTCAATCTGATATGTCTACCTATGTAGCATCTCCCTACCATGATATTTCTTTAAATTTAAAAAATACCATTATCACTTTGGGCACATGTCTTCATCTCCTACCCCTTGGAAACTTGATCAAATTTTCTTTTTCAATCTCCTTAAGAGTATTTTGGCTTTGAATTTCAATGTTGGCCATTGTTCTTTGATTCAAATTCTAATATTGTGACACTTGGTATCCACATGTGCCTTATATATACCCTGATATCAGTCTCCATCTAGTTAAACCTCTTAAAACATGAAACAAACTCATGTTTAATCTAGGATTACTGACTTATTGACTTGATTTACACCATCAATATCCATTTTGATAATTGAGCATGCACTATTGATCCACTAATTCACTATGATCGTGACACATGACATCCCTGTATTCAATCTTAGGATCTTATGACCTATTGACCCCAATCTTTAATGAAAATCATTGATAGAAATTTGTATGTAATAATACATACCATTGATATTAATCTAGGGACTTTGACTTATTAAATCGATTGATCACTTGCATGCCATTGATCCTTGATCTAATTAGGTGATGTTTTGACACTTGGCAGCCTTGTGATCAATTCATATCTTATTGAAGTTTTTTTCAATTCAAATGGATATTTACTGTGGCTTTAATTTTATGTCCCATAACACATCCCACATTTATAGATCATTTTTGAAGGCTTATATCTTGAGATAGGAAACACACCAAGACACCAAACTTGTAAGGGATATCAATGGTACAAAATACAACATTTTCATGTAATTGATTTAATTATCAAGTAAAATTATCAAATTAACAACCAAACTAATCTATTAATTCTTACATAACATGATAAGATAGTTAAGTTACTTCAAAACCATATTTATTACCTTAATAACCTATAGGGGATGACCTTCACTTGTATTTTTAGACTTGTTTCTAGGACTTTTCTTCAAAATCTAAAAATTCACCTTAAATCTTGGTTAAAGTGTTTAAAATCTTTCAAGTGACATGTTTTAGGCACATGAGTTTTTTCTTCTCTTTTGACCATCGAATAACTCACTCAACCAAAACTTTTCTCATCTTCTCGCACCACACCAAGACCTCCCAGAATACTACATTGCATCATCAATTTAGGACCAAAAAGGGACTCTTCATGGTGGTAGAAGTTTGTTGAAAGGTTAAGGAGACTATATTGATCCATCCAGGTAAAGTTTTTGTATGTATTCCAATTTTGGTCAATATTTTTTGTGACATCTTGAGATTGCATGCTTGCTATGCAACATATTAGTTACCTTGTCTGATCTATTATGCATATAAAGTCACAAGTATTTCTTCTCAACTAATATGAAACTAATACAAGGTTGTTCCTTTTTTAAACCTCTTCTTGAAGAAAAATGATAACAAGAAATAAAACCAACCTTGTGCCCATGACACCTAGGGAAAGGAAACACACAACTAAAAATATGTGCACAAGGCAGTTAGAGGAAAATGTGAAAAACTATAAAAAATATAAAACATATATAATGGCTAAAAACTCTTATAATAATAATGCTTTAAATTAATCCCATTGAATGGGATGGGTAATACATCTCCATGTAGCTGGGCAAGATAAAAAACAATATGTTATTTGCATCTGTAAATCAAGTAAGGACCACTCCACAAGCTATCAAACTTAGCATGGTTGCCTAGCTTGGCCTTATTTGAATCCCACTTGAGGACTATATCCTCTTATTTAAAGTTCCTTTCTATGACTCTCTTGTCAAAGGCTTTCTTGACTTGAGCTTGATGTGACTCTAGTATCTTCATTGTAAGGTCCCTTGCTTCTTCAAGCTCCATAAGCTCTACCATCTCACACTCACATGTTCACTCTCCATAAACTCAAGATGATGGGTTATCTCTAAGGTAAGAAACTCAAGAGAGATGGGAAATTGGGTTTCCCTCTCATATATAAGGATAAATGGTTAGTTTCCAATGGAAACTTTGGGAGTCACTCTATCAACCCATAGGATTGTCCATAATTTTGTGTGCCATACTCTTTGATTCTATTACATGGTCCTCTTGATGATCCTTATCAAGTTTTTGTTTGTTGAATCATCAATATATTACCTTGGGGATAGTAATTTGAGGATGTACTAAGGTATATGACTAGCTAAAGTTCCCACTAACTTGTTATACCAACAAATGCTAAAGCATTATCTAAAATTATTATTGTTGGTACACCAAACCTCATTACTATTTATCATAGAAGTCTAAAACTACTATTTTATTAGCTTATTTAAGGGTGATTACATCCACCCACCTAGTGAAGTAGCTAGTATAAGTGAGTACCCACTTATGTCATCCACTGGAAGGTGGGTTAATCATTACTATGAAGTCCAAAGCCCACTACATAAATGGTTGCTCCACCTAAACTACATTGAGAGGAAGGGTTGCCAATATTTTCTTACCTATAAAGAGAGAACACTTTAAAAAAAAATTACCCATGCATAGGCATCCTTGAAGAGGTTGGGCTAGTAATAACCAACTCTCATCACTTTTGTCATTATATTCCTTGTAAAAAAATGTCTTTCTACATGCCCATAATGTAATTATTCTTAGATCCTAGTCACTTAATTATTATTAATGCACCTAAGAATCACTCCATTGAGGGCCTTTCTTAATATAATCCCATAAACTAATGTATAAGTTATTAAATAAAGTATTAAATAGCTTATCTTTGCTCTATCCATACCTTGTGGGCACTCACCTGTTATCAAAAAATGTGTGATATCTTAGAGCCAACTAGGGTGAGGTGGAGGTGCATCTATTTGTGAGTTGTCTTGTGTCACCAAGACAACCTCTTTATCTTTCTAAAGGTCATCAACCATATTCTCACATAAGCCTTTTCCTCTTACTAGATTAGTGACCTTGATCTCCACATCATACTCTATGAAATTGGTAATCCAACCAACCCTCTTCTCAATCAAGTCTTTGTTAAGAAAGAAGTCCCTCACTCTAGGATGAGACACCATAAGATAAATTATGTTATTTGAGAGCATTGGTCTAAATTTTTTAAGGCTTATTTCCACTACAAGGACTTGCTTTTATATAAAATTATACCTTATTTTGTATCTTTCAATATTTTGACTAAAAAATCAACTAGATACTCAAGTCCTTCACCATTATTATACATTAACATAGTTGATATATTATCAATATTGGCAAATAAGTAAAATATGAAATCTATTAAGAAATTAGGATTCATGAATGTGGGTTCTTGGGCAATAGCTTGCTTTATAGCCTCAAATGTTGATTTACCTTCATTGGACCAAGTGAACACTTAGTTTTTATTCAACATGGCAGTGATGGGTTTGACCAAGTTGGTAAAACCAAGTATAAACCTTCTCATGAAGTTTATTTTCCCAATGAAACTCTAGAGTCCCTTCTTGTTCTTGGGTACAAATAATTCCAAGATGCCACTTATTTTATTAGGGTCAATAGCTAATCCCTAATTTGAGATAATATGTCCCAATATTTTTCCCTCATGGATAACAAACACACATTTCTTGAGATTTAATGAGATCCCATGTTTTCTGCATATTTCAAATATCAATCTTAGGTGATCCAAGTGTTCATTATCCTTCTTGGAGAAAATTGTTATCTCATCCAAGTAGACCATCACTAACTAATTTAACAAGCCTTAGAAAGCCATGCCCATGGCTCTTTGAAAAGTATCCCCAACATTTGACAATCCAAAAGGCATCTTATAATAAGTATATGTGCCCCACTTTGTGGTGAAGGTAGTCTTGTGTTAGTCCTTTTCCCTTACTAGCACCTCATTGCATCCTAAGTAACCATTCAAAAAAGAGAAGTGTTCTAAACCAGTAACCATTTGAAGGAGTTACTCCATGGATGGTAAGGGGTAGTGATCTTTCAAAGAGACCATGTTCAAGTCTCTAAAGTCAACACACAATTGGATATCCCCATTCTTCCTCCTCATGATTACTAGGTTGGCTACCATGAGGAGTGCTTGATGGGAAAAATGATATTAGATTCAATCAATTTAGTTAAATTTTTCCTCATTAACTCTTTAATTTTTGGGCTGATAGGCCTTTGATTCTACCTCATAGGCTTAGTATTGGCCTCTAATTCTATAGTGTGTTGGGATATCTTGGGATCAAAGCCTCTCATATCATTATATTCCCAAGAAAATATGTCTGAATATTCCTTACAAAGTTCAATTAAAGCATGTTTTTCTACCTTAGTGCTTATCTTTCCAAGATTGAGGAGCTTGTCTTTGAAGATAAGGACATTTTCATAGTTTTCATCATTAGTTGACATCATTGCCTTATATTTCCTCTTATGATTTCCTTCATGTAAAATACCTTCAAGGATGACCACCCCTTTGTTAGAACTTAGATGAACAATTCGATCCTCATAATAATATTAGAATTTACCTTGGTTTATTAAGGAAAAACCTTCTTATTACAAGAAAAAAGAAATATAATTTTCACTATCAAAGACCTAAAAATGACATTCATTGTCTATCACTAATGGTATCACCACCACTTTAACATGTGGCTTCACTTTGGACTTATTCAACTCATTTAGGATGCCAAACTAATCTCCCATAGCAGCCAACTTATCAGCATGTTGGCTTTGGTTCCTTGGCACTACTTTGATGTTGAAGGCCTCAAAGTCCTCATTTATATCCCACACTCTATATTTGTATGATTTCATCAAGAGATTCTTTGTGATGTTTTAGCCTCTGACCTAATGTACTATCATCTCACTATCCCCATATACTTTTAACTTCTTGATTCCCATCTTACTAGCCCACTAAAGGCCATGGATAAGGCCCTCATACTAAGTTACATTGCAAGAGAAAATAAATTAGAACCTGTAAGAAAATAACTAATTATCATTGGAGGGAGATACTAACATTGCACCTACACCTACCCCATTTTTTCTCCTTGATCCATCAAAGAATAATTCCCATAAACCATTAGTATCTTCATGTGGCCTAGTGAGGGATAATATGGACTCATTTTCCTCATGCAAGAAATAAATTCCCATGTCTATTTATTAAACACCTTCCAAAAGGTCAATTAGTTAATTTTCACTCCATAACTCATCTAAGAACATATCAGGTATCCCCTTAAGATGAGTGTCTAGTTATTGACCAACCAAGTGCTCATCTTCATCTAGGATGGTAAAATTGATGTTTGGGTTATCTGGCCCATAAGGATCAATGTGAAATTATGTAATAAGATCATCCTTGATAGATACCTTAGTCCCATACCTTGTCTTAAAAGCCATGTAGGACCAATCTACTGCTAGATAATCCCCAATTTTTGTTCTGAAGTCTCTAGATAAGCATAGATAAAAATGAGGGAGCACATCTAAAATCAACATATCTTGAGCCACTAAAACACTAAGATAAACACGTAGGGTCAATTTTATACCTTTGATGATGCTAGCTAGTTTGGTGAAAGATCTATCAATTTGATCTGATATTGACTTTGGCATCACTGAAGTACTTTCTCTAATATCTACCATGTAGTTATGTACCAAGGAATCACCAATGATTACAAAAATGTATAAGGGATGAAGCTTGACCACATTATTTGATTTCCCTTCATTAGGTCTCATGGTTGAATTCGTGAGAACCATGTTTTCCTTGTTTGGTGATTATTAGAAACATTGATCTTTGACAAACCTTCCTAAAGGATATCCACCTGACCAAGCATAAAAAGCATGCCCTATATTGGTACATTCACATTGGAATTTTTCATTTGTTCAAAAATATTGATGGGCAAACCAAAAAAATTTGCTTGTGTTTTGGGAGACATAATTATACTTTGAACTTATGAGTTTTGGGGTACAAAGGCATTACTTTGGTTTTAATTCTTTGGAGCAGCAGTAAGTTCACTTGGATTTAATAGTAATGTAGTAATAAGGAGGATCTTTGACTAATTCTTGGTTTCCATCCATGTTCCTTCATTTGAACCTTGTATTAGCTACCACTAGAGTGTATGCTTGGCTAGAAATAGCTGGATGATTGAGTGCATAACATTATTTGTTTTCATAATTAACCATTGTAACACCTAACTAGTTTTATCATTTATTAATCCCATGTCCTTTTTAATTATCTTCCATTTTTTTAATCATAGGTACCTCTATGTTCTGAGCCATAACAGCATGATTTTATCCATATCTAACACCATACTACCATTGATCATTGAAAGCATGATTGAATTTAGTGTTTGGGATAATGGATCTATCAAAAGATTGATTCCAAGGCATAGCACCCTCACTTTATTGAACAAGCTTGTTTTGATTAGGGACCAAAGTATTAGAGGTACCTACAACATTTAGATTATAATTATTTTTCCTAGCATAGTTACGTTTCCCCTATCCTTGGCCTTGTCCTTATATATTTCTTTTGCAAGGTGGCCTATTTACTTGATAAGACTACTATTAAGGTTTATAAAAGGCTTGATAAGGTTTATTGAACTGATATTTCTACCTCTTCACATTTACCAATTCATTTCCAAAGGATTGAAACATGCTCTTAAGCTCTTGGAAGTGCTTGTACTCTTATAAATCACTAGATTGACTAGCTGAAGCTTTTTCCTACTTTGGTGTAGGTATGGTAGAAAGGGTTGGTATAGGTGGGATGAAAAAAAGGGGAGGAATGATGATAGGAAGTGGTGAATCTCAAGTAACAAAGGCATTAGTGGCCTAGGTTTAATCTTATCATCTTATATTAGACTATTCTCTACTTTGATTTCCACTCATAAGCATCTGATAGTGTGTTTCCTCCCATAGACTGAATATTTACTATAATATCACTATTGATATATTTTAGATAATAAAGGAAAAAATAGTTAGGAGTAGGCCTGATAGACACTGGAATCCTATCCCATGTCTTTTGAAACCCGGTATTGAAATCTTACATAACCTCATAAGGATCCCTCATGATTGTAGTTAATTATTCATCAAGTGATAAGTGGTCACTCTTATCTTGAAATATATTACACATTGCATCACCTAACTGATCCCATGATGTGATAGAGTTAGCATTAAGATTTATATACTATTCTAGGATTTAACCTTGAAAGAGATGGCCAACACCCTCATGGCCACATTTTCCTCATTGATATCATGAATATTGCATAAGCTGACTATATCTCTTAGGTGATCAAAAGGGGTTGTAGATTGGTCTCCCATGAAGTAAGGAACACTTTTGAGTTCTACCACTAGAATGGGGTCATGTTGATTGAGGTCTAAAGGAATCTAATCATTGAAAGCCATAAAAGGTAAATCTCTAACAATTGTCATGACAGTGAAAGGACCCAACAAAGATCTTCTTGCAGAGGTAGCTTTTGAACTTAGTTTAGGAAGAAATTTTCCCATGTAAGGGTGAGTGATAGAAAATCTTAACCCTTTTATTGAGTTTAAAGGTAATTCAATAAATTCAAAAGGAATACCTCTAGAATCTCATCTTGTAGTCACCTATGGCATGAAACATAGCTACTACTCTACCACCAAAATTTTGAGTGTTCTTCATAGTCACCAAATACTAAAAGATGAAATTTATAACCACTATAAATTAATCAAATTAACATCAAACTTAACCAATCTTCTTCAAAATTGATCTAATCAGGTGTGCCAGAAACCATTATAGCATATAATTGCACCCTTATGGGAGATTTTTTTAGGATATCTCACTCCTATCCATAATATTAGAGCAACCTTAGGTTTTAGGTATCTTGTAGTGAGGTTAAACCTTTGGAGAAGGCCAACATCCTCTTGGTAGATCACCTAAACTATTACTTCTAAGGGATAGAGAGGGGGTACAGGGTATCTAAGAGAGATAAAAAGGTGATACACTAAATTGATTTACACTCACATAAGTGATGGGGAATCCAAGAACAAACACACCTGTTCTAATCCTACTTGTTAGGATCTTGCTCCTCAAAAAGAGCACAATATGATTACCAAATACAAGCAATTAAACATGCAAAAATATCCAAAAGTACAAGTAACTAGAATTCACACATAACATAGAATATGAGAGACAATATAAAATCTTGTATTAATACTCGTACAGAAAAAAGAATACAATAAAGAGATTCCACACTCTTCCACCTTATAGAGGCTTTCCACACCTCAAGTGTACAGTAATTCTTCTTCAAAAGTTCACTCTCCTACCAAAAATGGTCCCAACACACAACTCACACACAGAATTGGTGTTCACCTCTCCAACCAATCAGTAATAACCCTGCCAGTACACCAATCACTCTAAAGTACTTCAAGTAGATCTCCCATGAACCTAAAACCTACAATTCAATAGACCATACTTACATGTAGATCTCCTATGAGCTTGCAACAAATTGCAACTCAATGATCTTACAATGGAAGGATCTTCCTAGCCTTCCTTTCTAGCTCATAATTACAATACATGCCAATGGGTCTATAAATAGATCCCAAACTTAAACAATAACTTAGACTCTTAATTTACTAATAATAGACACGTAGCTCAAGACTCGAAGTAACCTTTACATGCAAACAATTAGTTCAACAAACTAATTGTTCGTGCAATGAACAGTTTTGAAACACATAGGCAACTGACGTTGGTTCCTGTCTAATTGGTGCTGACCAACATCAGCTGACTCCCTACCGATGCTAGTTGCCTTTTGCATTCATCATGACCGACGTCGGTCATACTGGCGATGCCAGTACTTCTGGAAATTTAACATCCTCCTCTTCATCTACATAGTTGAAGCTTTTAGCTCCATAACCTAATAATCTCCCACTTGGAGATAAATAGCTTCAACTGTACCTATACCTGTACATCATCTAGTTTGTTCCCTTGGCTCTTTATCCCTCTTCAAGATCACTCTTAAAGACCAACCACCACAAATCATGTGGTGCACTACCTGTCATCCAAATCACCTACCACATCTGCATCTACAAACCCATGTAGAAAATAACTTGACCCTGCATAGCATGTGCACCTGTTGCTGGTCCCTCTAAGAATCCACTAAACTGCCCTCCAATGCTTCTTTCCCATATTGGCTCCAACTTTTTGACAACTCCCATTGCTTGGGAAAACTTAGGTTTAGTACACATGTACTCAACCTCATTATGTGAATCAAGACACTGTTCATAGAACTGTCCAACCATCGGCGTGCTAATCGATCTCACACAATCATCCTGAAACAAAGTCAACTTGTGACCTTCCATGTCCCTAGAACACACTCATGCCAAAGAATCTTGCTGCTCCCAGATTCCTCATGACAAACCTCTAAACTAGCTTTACCTTTAGTTCAGTAACTCCTTATACATGTAACCCTGCTACAAGCACAACATACAGTAATAGGATTATGTAGCTAATATTATCCAATCTGGTAAAGAGAAACACAATGATCAAACCTCCATTGTCCTGTAGCTTATTCAAGACCATATAACTAGGCCTTCCGTCTCACGTATCCATTCCCACTCTTCTTCATCCTGAACATCCATTCGTCTCTCAGTGCTTTCTTCCAGCTGGCAACTCCACCAAAAAACTCCCATTTGGTTCTTCTCCAAGGAATCACATCCTCATCCATGCCAAGCTCCCACTATTTCTTGGATCTACCTACTCTACTTCTTTAACAACTTCCTAGTTCTTTACCATCAGTGAGCAATAAGTAGTGTAAAGAAGGGAAATAATGAATTTGAGGCTTACTTACCCTTTAAGTCCTCCATATGGGTGCTTGAGACTCCTTGATAGCTTGTTATCCACCCAAAATCCATCTCAGTGACTGATGTCGGTTCCATGCGACTGCCTCACTACCGACGTCGATTTACCCTACCTGATGCTGGTGTTTATCTACCGTGAGTCACCGACGTCGAGCTACACATAGTCGACGTCGGTCCCTGTCTGGACATCGATGCCAATTTTCTAATCGACATCGGTCTCTGTGTTTTTCTTGTGAGAACTAACTTTTTCTCATGAGCTCCTTTTGGATCAAATCCTTGTCCAAATCACCCTTGCTCTTCACAAAATTTGTCATCCCCTATGACTGATACCTGTCTGTCATCTTCTCCTTGAAAACCAAGGCTTTCCTATTCTTGTCACGAACATCAGATTCCTCAAGAAATGTTACTTTCTTCTTCTACATACAAAAATCTTGATTCATGCTTTTCAAATCTAGAAGCATACCCTTTGACTCAAGAACATGCATCTCCTTCTTATTCATGTGACCAAGCCTATTAAGCCACATCTTCGAATCTACAGCTGAAGTAGATAACCCAAAAAGAGAATCAGTAATACAAGTAGATAGATAAATTGTACCTACTTTCTTACCTCTTGCTACAACAAGTGCACCCTTGGTAACCTTCCAAGAGTCCACTGTGAGAGTTATTGTGCAACCCTCATCACCCAAACTTCTTATAGAAATCAAATTCTACTCCAGAACTGGGACATGCATGACCTCCTTTAACACCCATGTGTTACCTCTCTACAATTTTAGCTTCACTTTCCCTTTGCCAACCATCTGGCAAAGCTTACCATCCCCTAAACAAATTTCTCCAAAGTCTCCCTAGACATACTCATGAAAAAATTCCCTGTTTGGGGATGCATGAAAAGAGGCACCAAAATCTAAAACCCAAGATTATACTTTATCCAAAGAACATACCAGAGCATCCTGTGTAATGAACTCTACAACATATGCTTCTCCTTCATGCCCTTCATGCTGATCTTCACCCGACCTGCAATCTCTCTTTAAGTGCCCTTGCTTTCCACATTTCCAGCAAGTTATTCTGCCATACCTAGACTTGGATCTCCTTGATCTCCCATGCTCTATCTTCTCTCTTTGCCTTCCCCTGCCTTCAACACTCAAAGCATTCCCTGATGATTCACCTGTGATTTTCCTGCGTATATCTTCATTCAAGATTACACTCACAACATCATCCACTTTTAAGATTTTTGAAGCAGATGCAGTATTACTAACTTCCATTACCAAATTCTCCCAACTTTTAGGTAATAAACACAAGATTAAGAGAGCCTTAATTTCATCATCAAAAATAATATTGACTGAATTTAACTAGTTTACCAAACCATGGAAATCACTAAGATGATTATGAATAGATCCACCTTCCAACATTTGCAAATTAAATAATTGCTTCATAAGAAATATCTTATTCAAAGCTGAGGGTTTTTCATATAAATTTACCAAAGATTCCATCAACTCTACCATTGTCTTAGCTTGAGATAAGTTGGAAATCACAGACGATGCAAGACTCAACCTTATAGATCCCAGAGCCTTCTGATCAAGAACCTCCCATTCTTCATCCTTCATATCCTGGGGCTTGTAATCAACCCCACCCAATGGTAAGTACAAATCTTTTTGATATAGATAATCTTCAATCTGCATCCTCCATATTTGATAGTTCTTGCCATTAAACTTCTCCATTATTAGCTTACTGTCTTCTGCCATTGCTCTACTCCTACTCAAACAGAAACCCCTGTGAGTAACCTATAATCAAAAAACACTAACCAAATATGATACACCCTGTTAGTATCCCAACCAAAAGCTCTGATACCAGTTGATGGAGAATCCAAGAACAAACACATCTATTTTGATCCCACTTGTTAGGATCTTGCTTCTCAGAAAGAGCACAATATGATTACCAAATACAAGTATTTAAACATGCAAAAATATCCAGAAGTATAAGTAACTAGAATTCACACATAACACAGAATATGAGAGATAATATACAATCTTGTATTAATACTCGTACAAAAAAAAGAATACAATAAAGAGACGCCACACTCTTCCACCTTACAGAGGCTTCCCACACCTCAAGTGTACAATAATTCTTCTTCAAAAGTTCACTCTCCTACCAAAAATGGTCCCAAAACACAACTCACACACAGAATTGGTGTTCACCTCTCCAACCAGTCAATAATAACCCTGCCAGTACACCAAGCACTCTAAATTAATTCAAGTAGATCTCCCATGAACCTGCAACCTGCAATTCAATAGACCATACTTACATGCAGATCTCCTATGAGCTTGCAACAACCTGCAACTCAATGATCTTACAATGGAAGGATCTTCCTTGCCTTCCTTTCTAGCTCATAATTACAATACATGCCAATGGGTCTATAAATAGATCCCAGACTTAAACAATAACTTAGACTCTTAATTTACTAATAATAGACATGCAGCTCAAGACTCAAAGTAGCCTTTACATGCAAAAAATCAGTTTAACAAACTAACTATTCATGCAATGAATAGTTCTGGAACACACAGGTGACCAACGTCGGTCCCTATCTAACTGGTGCTGACCGACGTCGGCCGACTCCCTGCCGATGCCGGTTGCCTTCTGCATTCATCATGACCGACGTCGGTCATACTGTCGATGTCAGTACTTTTGGAACTTCAGCATCCTCCTCTTCATCTGCATAGTTGAAGCTTGTAGCTCCACAACCTAATAATAATCATTAAATAAACACTAATTCAAAATAAGATAATTCTTTCTCACATAACCTCACAGACTAGCTAAATTTCCTAAGTATTTCATAAACTAGGCTCATGAAGTAATGAATGAATCAAAGAGGAATTTTAAAATTCACACCAAGCATCCATTAATGGTAGAAAAAGCTCAAGTTTAGACTTAAAATTAACTTGAAAACACCTAAAAATAGGCAATAAAGAATGAAAATGGACATGACAGAACACTTCTTCACAAGACCATCATGTACAAGCTTGTTGAACATAATTTAGAGGCAATAGATAGGTGACAAATGATCTTATTTCTTTAAGAGGTCTTTCATACAAATTTTGACAGAGATTTTCCTTATCAAATGAGAGTATCTCCTTTTTTTAAAGATGGGGGAGAAATGGGAGATATAGGAAAAAATGGGAAGAGAGAGAGAAGAGGCAAGCAAACAAAATTCAATAAATGAGACACAACCACTTCCATGGAGTCTCAACCACCCTTTGATAAATTATCACTAATATTAACTCAAAACAATAACCCTTATTAGTCTAAATAGTATTAAAGCCCTCTCATTGACTTATAAACACACTAGAAGACAAGAACTTGTTGAGGATGTTGATGTCATGATCTGATCAAAAGGGAAAAGTCTCCAAAGACTTTGAAAACTCATTAAATTCTCCACTTGCATTCTCCAACCATCAATTCTCTCTCCCTTAGAATTATATGCCACCCTCTAATTTTATTCTAAAAGATGCTTGGGTAAAATTTAGTTGACTTATCATAAAGTGCTTAACTGACCATGGAGGTCATATTTTATGTTTGCCTTTTAAGGTGTTCTTTTTTACACTCCTTTCACTCTTCCACAACTCTACCTAGAACATGACTATGTTATTTAGTTTCTTGTAGGTTAATTTTGTGTTTTATGATTAAAATAGTTTGGTTTTCCATAGATTAACCCATTAAAAACAATCATCATGACTATATTCATGGAAAAACCTCTCAAGTATGAATCTTTATAAGAACTCTACCTCCTATCCTTCACCATGCTTAGAATATGATTGTGCTTGGTGACTTTAGGTATATTTGAATATTGTTGTAGGTTTCCATGAAATGGAAAACCAATTCCCTTATTGGTTTTCCATGGATACCTCACTCCTTGATGTATCCATATCATTAGAACATCTAGTAGCCCACTTTTGATCTCTATTAGGCTTACATAGACTTATTATGCCCATGTTTCCACACAATCCTTTTTCAACCCTCTATTACATTTTTATAACTTGAAATGTGTTTGACTATGCAAGAAATCATGTTTCTATAGGTCTTTCTTCTTGTTAGGCATCAAAAAACCATTTGCTAAGCAAAGGGGAGTCATGAACAACTTCAAAATGCTATAATGAAACTCACCAAAGTATCTTGGAAGCCAAGAAATCATTGTATAGGTGGATCCCTTTCAAAGAACAATAAACACCATCATGAAAAAATATTGCAACCTTAGAAAATAAGGCCTATAGGTTCTAAATATTCAAACTAGGTGTCTAAACTGAGATTTAATGGTGGCATATGAATTTATAGTTCTTGATTTGGTAACCCAAATCATATTTTGATCCCATGTTTATACATTTATAGTTTTGGGTCCATAAAATATTGATCTAACATGTCTAAGTATGTGGCATCTCCCTACCACATTATTTCTTTAAATTTAAAATATGACCATTATCACTATGGGTATGTGTCTTCATCTCGTTCCCTTTGGAAACTCGATCAAATTCACTCCATCAATCTCCTAAAGAGTCTCCTATCCTTGAATTTCAACATTGGCTATTGATCTTTGATTTGGCTTCTGAGATTGTGCCACTTGGTAGCCCCACATGCCTTATGTGTACCTTACTTTCAGTCTCTATCTAGTTAAAATTCTTATTCCATGTAATAGCCTTGCATGTAATTTGGGCTTATTGACTTATTGACCTTATTCACAATATTGATATCTATCTACATGATTGAATGTGAAGCATCAATCTACTAATTCATTATGATCATGACACATGGTATCCATGTATTCAATCTCAGGATCCTTTGACCTATTGATCTTAGTCTTCATTGTGAATCATCAATCAAAATTTGTATGTAAGAATGTGCACCATCAATTTTGATCTAAGGGACTTTGAATTATTGACTATATTGATCACCCATGTGTTATGGATCCTTGATATGATTAGGTGATGTTTTGACACTTAGTAGCTTGGTGATCAATTCTTACCTTGTTGAAGATTTTTTAAATTCAAAAAACTATTTATTGTGGCTTTAATTTAACATCCCCTACACATCCCACACTACTAGATCATATTTTAAGGCTTATATCTTGAGATAGGAAACAAACAAAGACACAAAAATTATAAGGAATATTCATGGCTTAAAATACATTATTTTCATGTAATCCTTTAACTTTTATTTGATTCCCAAGTACACTTATCAAATACACAACCAAATTGATCTCTTCATTTCTGCATGATGTACTAAGATAATTAGGTTCTTCTAGGCTTGTGCTAGTCATCTTTATTTATTCAAAAGGACACTATGAGGAATCAAAACTTTACTAAGACACCTCTAAACTTAAAAACCATCTTTATTACCTTAATAACATATAGGGAATAACCTTCGCTTACAATTTTAGACCTATTTCTAGGCCTTTTATTCAATATCTATAAATTCAACTTAAATATTGATTGAAGTGTTTTAAAAACATGAAAGTGACATGTGGTAGGGTCATGAGGTCTATCTTCTCCTTTCACCATTTGATGACTCACTCAACCAGGACTCTATCCAGCTTCTCATGCCACACCAAGACCTCCTAAAATATTATACTATACCATAAATTTAGGACCATCGAGGGACTATTCATGAGATTAGAAGGTTTTTGAAGGGTTCAAGAGAGTGGCCTAATCTATTCAGTTAAAAAATTTATATGTAGGCTAATTTTGACCAACAAATCCTTAGCTGTAACTTCCCATGGTGTTTCAATAAAACATACCTCCTTGACTTCCATGGTACTTTGAGAGAGTTCAGATTGTTCACCAGTTACAAGTTCCTCAAGCTCATCAAAGAGATTTGTATAGTCCACCCAATCTTAGTCATTATCTTCCATGGATACCTCTTATTCCATCTTCTTATGTACTTGACCTTTAACTTGGAAAATTTATTCAAGCTCTTGGAAAAGCCTCATTTGTTATTGCCAATCATCCTTATTCTTTCTCTTTAAGAACCACCACCTCTTCAAATTTATCTTCTTGGTTCTTGAGCACTTGATCAAATTCAAAGTTGACTACCACTTCAACAATTTGGGATGGCACAAGATATTATTTTGAGGGTACACCACCAAGAGGTATGGTAGATTCAAGAGTTTTTTGAATGGAAACAAACTCCGTATCATCTACAAGGTCATTAGTTACCACTTCAACAAACTATATACCATGGGATTTATCATGTGGTACTTCAAAGGACAAAACATCTTCAACAACATCTTTAACTAACATATCAAATATGGAATCCTTCTTAAACACCTCTTATTTCATGTCTTGATCAAATTCTTTATGAATAGCTTCAATATGACTTTCAACATATTTCTCTCAAATATAAGATTGAATGGTACTTGTATTAACCAAGGGTGGTCCTTATGGTGATCTCTTCATCATAGATGATTATGTCATCTTATAAGTTAGCTATAAGTTGAACTTAGTATTATTAGCTTGCCTTCCATAATATATATTCTCCTCTAAGAAGGGATGAGGTGGGAGGGTGATGGATAGGTTAATGGGTTGGAGAGGGAGTATGAGGTGTGATGGAGGGATCATGAAAGGATTTGGGAATGGAAGCTTCTTAAATGAATTCATAGCATAAAGACAAATTAGACTGGTCAAAAGGAAAGATAACTTCTTCAGCAAAAGTATCAATTTGTTCATAGCCTTCTTGAGGATATTCAATAGTTGTTGTCCTACTTTTAAAATCTTGGTTTTACCACATTCCTGGTCTATCTATTGAGAATTAGACACAACTTATTTCCAATTAAATTTTCTCATTGATATTATATTGGTTTTCCTTTTCAACTTCATTCCACACATCCATTAAATTTTGAAAAAAAACTCTCAACCACTATGTGATATGGTTAGGAAGCACATCAAAATTTCCATCCCATGTTCTCATATATTCTTCATTATCTAGTAGACTTGACATGAGTGCCTATAAGGACTTGGTATGAAATGGGATTGAAGTAGGAGTGTAATATTGGGGATTATGATGAGCTTCAATTTTTTGAACTAGAAATTCATATTTTATTTTAAAATATATTGATCTCCAATCAATAAGATTATATAATTCCTCATGACAAGACTAGTAAGAATCATCTTGAGCATAATATTCATCATGGCTTAAGAATCATATTTGGGTTGATACAAAGGCACTTCTTGATATTATTTTTGATATCCTTCCTCATAAGGCTTATTAACATCATGATGTTCATATGGAGAAGGAATGTGATGATCATAGGAATGACATGGCTCATAAGGATGATAAAAACTTTGATAGGGATTTTGAGGGATATAGCATGGGTCACAAAAAGATTGATAAGGAGGTGCATAGTAGTGATTATAATCATAGACATATACATCAATTTTATGGGTCAATTAAAAAATAAGACTTGATAAAAATATTCAATAATAGATACTTGGGATGCTTACAACTATAATATTTGATTTGAAATTTCCATTGGTACTTTCTTCAATGCTTCCAAAAGCTAACAAGAGGAAAGACATACCAACAATCTTCCCACTCATTTGGACCTTGGTCCCACTAGACATGCCAAAATTGTTTCCACCAATTCTTACACCCTAGAGTTGGTCAAGCCTATTCTAACATTTTTGCAACATTGGAATACCTCTAGGCTTGTGGGTTGCCTATGATAGAGGTATACCTCTAGGTGTAAGAGATATCTCCCTAGATTAATCTTTTAATGCTTATCACATACACTTATTGTTTAATTAGATGCAAAGGGGTATAAATGACATGAAAATAACCTACTTTAATGAGGTTATATACCAAAAATACCTGCACTAGACTACCATACCATTACACTATGAAACATGACCTATAACACTAGTCTCAAAATCTTGAATTGCTCTAACATTATTATTTCTAATATGGAGGACATGCATTGGAATAATCAAAGAGAGTGAACCAAAGGTCAGATTTAATACACCAAGGATAATTATATACTTTAATATAGTAAAACACACTAATTATGCTTAATGTGACCTATTAGAGTGAGAACTACTTACACCAAATATGAAAGGATAAAGAGAAGGCAGGGATAGATACTTATCACTAGACACTTCACTATACATCACTTCACACACTTAGAAAATAAATTAATGAACTAAAAAGTATATTTAAATTCTTATTTCAAAAGAAAAATATAGTATCAAACTAGTAGAGCTTCACCATACTAGGTGTGGAATATATTACAAAAGCTAAAATGGCATGCATTTATAGGATGTGTGATAAGAGAGAGAAAGAGTGGAACTCAAGAGTCAAAATAAAAAGTGTCAAGTGATGAGTACCATTTTAAATTAAAGAATAATTAAGTGAATAATATATTTATATAAGGTATTCTTGTACAAGTGTCCATCTAAAGCAAACAACTCCTCAAACTAGTGTAAAGACCCTTTAACTACCTTCATGATTAGGCATCTTTTGATCACTTAAAAATAGACTAAGGAGATTTGACACATGTGAATTATCTTATAGGGGTTGAAAACATGTAATTATAGTCATCATATTTATCCCTAACTTCTATCCATCTTATGTACACTTTTACTCACTATCTGTAATCACTCGCCTCATTCTTCACATTTATCATCTAAGTGGCCTTTAGTTTCTCAACCAAATCCATGGAAGAGGTTTCATAAAACTTTTATATATTATATTATCCTTAAAATATATGTTTTATACCTTTAAAAGGTCTAAAAACCAACTTATCATCCTCTCATTAGGCAGTCACCTTGTCTTTTCAATGCATGTCTAAGACTGCTTGTGGTGAATGATGCATCAAAAGTATTTATATGCCTATTTTTTGTGATAAATAGACATATGGAGTTATAAAAAATCCAAATTGACCTCCCCAAATTATTCTCATATGTTCATTATGCTCTATACCTAAAAAACATGTTAAAAACCTAGTTTTATACTTGTTCGTACAAGTAGGGTACAAACTAATTAGATGTTCAAGATTATGAGAGATTATTCAACAAATTTTAAACACCTTCCATGATTAAATACCAATATTTAATGCATTATCATCCATATCTTTCTAATCAGGTCTTAAATAAGGATTTAGGAGGGTTTTAATAGGTTTTGGTTCTTAAGAATGATTCATAAAAACTAGACATTAATCTCTAAATAATTTCCATTGAGACCAAGTGTAGGCCCCTACTAAACTACCCCTGTATCCATGAAGCACCATGTAATGTATCTATATAAGTATGAGTACTTAAATTTGTCCTATCAAGCTCTTCATTTGCATTATATGTACCTCTCTCCTATAAATGGGTCAAAATGACCAATCTATGTGGTCTACAAACCAATGGTTATACATAATCCCAAGATCCATCCTAAAGGTATTCAATCGAATTAGAAAGGTTCCATGTGTTGGAACACAACTATATATTGAAAGGGGGGTGAATCAGTAAATTAATTAAAATTAATCCTTTTTAACACATTATAGAAAGGATATGTAGAGATCACTCACAAATATGCATAACACTAGATGTACATAGAAAACCTAATATGGGAAAAACCACCATGAAAATAGATGCTAGAGTCTATTATGTTGATCTATCCTCATAATAAAGAACCTCATTGGTTACAATGTTTAAGGGCACTAACCCTAAGGAGACACTAGATTTAAAATCACCTATTCTAAGGAAGCACCAACTCACTAATTGAGAACCATTTCTACTCTTTTAATGGTGCCTACCAATCAGATGTATTATGGAGCTACAACTTTAGATTACAAAATTGATTCATAAATGAATCTAGTTCTCTATTAAATACCTATTCTACAACTTCTCATACTCTATTATGCATCTCTCTTACTCTCTTTCTCTCTCCCACTCAATTCAAATATACATCTTCAACCTTTTTTTCAACACTTAGTACATTTTCTAGATGATGTATATATGCATTGGATCTAGATCTCAAGACTTTTCTACATTCACACTTGGTTGTTAACACATCACACTCCTAAAAGTTTACCACTTATTGTATTCATGCTCCACCACCATAATTCTCTATCTTTTACTATATTTAGCATATATCAAGCTCTAGTTTTGATACACATGCTATATTACACAATTTAGATCGATTAGAGTGATCTATATCATTCTCCATGTCATATAATACATATTTAATGTATGTTTTATCTCTTGACTATTGAAATGAATGTATCTTTAAATACTGACCATTGATTTTAAGTTTCATTCCATGATCCAATGATCTTTATTCAAATGTCTCAACTATAAAATACAACCATTAGATCAAGCTCTAATAGGCTCATGTGCTCCATTAGATATTTGTAAGCTTCCAAAATTTAATGCTTCAACTTAAAAATGCATCCATTGATCAAACTTTGATAGACTCACATGCTCCATTATATCTTTTCTAGATTCCAAACTTTTACATTTCAATCTTTAAAGTGCATCTATTGATCTTTTGATCTGATCTCTCACATGTTTTTAAATCTTCAAAAGTAGAATGGACTTTACCCCTATCTATCATTAAACATCAAACACTTTGACCTCTTTAACTCCTCATGATCCATTGATCTTCATTGCACTATCATGCACTTACCATTAGATCCTCCGATAGACTAATACCCTCATTGGTTCTTAATCTAACAAGCTTCCATGAGTGTGACACTTGGCACCCTCATATTCCTTCTACACATTATTTTTAGTGGCCACAATTATGACACTTAGCACTCTTGCATGTCTTCTATACATTGTCATTCCCTATGTTTGTTACTCTTTTCACTAACACATTCCTTCTAAGAAATTTATTTTTAGTCCCTGTGCTTGTGACACTTGACACTCATGCATTCCTTCTACACATTATCAGTCCCTATGCTTGTGACACTTAGAACTAGCACATTCACTCTTAAGTACCTTGGACATATTGAATTTTTATGCATCATTATATCTTTATTGTATTATTTAGAATTATCCATTTATCAAGCTTAGGCAAGTCTCAAGTTGAGGAGTTAAGAAATATTAAAGTGTTTGATCACTACTCCAAGCCAATAATTTCTAGGTTGAAGGGGCTGATTTCAAACTGACAAGGAAGGATTAAGTTATAGATTAATTGATTTATTCCCACATATATCCAATCAACATGAAAATAGAAAATTTCTATGAATGTCATGACTAAAAACCTTATTGTTTTATTGAGAAACCCTAGTAATGTCTAAGAGATAAAATAAATATTTTCTACGCTCATTTATCTTCATCTAAATATAAGGACCATATATATAATATGCTCTTGAAAAACACATAATGGATCTTCTATAAATTTCTCTACAAATTTCTAGAAATGGTTTTTGTAAAAGCATGATAACTTTATATGACAATATTTCAATTTATACTATGCAATTGTAAAACATGTTCTTCTCTCCATAAAACCTATCTAATTTTCTAACATCGATGACATTTATAATGCCAACAATCTCCCTTTTGACATAAAATGAAAATCATATTTACAACAATCTCCCCCTTTGTCATTTATGGAAAAATAAATGCTCTAATTTTATAATTCATACTCTATTCCTTCTTTGTCATTGATTGTACTTGCATTGCTTAGACTAGCTTCTGATGAATGTGAGCTAAAGTTTTTTATTCAAAAATTTATCCCACTTAAGAAATGGAACCCTTGCCTAAACACACCTTGGAAACTTACCAAAACACAACTTGAACATATGCTCTAGATAAACATAAATCATTTGGCAAATTTTTATAGAGAGCATTTGCACTTTTTCTCCCCCTTTGACATCAATGACAAAGGGACTCCAACTTTCTCACTATTTTTCCAAAATTTTCTCCCCCTTTATTAGATAAAGGATTTTTTCCAAGAATCTATAACCATAAACTCACTATAAATTTGTAAAACTATGCATACTTGAGTTACCTTTTCTTTCTTCTTCCAGGGATTAACAAAACTTCTATGATCCTCCCCTTAAAATCATGACCTATCATTAAGATATAGTGATGTGATGTAGGAGCCACCACTCCCAATTTATACCTTATATAGTTAAATTATTCCTTGAGAATAGGTTTTGTGAATATGTCTACAATTTGATCCTATGTTGTCACATATTCCATTATGACCTCTTGATTTTCAACCTTTTCTCTTAAAAAGTGATCCTTGATTGATATGTGCTTAGTTTTAAAGTGCATCACTAGATTCTTTAATATTTTAATAGAACTTTAATTGTCACAAAGAATAGAGATAGATGATTTGTATTCTACCTTGATGTATTTAAGTTTTTGCTTCATCCACAAGACTTGAGTGCAACATGCCATTGCTACAACATACTCTTTTTCAACTATAGAAAAAGTAATTGACTCTTACTTTTTGCTCAGCCATGAAACAAGTTTGTTTCTAAGGAAAAATGCACCACCACTAGTGCTTCTTATATCACCCACACTTCCTACCCAATCAACATGTGTGTGTGTGTGTGTGTGTGTGTGTGTGTGTGTGTGTGTGTGTGTGTGTGTGTGTGTGTGTGTGTGTGTGTGTGTGTGTGTGTGTGTGTGTGTGTGTGTGTGTGTGTGTGTGTGTGTGTGTGTGTGTGTGTGTGTTGTCAAAGTGAAATATTCACCTTTGGGATACCATAGGCCATATTTAATTAAACTCTTGATATATCTAAAGATATTTTTCACTACATTGACATGTGACTCTTTAGGAGTAGCTTGAAATATTTAAACCATGCACACTACTTGCATGATATTTGGTCTTGATGTGGTTAGGTATAACAATCTACCTATCATCGATCTATACATAGTCTGATTTGCATTAATGGCCTCATCTTCTTTGCTCAAATTATAACCAATTATCATGGGAGTACCTACTAGTTTGTTATCTTCCATTCCAAATTTATTGAGTATTTCCTTAGCCTACTTAGTTTGGGATATAAATATCACTTCATCAGTTTATGTTATCTATATACCAAGGAAGAAAGAAATTTCTCCAAGAATAGACATTGAAAACTCATTTTGAATTTGAATATCAAATTCTTTGAACATTCTATTGTTATTACCACCAAAAATTATATCATCTACATATACAACAATAATTAACATATGTTCACCTTGTGATTTAAAGTATATATTGTTGTCTGCACATCCTTTATTGAATCCTTGTTGTTTCAAGTATTTGTATAATCTTGAATACCATGTTTTAGGTGCCTACTTTAGACCATATAGATCTTTCTTCAATCTACAAACATAGTGTTCTTCTTCTAATAATTGAAAACCTTCAACTTGTTCTATGTAGACTTCCTCTTCTAGGTTCCCATTCAATAAAGAATACTTAACATCCATTTAATAGACTTTGAATTTATTATAAATAGAGAATTCTAGAAACATTCTTATGGCTTCTAATCTAGCAACTGGATTTAATGTTTCCTCAAAATATATGCCTTCAACTTGTGCATATCTTTTGCACACCAATTTGGCCTTATTCCTTGTAATAGTTCCATCCTCATTGAGTTTTTTTTTAAGACCCTCTTTTTACCTATTACATTCTTATTTAAATATCTTGGAACTAATTCCCAAGTTTTGTTCTTTTCTATTTGGATTAGTTTTTTTTATATGGATTTTATCTAATTTTCATCCTTGATAGCTTCAACATAGTTCTTAGGCTCAATTTTAGATATTAGAGCAAAACTTACTTGCTCCCTATTCATTATAAATCTTATCCTTGTCTAAACTCCTTCATTTTTATTACCAATGATTTATTCTATAGCATGATCCTTTTAAACAAATCTTGCAGGTGGATTTTTATTTACTTCCTTAGGTTCATCATTAGCTACTTCCTCTTCAAACTCTGATTATTCTTCATATGTCTGTATCAGGTTTAACACATTTCAAGCCTTCATCAACCTTGACATTTATAATATCTAAAATATTTTTTATCCTTTTGTTGTAACATATATAGGCTTTTCTTTGGGTGGATTAACCAAGAAATATTCTTTCATCACATATTGATTTAAAGCTTCCCAATTTTTCTTCTTTTCTCTTGATATAGAATTTGTTTCCAAACACTCTTAAATACTTAACAGAGGTAGTTTTTCCATACCATAGTTCATAAGGGGTTTTATCATTGTTTACCTTTAGTTTAACTCTATCCAAGATTATACTATTGTTTTTATTGCTTCTCTCCATTATCCATCAAGTAACTTGGCCTATTTTATCATTGTTATGGCCATCTCCTTGACTATTCTGTTCTTTCTTTCAAAAACTCCATTCTTCTGTGGAGTCCTTAATGCAAAGTAATGCCTTTTGATTCCATTCTTCTCATAGTATTATATGAAATAATTTGAGGTGAACTCTCCACCTCTATCTGATCTTAAGCATTTTATTTTTCATCCAATCTCATTCTCTACCATGGTCCTAAAGATCTTAAATATTTCAAATTCCTGAGACTTGTCCTTCAAAAAGGTTACCCATGTCATTTTTAAGTAATCATCTACTAGAAACATGAATTACCTTTATCATTTGGATCCTCTTGTCTTAATAGGACCATAAATATCAATATAAATTAACTCTAAAGGCTTTTTAGTTGCATACTCCTTTATTTGAAATCTGACCCTTGTTTGCTTGCCTTGCTGACATTCCTTGAAAGTAGTGTATGCATGTTTGATTATCTTAGGAATATTTCTAACACAAGTATTCAAGCTCACTTTTACTAGGTTATCAAAGTTAACATGACCCATTCTTCTATTCCATAACCAACTTTCATCAATCTTTCTTATTAAGCAGCTATTACCATTCACTTCACTTAGATTATAAATATTGCTTTCAATTATTTTTTGTTATGAAACTAATCTTATAGATATCCTTATATTATATCCTTTTTCATTAAATGTGACCTTATATCCATTATCACACATTTGGCTAGCACTTAGCAAATTGTGTTTCAATCCTTAAGCATAAAGGACATCATGTGTAGATAATTTTCCATCTATGTTCAAGGTTCCTTTACAATGAATCTTTACTATAGTATTATCTCCCAAGATGATATATCCTTCCTTATATTTACTCAATTTGATGAACTTAATCTTGTCACTAGTGATTTGTTTTGAGAAACCACTATCTATTACCCATAAATTTTGTTCCTTGACATGGAGTGTAGTTTAAACAATCATAGATTATGCAAATTTCTAATCTTTTACTTTTCACACATCCTTAGGTTTCTTGTTTGTCTTATTTTTCTCCTTTTCATAGACTTGTGAACCTTTGTTCACACTAGGAGGCATGCTTCTCTTTTCACTTTATATTTTTGGTCTTAAATAGTTTGTTCTATATTGTTTAGCTATGTGACCAAAATTATTGAAATTATAGCATATTAAATTTGTATCTAACAAGGGATCAAATGAATTTATACTTACAAAGTTTGTTCTTCTTTTATTCATAACTCTAAATTCACTAGCCCTATGACCAAACTGATTACATGTATAAAAATAATCATAGAAAAATAAGGAATACTTGGTCATAGCATTTATTTTTTTAAGATGAGGTCTTCTTAACACTAGATTCTTCAAGTCTCTCACCCTTATGTAACCATCTGCATCAGCTACCTTTGTGTTATGCATCTTCCTTGGATTTATAGAGATTGACTCATTGTTCTTCTTCTTTTCTTTAGGCTTATTTTCTCCTTTATCTTTCTTCACATTAGTTGTGTTTGTGTCTTTATTTATATCTATATATGAATTCTTGAAATCTTTTTCATTATTTATTCTTGATTCTCCTTCTGCTTTGAAGTTGTCATATAAGTTTGTAGATTTACTAGTTATGGGACTTTTTCCTTTTTCAAAACCAAAACCAGTTCCTTATTTTGATGGCTATTGACAGTTGATTAACTCATCAAGAAATTATGAACCTCCTATCAAATTAAGACTTTTTTCTATTTGTTCTTTAGATTTTTCAAGTTCTTTCCTCAAAGCCACTATCTCTACTTTTAACTTTAAGCATTCATTAGATTTATACTATAGTTTAAATTTGACTACATATTCTATTTTTTTAGCCTCTTCCACTTGTGTCTTTAGGATAATTACCATTTGATTAGATTTTTTAAGACTATTAAATAACTTTTCAATCTCCTTTTGTGCATGTTTCTTCTAATTTAAGTTCTCTTTTCTCAAATTTTCAATTTCATTTAGAGCACAAATAAGTTCACCCTCTAAATCCACTTCTCCTTCCTCTTCTTCATCTGAGTCTTCAACTTCTTATGTTTCTTGATCCATAGAGGCTGATTCTAATTTCATGAATAGGGATTCATTTCCCTCAGCCATAAAATCACAATCATGGTCATCATCTAATCTATCACACTCATCCAATAAATCACTTTTTTATTCTATGTACAAGCCCTTCTTACTTTTAAAGAAGTTATTCTTCTTGGATTAATGAGGTTTCATATTTTTACTACTCTATTATTGCTTAGAGTTATCTTTTTTATTATAAGGGAATTTAACAACAAAATGTCCTACCTTATCATAGTTAAATCATTTAAGGGTAACTTACCTTTGTACTTTCTAGATCTTCTTAATTTTTTTGATAAATTTGGCTTCTTCTTCATCAATCTCCTCAGATCTATATGTAGGTGCTTCTAAATTTACTTTTTTGGATGCTTTGAATGTAGATTCTCTCTTAAAAGTATATGTTTCTCCCATTCTCATCTCTTAGGCTATGAAGGTTCAATGCAACTCATCTACAGTGAGCTTATCTAGATATCTTTCTTCCTCTATTATATATATTTTAGAGTCATACATTGATGTCAAAGATCTTAAGACCTTTTTGAAAATGATCAAATTTTTCACCTTTTCTCTAAGACCTATGATTATATTAACTATTTCATCTACCATGAGGAGGTAGTCTAAAATTTTCTCTTCTTCATTCATTTTAAGACTTTCAAACATGCCTTTGTATGTTTATATCTTGGCTTGATTTACCCTATCATCACCTTCACAGATGCTTTTCAAATTGTTCTAGATATCTTGTGAATTTTGATAATGCATTACTTTGACAAACTTTGAGTTAGAGAATCCACAAAGGATATCATTCTTTGCCTTGGCATTTATCTGATATGCCTTCTTTATATCCTGATTAGTAGGAGTTGTATCAAGGGTTGTATATCCATTTAAAATAGAAATCCATACATCAAATTCTAATGAAGATAAATATGATTCCATTATAATGCTCCAAAATGCATAGTTTGATCCATTAAAGAGAGGTGATTTGTTTGAGGAAGATCCTTCTTGACTAGCCATTTATGTTCACTATCTAAGATCTACTTAAGTTGATTAAGCTTCTTCTAAGGAACCAAGGCTCTATTACCAATTATTAGAACACAACTATCTATTGAGAGGGGGGTGAATTAGTAGATTAATTAAAATTAGTCTTTTAATCATTTTAATGCAATTTAGAAAGGATATACAGAGATCATACACACACACACACATATGCATAACACTAGATGTATGTGGAAAACCCAATATAGGAAAAACTACCATGATAATAACTACTAGAATCTATTATTCTAATCCAACCTCACAATCAAGAACCTCATTGGTTACAATGTTTAAGGACACTGACCTAAAGGAAATACCAATCACCTAATTTAAGATCACCTACTCTAAAGAAGCACCAAATCCCTAACTAAGCACCAACTCAGCTCTTTTGATGGTACCTACCAATCATATCTATTATGGAGCTACATCTCCAACTTACAAAATTGATTCATAAATGTATCTATTTCTTTGTTATATACCTATTCTACAAGTGATCATATTTTTCTTTGAAACTTTCTTCCTCTCTTTCTCTCTCCCACTCAATTCAACTCTACATATTTAACCTTTTTTTCAACACTTAGTCCAATGATCCAATGATCCTCTTAAAATGTGTTAAATTTAAAATACAACCATTAGATCAAGCTTTGGAAGGCTCATGAACTCCATTATATCTTTGTGAGCTTTTAAATTTTAACACTTCAACTTTAAAATGCATCTATTGATCAAACTCTGATAGACTCACATGCTCTATTAGAATTTTTCAAGATTCCAAACTTTAACATTTCAATATTTAAAGTCCATCCATTGATCTTTTGATCTGAGCTCTCACATGTTGTTAGATATTCAAAATTAGCATGGAATTTAGCTATGTCAATCATTAAACATCAAACACTTTAACCTCTTTAAATTCTCATTTTCTATTGATCTTCATTGCATGATCATGATATTACCATTAGATCCTTTGATAGATTAATAAGCTCATTAGTTCTCTATCTAACAAGCTTTCATGAGTGTGACACTTGACACCCTCACATGTATTCTACACATTATTTTTAATTATCAAACTTGTGACACTTGTCACTCTCATGTACCTTCTATACATTTTTAGTCTCTATGCTCATGACACTTGGCACTATCATGTGCCTTTTGAGTACTTTACTATCAATCCCCATGATTGTGACACTTGGCACTCTTGCATTCCTTTTACACATTGTCAGTAACTACACTTGTGACACTTATCACTAGCACATTCACTCTCAATTACCTTTGACGTATTGACTTTGTTGTGCATCATTGGATCTTTATTTTATTATTTATCACTATTCATTGATCAAGCTTGGATAAGTCTTAAGTTGAGGACTTAGGAAATATTAAATTCTTTGATCACTACTCCAATCTGGTAATTTCTATGTCAAAGGGGTCAATTTTAAAATTATAAGGAAGGATTAAATGATAACTTAAGTGATTGGTTCCTGCTTATATGTAGTCAACATGAAAATAGAAAATGCCTATGAACACCATGACTAAAAACCTTAGGGTTTTATTGAGAAACCCTAGTAATTTTTGAAAGCTAAAATAAATCTATTTTGTGTTCATTTCTCTTCATATGAACATTCAAACCATATATATGAGATTATCTTGAAAAAACCATAATGAATCTTCTATCAATTTCTCTATAAATGTTTTAAAATGGCCTCTATAAAATCATGACAACATTATATGATAGTATTACAACTTATATTATGCAATTATAAAACATGGTCTTATCTCCATCAAACCTATATGATCTCATGACATCCATAATTCTAAAAATATCCTTTTTTACATCAAATTATAATCATAATTCCAACACCATGGTCATGTAAATGGATCTAGACCCTTGTAGGGCTTAGGCCTAGTTGTAGGCCTAATATGCCTAATTATGCTTCATGAACTATGACCACCTCTTAGTGGCTTTTAAGGACTATGAGTGAATTTAAATTATTTTTAATATTCAAATAAACCTCAATAATAATCATTAAATTCATTTAAGACTTTCATTTCTCCCCTTTCTCATATTTACATACCCTACCTGTAGTCTTCATCTTGATTTGGAGTGCCCTCTATTTGTGATAAAATAGAGGGCATCTCCCCCATTTTCTCAGATAAAATAAGGATATGAGGTTTTATATTAGGTCATTATGACCTTATACACAAATTTTCATTACTTTATCACATTTATAGGATCCTTAACTTCACAAAATTCAAGACAAACCTACATGACTATGTACTATGTAAGGTTTTTTGGGTTGACTGTGGGTTGAGATTTGAAACCTCCTTTGATCTAATTATTTTATATAATAATCACATGATACATTGAAATAATCAGCTCTTAGGGTTATTTTATTATCTCCATACCTATGTTTTCCAACCAAACTACCATTTCTCACTAGTTTGAACTAGTATACAGATTATCTTCTATTATAGGTGGAAACTTAGAAAATCTAAATTTATTGTAGGTATATATATTCATGTGTGACCACTATATTTAACCCATAAACTTTTATCCTAAATCATAAATAATATTTCATATATATTCACCATTCTCTACTTTGAAATCATGCATCATTCCCCACACTATCAATACATTATAGATCTACAAATTTCACTTTAACCTGAAGGTTCACTTTAAGGAAGTTATGAGACATGTAGGTGTTATTTAGGCCATTTTATGGACTATGGAAATGTTTGGATGTGTGATAGGTTAAACATATATTAACCTAGGAAACTCCCACTCATACGTGAAACCTTTCCATTCTTTGCATTCATTCAAAGTGAAGGCTTTAATCTTCACTCAACTACCTATGCATTTTGAGAAGCTTGTACACTGCACTATACAAATTGAGATAGTCCAAGCATGGTATACAAGATGTATACACTAAATAAGGTTTGATTATGTTATTTTAGTAATTGAATATTATTTATTTACCCTGTAATCTTTCCTCACTCACTATGACCTTTCAAAAGACTCTTCTAGCACATCTTGACAACCTTGAGGTTGTTTGCTATAGGTGGTAATTTGACACCTCTGTACAAACTATTGGCAGTGTTGGGAAGTTGATTTACATGATGCATAATGGTAAAAATACCTATGTTACTTCCTTTTGATCCATTTTTCTTGAATTAGAATGAATATTTCCATAATATTGGTAGAATGGAGAAGAAACAAGGAACATAAGTTACCTTAACTTTTACAAAACTACCTTAAAAATTGCTAATAAAGAGAATTTTTGTTTGTCTCCATCTCTTTATTCTCTTTGCTTGATTTCATTAGGATCATTATGGTATCTTAGTTTTCTTTAATAGTCCTTGATCTAGAATCATTGAACTTCATTGGGGTGAATCTTTATGATCACTCAAGATCCTTTTGCACTATGAAGTAGAACTTTGACTATTGTAGGTGTTTATTTGGCTATAAGCACACTTTTAAGAGCTTCTTTTTTTAGCCTATGAACATGGTTCTAGGCCTTCATGCATATGATAATCTCACCATTTTCAACATGAATTTATCCATGTTATTTGATCTTAATGAAGGTCTCAAGTGAGTTTCAAGCATCTCCATTTTAATATTGCTCTACCTTCTTGGATTGCACTCAAACCCCTATTAGAAACCTATAGGTATTACTAAGTAAAATAGGACTATGTACATAGTTTAAAGTCTTGTAATCACTAATATCTAACTCTTGGAATATCTCAAACTTATTTCTTCTACTTTTATAATAGTTTTAACACCTTTAAAACCTCTTGACTTCTTCAACAAGACTAGTCAAGGCTTATTTTCACTTGACTATAGGTGATTGCTATAGGAAATTTGATTATGGCATCTTTATAGACCTCAAAATTCATAGAAATAATTCCTTAGACCATAAATTCATAATAAAAACTAATTATCATGATTGGAAAGATTAAATACAACATATATCCTTTGATTTGAAACCACTATAGGAGAGAGAAACTTTTGCAACTAATGCAAACAACTATTTGTAAACCTTTGTGTGCCTTCAACTAGAAAGGTGAGATGTTTTTCTCATTCCTCCACCTTCACACATACAAAATAAATTAATAATCACATGAGAATTATTATCATTATTTTTATATCATGTACACCACCTATTTTTAATATAACTTTGAAAATAGATAAGAAACCTTGAAGTGTTGGGGATAGGCATGAAAAAAAAGTCATAGACCTTCTTAACAATGGTTCATGATGAATGGTGCACCAAACCTACAAATATTGGCATGAATTTTGAGTAAATAGAGTATTTTCATCCCTCAAGTGCACTTTCTCTGACTCACCTCCTCCTAGCTATACCAAACTAAAATTGGTTGACAATTTTTGCTTATCTAGGAGAAAAATAAAGATGATAGGATGGTGATTTAAATTTTTTTGGAATATTAGAGTATTAATTATAATTTAGTTAAGGGTCTAGAGTAGTAATTTAGTAAATAATAATGAAATAATTTAACCACTAATTTTTATAATTTGTTGTGCCTTTTAAACCTTTCTAAAAATAGTAATAAATGAGGAGAAATGTAACTTAGCTTAAAATTAAACTAAGACGATTGAGATAGAGGCTAAAAAAGATTATGCATGATTGGGATAGTGTCATAAACTAGGATTTGTATTTAATTCAATGAAAGGATAGGAGTGTTAAAAATAAGACACTTTGAGTTCTGATGTTATAGTCTAGGTCTTGTCATTGTCATCCAAACTAGTCACAGAGATATAATTTTTTTGGGTTTTGTTTATTGTCCCTATGTGATCCTCTCTATGAAATTTTAGATCCTAAATTTCAATGGATCTCCTTGTAGATATGATTTAATATACAAACCTAAATCTTCATTGTGCTTGAATAAAACTATAGAAAGAGGGAGGGTTAGTGTGTGTAAGATGCACTGAACATGTATCCAGACCCCTTATGTGGGCATCATACCTACATACCAATACTCTAAAGATGGATCAAGCCATATGTAGTTCTCCCACTTGATGTGATTTATGCAATAGTGTTTTAAGGATGTAAAAATGCAAAATTAAGAGTGCTTGAGGTGGCTATAGACTGGTGTGATGGTTTGAATATGCTAGTAGTTGTATTAGATAGATGTATGTAGAGAATACGAAAATTTTCCTCAGTGGTTTTTCTTGTACTCTTGCTTACTTTTGTAATATTTTACAGCCCCTTCTAACTAAACTTTGAATGGGATTTTATAGATATATATTAGTGATTGGTTAAATGTATTCATACTAGGCTAGCATAGTGATAATACGAATCAAAAGAAAATGGTCATTTGGGCTTGAAATGTGATTAAATAAGAGTGATATAAATGGGACACCCTAGGGTCTAATGCTATAGTTCAACCCCCATGCTCCTATTCTACAGGCTCAAGACCTAGGGGGATAGAATAAGGATGGGAAATGGAGCTTGGCTAAGTTAAAATTAGGTTATAGAAGTTCACAGATGATTATTAATAATAAAATTGGTGTCTAGAAGGGTCATGAGAGCATGCAAGAAGGTCCTATGGATTGGGTGTCACAAGCCACACTTAATCTACCAATTTGGACATTTTATATGACTATATTTACCCCCCTACTTTATTATAGTGATGTAGTAAAGTGAAATACTAAGATAAAATAAAGTATAAAGCATATCTAAACTTACCTATAAGGGTGAATCCCATGTACTTGTATGTGTATAGGGAGAGCACATTATGAATTATAAATCTACAAGAGAAAACAAATAGTAAATAAATTCTTACTAGATATGATATATCAAAAATAAAAATGTATAAAGCTGGGTAAGGGAGAAAGAGAGAAGACATAGGAATGAATACACCTCACCAAGTATGTGAACCAATACAAAACCTATTGTGATGCTGAGTGATGCTAGATGATGTTGGATATGTGTTTTACTAATAGTAATATCACAAATGGAGCTAAGTGCTTAATTCCCCAAGAGTGGATCAAGAATGTAAATGATAGCCCTTTAGCTCTATTTTCAACTACTAAATAAATCTATGTAATCATGTGTGTGTTAATCAATTTTTGGACTATGTGTCCAATCCATTATGAATAGGTGGCTCAAGAATACAAAGGCTAGTTAGTCCTTTGAATCCATCATTTCCCACTAAATAAAGCTATGAATTGATATTGGTATGAATGTGTGTCATATGAGATGCTTCTATAATCCCATGAATGCTCTAAAATCCTATAATGTAGCATGGATAGTTGAATGTATACTAGAAACTAGGCCAATATTGGCCACTCTGGAAGCAGGAGATTAGGCTTGTATGAAAGCCACTCTGAAACTGGAAACTAGGCGTATGTGGAAACCACTCAAAAATATGGAAGTTAGGCCTATATGAAAACCACTCCAAATTTATGCCAACCACCTATAGATGGAATAAGGCATGTAACTACTAAGAATGCTTAAACAATATACTAAACTCAGAAAGAAAAGAAGTCAAATGTGTTGCACACATTGCCCCATTCACTGGTGTTTATAACATGGATTCTAATCTAGAAGCTATAGCAACTACCCAATCTAAAACTAGAAGTGAGAGTCATCATGATATGCATGATGCCCCCTATATCTAGATTCTTTAAGAAAACTATACTAAAACTACTAAATCTGACTTGATCTATATCTGACAAAACTATATCTAAGCTTACCTTTCTATCTATTTCTAGAAAATTTGGGTTTTTTATTATTTGATTAGGAGTGCTAAAAATAGGGTACCCTATTATTTGGCACTATTTTTCATGTTTGATTCTATTGTAATTTTTAAAATCTATTTGTTTTTATATAATCATCACTATTTTTTTGGTTTATTCTACCTAGTTTGACTTCTAAGTGTTATTTTGAGTGTTATAAAAACTTATTTTTTGATCAGTAGGAACTCTAATCTCTATGACAAAACCCCTATTTGTTTCCCCCTCTTTTGAGGGTATGAATGAATACCCTAAAATGATTTCCCTTGCAAGGAAGAGCCTTGCAAGTGTGTTATGCTATGAAATACATGATATAACAATGATAATTGAAAAGATGACTCAAGATATAACATAGTTTATATTGGAGATTGTTAGATCAAGAGGGGTATTCCTAGATAGATATAATAATGTAATAGCATGTGCAATTTACTAGATTTTAAAATTGAAATATTAGTTGTTAATTGTTAGTTTTCAAGTAACGATATAGCATGATGTCCACCATGGAATCCAATAAAGCAAGATAATGCATGATGTATATCATGGCATTGAAAATAGTTGATAAGCAATCAAGAAATAAGCACACAAGGCAAGAAGCAAGAAGCATGCAAGAGTGGCCAAGGGGATAAAAAAATAAGGGACATGGGCACATGTCACTCAAACTAGAAATCAAGCATACAAGGCATGTTCAAATGTCACATACACATACAATTGGAAATATGAGGGCCACAATCACATAGATGAGTAAAAGCAAAGGACATTGGAAAATGTCCTAAGACACACACGAGAATAGAAGCAAAGGACATTGACAAATGTCTTAAGGAACATATAAGAGACAAAATAGAAACTAATAAATGCAATCATATCTAGATATGAAAAGCAATAAAGGAAGGCAAGTAATATACTAGAAATACAATTGCATCTAACTAATCAAGGCAAGAAGTAAAAGAATGCAAGACATGGAGTACAAGACTAGGTATATGCTAAGAAATAAATAAGTGTTATATACTAGTGAATGTTGATAGAGTAATTTATGTAAGATAATAAGTAATGTACATCAAAATGATAACTAGAGTGTGTGGTGTAGGGATGAAATAACCTAGATGGTGTAGTCATGTAAAAGATGCCCTCAGTGGGTAAATATATAGATGTATGTATCGAATGTAAAAGTAGGATGCCCCCTCAATGGGTAGAGTGAAGAAAACATAGATTTATATGTCACTGCACACACTCAAAGAATATCAAGTTAAGCATGGTAATGTAGATAAATTGATAAACAATAGCATAGAACAACAAATGTAAGTCTAGCATGATAGTAAAAATGTAAAGCATAGATAATGCATAAAATTGAAATCTTTTTGGGTTTTTGAATTATTTGAATGTTTTTGTATTTTGAAATATTATATTTTTTTGTATTTTGAATGTTTTTGTATTTTTGAAATTTTTGAATTAAGCTATGTATAATTAATCATAATGAGACTATGTACAAAAATACTAAGAAATATGTACAAGTAAGCAAAAATAAAATATGTATAAGTAATTGAAAGGAAGCTATATATAATTAATTTAAAATAAGCAATATGCACATAATAATGTCAAATACTAGGCTCGAGGGGGTAAAGGGTCTAAGGATGGATCTCACTAGGGATGAAGATGGAGAAAGGGAACATATCCATCATCAAAATCCTCAAGATCATAATCATAAATATCATCATATGTTGTTGATTATGTATACATGGTGTCTATCTTCTCATGTGTTAATAATATATATGCTCTTTATGTAGTTAGAGATCTATCACTCATAATGGTGTCATCCTATCAATAGTGAATTGAAGGTTTCTCTGGTGGTGAAGATGTTGAGTCTCCTTAGGCATGTTTAGCTCTGGTAGTATATGGCTTCAATGGAAGTGGTGAAGCTAGTGTTAGTGTTGATGTAATATAAATAATACATTAAACCTATAGTTTATCTAATCTCTACTATAAATTTGTACATGAGTTTGTATCATGGCCTATGATCTTGTGAAAAAGATAAATTAGGTGATCACATGGTTGTGATAATTTGCTAATAAATATGTTTCATATTTTAGGTAGCATGATTAATCCATAATCAAGTAACATATTTAGTATAATCTATGGTTGATATTGGGTGATGCCTACTTAAATCTGAATGACTAGATCTATATCCATAGAGTTAACCATGTGAATTGCATGTGCTAAGTGATTTATCTATGGTCGTGAATGTGGAGTGTATCCTAAGAGTGTAGTGTGAGATGATAATAGTGATGTGGGATGTGTAATGAGATTTCTAGAGTCATCTTGGTACTCTCCTATCCTAACTGGTGTAAAGCTCAATCCACACAAATATTCATTTATGAGTGTGGGTGTCATATCATCATCTAAAGTAGCTTCGGAATCTATATCGACATCAGGTGCATATGGTAACTTAGAATTTACCACAAGGTATAATTGTGATATGAGAGTCTCATTAACTATAGTAGTAAAAGATGGTAGTGTTATGAGAGTATCTATAACTATCAAAGGAGCTATATCTATAGAGTTAACTAGTACTTCTATAATTATTGTCAATGATTTTATAATTGTAATAGGTATAGGAACTATGAATGATTGTGTAGCTAAAATGGCTAAAGTTGTTATAACTAGCTGAGTATCTAGAGCTGAGGACAGAATTGTAAGTGGAGGAGTGTGAGATGTGCTAGTCTCTCCTACCTCATATGTATGTATCTAATTAAGATAAATGTAATGAGGTGGTGAATAAACTATAATATGAGGTGTCTCATCTAGTGAAATAGTCAAAGATGACTCTGTAATTCGATAATATCAAAATGGATGGTTATCTTTTAGGCATGTATATAGGTATTCTTCATGGATAAACTTAACACATCGATGAAGAGTAGAAGGAATCTCCCCCATATCATGTATCTTAGGTCATCCAAGTAAAATATTATAATGAAGAGGACCTAGCATGAACTGGAACTATGTCAAGAGGGTTTTGGGCCCTACCATGATATCTAAAGCAATGGTACCTAACGTTTATCATTGTATATCATCAAACCCTCAAATATTATCATATGATTTTTACATGGATGCCATATCTATGTGCATGGTCTGTAATAATGTAATATTACATATATTAAGTTTAGAACCACTATCAACTAGAACTCTCTTAATTATGTTGGTTTAACTTGAGCTTGTATGAATAGTGGTAAATTTTGATCAATGATTGTCTGAAATGACATGTCCTCATGATAAAAAGAAATAAAATCTTCTATAGTTTTTAACATGTTGACCACTAATATAAAATAAGGAGGCTCTAAATTAATAGGCATATAAGTTTAAGTGAGTACCTGATAAATAATGTCTTTAAACACATTGGCTTTTTAAATTAGTTCTAACATGGAAATCTTAGCTGGTGTATTTCTCAACTGATCAACAATATCATATGCCTTGTGTGGATCTACCTTTGTGAGTGAGTTGGTCTTGGGATGAGAATGAATAGGAGGGTGGTAAGTCTCTTGACTAGGTGGGGGAGACATGATAGCATGTCAATTAATAGTAATAACCACATCATCTACTATTCATATAAGACTAGTAGTATTTATGGGAGGAGAGTGAGGATAATTGATAGGTCAAGGTGGTGGAGGTATAAATGGTGTCAACTAGGCTCTTTGGAAATGCATAGTGGCCTGGGAAAGGGTGAAATAGATCATGCAATATGACTAGACACATGATAGAGACTCCAAGGGAGATGAGGCAAGAGGTATCTTAACATGTTTAACACTAAATTTATTAATATCATCCCATATTATAAAAATTAAGCATGAAATGCAAAGAATGAAGCTTTTTATTAACATATGGTAAACTTCATCATTCATGTACATGATAGGACTAAGTATGATCTCCTTATTATTTTCAAGAAATGTAAGAAATGTTTTTAAATAAATGAGATCCATTTTTGTTTTTATGTGAAATCTGATTTTAGATGTAAGGTGATACCTCAAAAGCAATGGGACCTATTATATGCTAATAGGGTTTTGAAAAATGATATATTTTTTAAAATTACTAAAGAATTTTAAAAATTAATGTGATTTTTTTATTTAAATATGCTAGTAAAAAAATCAAGAAAATTGGATTTTTTTAAAATTTAAACGAGCCTAGTATATGCAACTAGGGTTTTGAAGAAAATAATTATTTTAAAATTACTATGGAATTTTAAAAATTAATGTAAATTTCTAATTTAAATATGTAAGTAAAAAATAAAAAAATTATTTCTAAAATTAGCAAGAAATTTTCCTTAGGGTCTCTAGGGTTTTTATATGCAAAAGGACCTAGTAAATTCAACTAAGGTTTGAAATAAAATTATTTTTAAAATTACTAAGGTAAATTTAAAAAGTAAATGTGAATTTATTATTTAAAATATGTATGAAAAATCAAAAAATTATCAAAAAAATTAGCAATGACTTCACCCTAGGGGTTTTAGGGTTTTTATGCACAAATGAAGTAAGTCGGGTTCACCAAATGATTTAACAATTTTGAGAATAATGGATTTTTATTCCTAATTTAGTTAAGGATATAGAATAGTAAATCAGTAAATAATATTACAATAGTTTAACCACTAATTTGTATATTTTACTATGCCTTTTAAACCTTTCTAAAAAAAGCAATAAATGAGGGAAAATGAAACTTAGCTTAAAATTGGACTGAGACTACTGAGATAGAGGCTAAAACTGACTATGCAAGACTAGGATAGTATCATGAACTAGGATCTAGATTTTGTTTGATGAAAGGACATGAGTACCAAAAATAGGACACTTCAAGGTCTAGCATTATAGTCTAGGTCCTACCACTATTGTTTTAAACTATTCATAGAGATTTGAATTTTTTTGGTTTTGTCCATTGTCCCTATGTGAGCCTACCTATGAAATTTTGGATCTTGAATGTCGATAGAGATCCTTGTAAATCTGATTTAATATCTAACCCTATACCTTCATAGTGTTTGAATAAAACTTGAGAAAGAGGGGGGGGTTAGTGTGTGTAAGATGCACTAAACATTTATCCACACCCTTTATGTGGGCATTTTGCCTACATACCAAAACTCTAAAGAGGGATCAAGCCATATTTATTTCTCCCACTTGATGTGTTTTGTGCAATAGTGTTGTGCAAATGCAAAAATTCCAAACTAAGAAAGCTTAAGGTGGATAGGAATTGGTGTGAGGGTTTGAATATGCTACAAAATCTATTAGATGGCTATATGCAAAGAATAGGTAAATTTGCCTCAATGGTTTTACCAGTATTCTTGTGTTCTTTTATAATATTTTCCAACCCCTTCTAAATGAACTTTGAATGGGATTTTATAGAGATCTATTGGTCATGGGTTAAATTTATTCATGTTAGGCTGACATAATGAAGAATAAGAATTGAAAGGAAATGGTCATTTGGGATTGAAATGTGATTGGATATGAGTGTTAGAAATGGGACACCCTATGGTCTAGTGTTATAATCTAACCCCAACACTTATGTCCTATAGGCTCGGGACTTGGGGGATGGAATTAACATGGGAAATGGAGTCTAACTGAGCTATAATCAGGTTTTCATAAGTCCATGGATGTCTAGGAATAAGAAAAAATTTATCTAGAAGGGTCATGAGAGCATGTTAGAAGGTCCTATAGATTGGGTGTCACAATCCACACTCAAAATACCAATTTGGACATTTTATATAACTATGGATGGTTTTGATAAATTCAAGTCTTTCAAAGCTTCTTAAGTATGGAAATGAATTGTGGGAAGCTGAAGGGACATTGTTGAAGCCACCACACACGTAAATATGTTGCATAGGTCATAAAACCTCAAAAAATCCTCTTTTTAAAAGATATCTTCTTGTTTATAATGTTTAAACCTACCAAATTGAGTTAAAAAACTAAAAAATGACTTTTTATAACATCATACACATTGAATAACACCTTGACACACTTGTCATATGAATTAAACCATATAATTTAGATTAATGACCCAAAAGTGATATAAGATGACATAAAATGACACTAAAGGTAAATAACAAATATGACCAAGGCTAAAAACACATTAAGTGACCTTATTAAGACCATGCCACACATTTTTAACCCTATTAGACCCCTATAACAAGTTTGAATATATAGAGGGTTGAACTAATTTGACTTGTGGTCAAATTAGTCAACAATACCCTTATTAAAAATTCAATAAATAAGATTTTATGCATTGTTTCCCTTTTGTTTAATATTATTTTTATCAAAATGTCACTAATATCTCATGGATATGGCTTCACACTATCAAAAACATTAGGAGTGTTAACTTCATTCTAAATTTTCAAAATTTACACTTTTTTCACTAATAAAAATGTTTCCAAAATCTTCACTTAGTTGAAGAATACCATGTTGCTACTTAAGCAATTGGTGGCTTCCCTATATATACTAGATACAAGTATTTTCAAATTTATTACATCTAACAGATCATGTTCATGAATTTGGACCTTTATGTTTTTTTTAATATATTGAGAACATTTAGAATGCCCTTTTTTATACAATTATAAAATTTATTTATATTTTAATGGTGGATTTCCATTATTGGCTACCTTAAGGTAATTTCACTCATAGTGTGCCAAAGGACACGTGGTGTGCCATTACTACAATTTCACTAACCAATAAATAGTATAAATTATGATCAAAACTATAGTTTAAAGTGTAAATTCCAAAATAAATTTGTTCTTGTTGGTCTTTCAATGATAAGCCTAGGTATCACACCTTTGAATTATTGAGAAAGTTTTTTCTCTCAGATGGTTCTATATTTTAATCACTCATTCCTAGTTGACCAATTCATGATTTTTTTTGTTGGCCCCCTTAGTCATGGAAAGAGGTAGGTGACTCATGTTTTGAAAATGGAACATTATTTTTAAAATAATTTTATTCAAAGCTTTTAATAAGATAGTTGACATAGATTTAGTAATTAAATTAGAAATATGATTTTGAAAACTTTTGTTGTAGTCTATTAAAAATATGGAAATTGAAAAATACACATGATTTTAGGTTTATTAAATATTGAGGGTGATTCTTAGATCCAATAAGATAGGAAGATAATGTCTCATGATTAAAATCCCAAATGGATTTCCTAAAGCATTCATCCACAAGATGTCCACTTACTAATAGATACAATAGTAGGGCACTAGGATGGAATGTGTATAGTCCTCTTCAAAATATTTGTGGTCATTTTTATATATATTTAAATGTATAATAATATTAATAATTATATGTATATATAGATACATTAATATATTATACATTATTTCTTTGAATTTAGATATACTACTTTTCAATCTAGCTCACAATCCTCTTCAATTTTTTCACTTTACCTAATGTATATAGTTCAATGTATAAAAATATTAAGAATTATATGTTTGTGTATATATATGCATATCTTATACTATCTAGGTGTTTTTTTTGAACTTTTTGTAGGAAAATATACCAAGGGATGAAATCGGCAGCATAAACACATAAATGGTGAAGCTAAACAACAGTGCTAGAAATGCATAAAATGGCATGCTATAAAAATAAAAAAAAGGGAGGGTAGAGCTTAAACATGAAATATAAAAAAATCATATATTAAAATTCTTTAAAAAAAATCTATTACAAAGTGATAAACTATAACCAAACACCTACAACTATTGTTGTTCATAAAACTCTTACAAGAACTTTATATTTTGGCATTCCTTACTTTTTATTGGGTGATGGTTTGACTACTATCAGAAATTAAAATTACTCTACTTTTCTGTTTATATTATTCCCTTTATTATTCTTCTTCTTTTTATATTGCAGTCTTCTATTTTTTCACTATATTCTCCTCTACTTGTTGTGTTCTTTCCTTCTCTAGGCACTTTCTTACTGCTATTGTTGTGCTAAAATTCTACTTATTTTTTATTACTTTTTATCTCTTCTCCATTTTTTATTATTATATGAATTCCCACCTACTCCATTTTGTTTTATATCTCCAAAAAAATGTATCAAATTCAAATTTCAAACCTAGCATTCATTTAATTTATTTGGTGTGCTCAAATGGTCCTATTGTAGTACTTTAAAGTTAGTTGGGTAGGTAAGGAGGACAGGGAAAGAATAATATTTCAAAATTCCCCCTTATTATTGACCTTCATACCATATTCTACTAAACTATTTTAAATATTCAAAACATCTCTATAACTTCTTATTGTAGACACCCCATTCTAGCCACAACTATCTTCTGACTAGACTTCAGACTGATTTCTACCAAACATTGCAAATTAAGCCTAGGAATCACTAAACATCCCAATTCTGGCCACACCTCATTAATCAATGCTCATAATCATGTTTATTCATCTATATTTTTGGTATTTTATTGTACACAGTAATAAAATATCATGAATTTATTTGTAGTCACCTTGTGACCTAACAACTGGGAGTTTGGACTATGGACCCATTAAGTGGGGCACTTATATAATTCTTAAAAGAGTTAAAATTCTAATCAAAATGAATAAACTAATTAAAAAAAATTAAATCCTTGGATAAATTATCCATTTTTAATTAATGAATATATAAAAATGGAAACTAAAAAACAAAATATCAAGCCTTTTCATCATTGCCTTTATGAGTTGTCAAGCTCTTCCAAAATATATCAAAATATCTAGTTTTAGAGCCATGCCTAGTAATTTAAAATAATAATTACATGACAAATTTGGACTCAATTGGAGTTATCCTCAACTCACCTAGGGTTATTTTGAATTCATTCCATGCTTAGACTCAACCTTAGCTCACCTTTGGTAAGAGCTAACTTTTGAGGCTATAAATATAGGCCATACCTATTGATATCTAAGATCTTTTGGTGTAAATTTATTATGCTCAAATATATGAAAATAAACATTTAAATTAATTTTACCATCCCAAATTCATAATCTAACTAGCCAAGCCAAGGTCCCAAAAAGAGAAAGAGAAAATGGAGATTCATTGAGAAAGACTTATTTATGCACAAAATTGAGTAAGACACTTTAACAAGCCATTCAAAGATACAAGGAAGGTAAAATAATTATTTATTTTGTGTTATAGTTGTATTTTCATTTGTATGTTTATTACCTATACTCTCCCTAATGTCTAGGATAGAGGTGTTAAGTGTTTAGTGTGTTATTTTGATTTATTTTATTAGACTAACACTAGACTAACCTACCCTCTACATATTATTTGTCCACACTTATCAACTACCTATATCCTTATAGAACCATTTTATTCATGTTTAGAGCTTAGTTGGTGAACTCTAAATCTTGACTATCGAACTCCAGTGCTTCGATGTCAAATTTTAGAGCTTTGATGTTGGAATATGAAGCTTCATTGATGGGCTCCAAATCTTTGATGATGAAATACAAAGATTTGTTGATGAACTTTGGAGATTCATTGTTAGACTCTTGATCTTCTTTGTGAGACTCTAGAGCTTAGTTTTAAGACTCTATACCTTGGATGTAAGATGCTGGAGCTTGGCGAATAGGATCTAGAGCCAACAAAAAGCCTTGTAGGCCCAAGTTACTACATTAATAAACCCTAACATTTATATTAAGTGCATAAAAATATATTTTAATAATGGTTTGTGAAAACATTAGCTAGATTATAATATAATTTACCAAAACTTAGCTCTATCACATGTTTATAAACTAATTCTTAAATGAAGTGGTACATGATTGCAATGTGCTTGCTCCTACCATGAAATATAGGGTTATTTGACAACTCTATGGAGGATATATTATGACAATATACCATACAATCTCTTTGTTTTTCCTCATGTAAATATTAAATTATCCTTATTAAGCATATATCTTATCATTTTGTTGCATTGGCTACTATGTACTCCAATTTAACTATAGAAAGTGATACTATGAGTTATTTCTTTGAATTATAAGATATGGATCTTGACCCAAGAAGAAATACATATCCAGAATTGTTCTTTTGGTCATCAATATTATAGGACTTACCTATGAAACTATAGGATCTAAGGAGAATCCTCTTGGGAGTGTTATTTATCTACCCATGTTATGAAAACACAATATGTCTATAATTATGGAAAAATGTCTTTCTACTTTATTTCTTTGGGCCTCTCTTCATATAAATCTATGATAATAGTCATTTTTGGACTTTAATATAATTTTGTTTTATCTTTATTTTGTAATGAAATGTTTAATAATGTTAATAAACCATCACATAGATCAAAAATCATCATATAGACATGCACAACAAAATGAATTCATTGTACTCATTATAACATTAATATATCAATTTCATTAAAGTTAAACATTTGAACTATCTGTGAACATGTTCAAAAAATAATAATGATATATTTAAGAATTAAATATGTATACACTAATTATAAAAATGTGTGATTCACATGTAAATATGTCAAATAGTATATATGTGTATGAAAATTATGTCATAATGACATCAAAAATTGTTTACTCAACTAAAGATGTGAAGTCATGCACTTACCTTTTGGGAGAGTTATGTTTGGAATTGGGAATACTTCCTATGATTGGTCATGAAGCATAATTGTTTTAGTGTACCCATTTATGAAAATATGTTTTTTTTTGCATTTTTACCTAACTAAATTGAATTTGAACTTGACACAAGTGTGTTTTTTACATATTAATCTCTAAGCAAAAATGTAGTTCCTTTTTATTATAGTTTTTGTGTTCACCTTGAGATTGAACAGTGTCTTTATGTTTGAAAGCATGGTTTATATATAATTAAATTTGAATTTTATCTATTGATATTTTTGAATTAAATTTTGGTAAAATCACCAATCAACAACAAGGTCCAAAGAGCAAAAGATGAGGTACATATCAAAATTAGAGAAGAAAGGGAAAACTTTGAAATTGAAGTTGTTACTCTATTTTTATAGTTGACCATGTTATAGATACATATTTTTTCATTCAGTAAGTTTAGATGGTGAGAAGAAAACACAAAAATTGTAATAGTTTGTTGTGTCTTGGAATAAAATATCAAGGATATAAATGCAATATAAAAATTTTGTCATTAGAGGTTATTTAATTAAACCTATTATCAAAGTTTTTATGGAGTTGGAATATCCATTATTAATAATTTAAGTGTTAAAGAGTTATAAATGATGTCATGGTAATGTCATAGAGGTGTCTAGGTGAGTGGATGAAGTGCCTTGATAGTATAAGTGATAATGACAAAGTGTACAATGTGCTTGTCCTAGTATGCTTGGTTGATATTAAATTTTATCATAGTTTTATATGATTAAGGATGAGTCTAAAATATTGAGGATATGTAAGGGGTCCTATTAGAGGTCAAGGATGATTGGAGTGCTTGTGTGTACGGGTGGAATTCATTCGGTTCTTCACTATATTCATCTAGGCATAATTGGCTCTATGATAGATAAATCTAAGGAGGCATTTTAATGTCATTATATCTCACACATCTGAGGTTTATAGGAGTATATTGATATATTTTTGGTTTCTCCTATGTGAGGATATCATATGGTCTAAATTTTAGATCATGCAATTTAACTCAGAAAATTATATTTGGGTGTAAAGTTGGTCCCTCAGATAGAAGTGCACTAAGTTTCAACACTTAGAAAAATTTGTAAAGAAGATATAATGGTCTATGTTTCATTGCATCAAAGATCAATGGTAAAAAATTAATTTGAGCTTAAATGTGTTATTTGTATAAGTACAAGAAAGAATCAAGAAATTTGGTGATGGAATATCTCACATGCATAGATGTTTCAAGAAGAAATGTTCATATGGGTTTGTTCAATATTTTACCTAGTTTATATGGTTAAAATTTAAGAACATGCGAGTGAGAGAGATAAAATATATGATTGTGTAAAGTTTTCCTTTCAAGCAGATATCAATGGTCCCCATAGTCTATTTTGGACAATGTTAAAGATCAGGACCAGATGGAGATCTAATGGCTTGTGAGTGATCATATAGTGAAGATATATGGTGATTTTTAAGTAAAATTAGTCAAAGTTTTCATTAATTAACAAATTTAAATATTGAGCTCCTTACAAAAGGATCAACAGAGCATGTTTTTTTTAAGGTGTCAGGAAGCATTGAGATGAGGACAAGTGTTCAAATTTTAACATTAATTAGAGGTAAAGATCAGGATTCTTATAAGATCTAATAGTGAGTAGATGTTTTTAAATATATAGATCAATGGTGCATATTTATTGAGATTATTTCAAGGTGTCTAATGTTTAACATAGATAAATATTGAGCTACGTATAAGAAATCGATGAAGCACATTAAGTCAAATAGTCAAGATGAAGATCCAATGATGAATGATGAAAGGTAAAGGTCAAGATACTTCAAAGAAGATTGATGATGTGTGTTTAATATAAGATGTGAGGACATGAGATGAGGACAAGGTGTTTGAAGTTTAACTATGACCATTGGGATTTGAATATTTGAATTTTGCAAAGGGAGAAACCAATGCTTTATATTTTATCCATAAATTTTGATCTAAGATGAATTTACTATTGTAAAAATGAAATGTGTATAAGAATCAAAGTTACATCCATTAAACTTGGTTAAATGATATGAATATTTGTATAATCAAAATTATTAATATTCAAAGTTGACTATGTGTTTAGTATTTGTCTATTAAGAACTTGAGAAGGATATTGAGATTGTTTTGGTGGTATTTTGATATCTCATGATGACTTATATATTTAGGAGTGTTTTAAAATACATGAGGATGATCTATGTGGTCTTTGGAGGTATGACCAATTCATATTAAGTATGAAAAATTAATAAGAAGTTGTTTATGTGTTTGTTCATGGTGTTCTTGTGTATAAAGCTACTATGTGAGTAGATTGAGCATACACATAGGTGAGAAAAGATGAATGTAATCATTTGAGGATGTCAAAGGGGACATAAAGAGTGGACCCATGTATTTAAAATTGGTCATGTGTTCTTTTTTTGCTTGATGATGTGTGAAATGGGTGAATAGGTCTCCATGAGACCTATAAGAGCTACAAGGGCCTAATTGAAAGGTGTAGCTACTTAAGGGTGATTCATAGATGTTATGGCTGACCTAAAAAGATTATTTTGAGCCATTTATTGATGTGAGATAATCCTTAAATGTTAAGGAAAGTTTAATGGATGACTAAGAATATATTTATCATGAAGGATCTATATATAGAGAAACCAAAAAAGACAATTTCTAGGCTTGTGTGAGAGAAGTGAGTGTTGAAGCAAAGAAGAGAGGAGAGGTAGTGTGCCCAGTGGATGGGTTGATGATTAGATCATATTGAGGACTATGTGTATTACTTATATGTCATGTTTTTTATGTTAGAATAGTACTCTTATAGGTTGAGGATGAGCGAAGAGGTCTAAAGTGATCGAAAATGATGTTTTATATGTCTTGAGAGTGAGTGAAGGATAGATGGTGTCTCTATAAGCTTGTTGGCTTATTTGAGAGACACATCAGAGTGTGGACTAAGTGAATAATCATATTTTCATGTTGTTAATGTGGTGACATAGTTGTTGCATAGAAATGAAGAGTGATCCAAAAGGTGGTTCTAGATGTATTGAGTGTGTAGAGTTGAAGATAGATGATATACTTTGTATCTCCATCAGATTGACAAGAAATCAATATTAGAGGAGATTTTCTATTCATAGGTTTTGTTGTGACTACTTAACATCTAGGAGTTTGTAACCTCCTTATAAGGTAAAACTTTTTAAAAGTATAATTGTTGTGGTAGCTCAGCTAGACAGGTGTAGTAGTTCCTTGTGGGATTGGAGTCTCACTAAAATAAGGGATGGTAGTTACTTGATTAGTTTATGTTGGTCTAAATTGGTTCTCGATATTATAGGTTCTAATGGGTTTTCTCCCCTAAGAGGGTTTCCCACATATGTTATGTGTTATGTGCTTGATCTTGCATTGTCTCTCTTATTCATTAATATGAATGATGTGTATGATTCATGATTGCTTATGGTAACTGATTGAGAGTTTTGACATGTTTAAAATTGAAATTGGTTTATCTAGGATCACTAATTTACCCCTCCCCCTCTTAGTTATTTTACCTCTAATAATTGGTATTAGATTAGGTCCTTTGGTAAAGGCTTGATAACTTAAAGGTGATCTAAGGTACAATATGGGTAGTCATCAAATGTAAAGAGGTTTCTCTACTAAGCAAGTATCGATGTTCAATGGATCTGATTATGCTTTCTAGAGTGCAAGGATGAGGACATACATTATGTCCCTAGGGTTTGATGTATGACAATATATTATGGATGGTTATGTTACTACTACTACTCATCCATCTAGTGTTATAGATAAGAAGCTATTTCAGAATAATTGTAAGGTAATGAATTCCATTACTTGTGGTCTTATAGAGATTGATTTCACTAAGGTAATCCATTGTAAATATGCTAAAGAAACATGGCACAAATTATAGATCATTCATTAATGAGATTCAAAGGTTAATTTGGAAAAGTTGTAGACTCATCAAATACAATTTGAGAGTTTTAAAATGGAGTAAGATTCTATGGAATCCTTACCAAAGAGAGTTAATGAGATTGTGAATATCATCAGAGGTCTTGGAGAGAACCTTGAAGAGGAAACTATATTCAAAAGGTATTAATGTCTCTATCTCTCAAGTTTGATCCAAAAGTATCTACTATAGAAGAAATTCATGATCTTACTTAGTTAAATATGGATAAATTTCATGACACCCTTAATACCTATGAGATGAGAGAAAATGATTATATACCTATAAATAAGGAAGCAACATTCAAGAAAAAAATAAAGCCAAAGAAGAATTTCCAAGGTAAGAAACCTAAAGAGGATGAGATATTTGACATTTATTAGGATGAACTAATTGATTTGATTACTAAGAAATTAAAAATAGGCTCAAGGTAGTATAAGGGTAAACTACCCTTCAAATGTTTCAACTATGGAGAGATAGGACATTTTACTCATCAGTGACCTCATAATCATGAAAAGAATGATGATGAAGAGCATGGTGAAGGCCAAGATGAAGATAAGAAAACATACATGAAGAAAGGATTAAAAAATTATAACAACAAGAAGAAGTCCTTTAATAACAAGAAACATCTTTATACCAAAGAAGATTGCAACTCATCATATCAGAGTGAAGATAGTGACTCAGAGTAAGATCATGAAGATGATGGTCCTATTCAAGATGAAGCCCTATTCATGGCTAAGGAAGGAAGTTGATCATATCAAAAGTGTTATATTTGGAGTGATACACATGTTGATAGAGATGAGTTGGACTATGAAACTGAATTAATGAATGCCCTTAAAGAATTGAAGATTGAGAAGAAGATTAATAATAAGATGAAGTCTCAAATCAAGGACTATGAGGATCAATTCAATGTGTACGAAGAAAAAATGAATGAAGATACTAAGGAACATGAATATATGGTCAAACATCTTAGTTATCAATTGGAAATTCTATCTACAAGCCTAAAATTAAAAGAAGATAAATGTTCAAGGTATGTAATTGAAAATGAGTCAGTGAAATCTAAGCTATAAAATACATCTAGTAAGGTGAAGTCATTTATGAGATTTGAAAAGAAATCTGGTGATCTAGACAATATTTTGAGTGGTCAAAATCATGTTAGTGATAAAACTAGTTTCGGATATGAATAAGAACAAAAGAATGTAACTCAAAATAAGATGAATACTAATGTGAACAAAGAAAATCATACTTTAAAGATAAATCATCAAATAAGGAATGACGGTGTTGGTAGAATGAATACAAATCAAATTAGATAGCCAAATTACATGAGGGATGAAATTTTCAATAGTTATTTTTACACATGTAATCAATTTGGGAATAAATCTAGAGAATGTAAGAGACCTGTTAGAAAAGAGTTTACCTGAAACTATGATAGGGGTTATCAGTCAAAAGGTGTGAACAAAGTTAACTATTTTAACTATCTTGATGTGGGATACTTTGCAAACCATTGTCTTACATAAGGTTAGATAAGGTGAGTCCTCTTCAAAAAGAGGAGTTTGTTTCATTTGTCATGACATAGGACACATTTTGATTTTATATCCAAACAAGGTAAGACAAATTATGTTTCCATCAAGGAGTATTATTTCCTACAAGTGTGAGAAGATTGGCCACATTTATAGGTTCTACAAGAAAAGGCCATTAAATCAAAATGAGTTCAATCAAGATCTTAGATTATAAGGAAGAAGGCAAGTTAACTCATGGAGACAAAATGTGGTAAGTATGAGTCATGGTGAGACTATAGTCCAAGTAATCTATTTACTATGGTGGAGAATGTTACAAGTATTGAAGAGTGTCAAGGGCTCTCATTGTCTGCTCATTTTTTAAATAAAGAGACCAATCTCAAGGAGAATACCAAGGTACTGGTTGAGGTTCATTCTAAGATGTGTATGGATCCAAGTGAAAATCCTACTATTATTAAGTATTATTAAAAAAACATCAATTGTCAGTACCTAGTGATGAGATTCCAAGATGAAAGGAAGATTATACAGTTGAAAAGGTATGTCATGAATCTATGTTGTCACAATGTATTATAAATCCAATCATAGAAGAGAAGGAGAATGTTGTAGTGGATGAGAATTTTAATTCTCTTAATCCTAAGAAGAAGAAGAACTATAAGCATCAAATGACCAAGGAGAAGAAGGAATATGAGGAGTTGTGGGAAACTCTTGGTTTCACATTATTCTATGATATTATGAAGTAGTATGTCTCTACCTATACTTATTAGGAGACATATTTCTTGTTGATAAGCAATTTTATGTGCTCAATATCAAAATTCTAATCAAATTAGGTCATTTTTTAAAGGGGAGCAACAAGTTCATGAGCTTGCTCTAGATATTTGTGAAGGATTTATAGTACAAGGTCAGAATGGGTATTTCCAGGTGGCTTAATGAGATTGATGGAATATCAATAAGAGTTTAGTGCTCAAAAAATTATATGCACTTCTTTGTGATATGTTCTAGGTGGTCCTATGTCTTGATGATCTTATTTATGCTTTTTGGAAGTTTTTGTGTGCTCTTGAGTTTATATGTCTTAGTGTAGGTCAAAATCCATGATATAGGAAGTGAATGTTCCCAAAGGTATAGAAGCTTAAATCTATGTATAGAAGTGTGTGATGGTTATCTCTAGGTTTGTAATAAGTTTCAAAGATGGGCATTGACTAGAAGGAGGTTTTTTTATTCTCTTTGTTTTGAGATTCTAGGGTTTTGAGTTATGCTAGAAAAGTGTTTTGCCTTATGATTTGAAGTTTGAGGCTTCTTCATAAGTTGAATGGGCTAAATGGTTTTTTAAATCAAGATTCACAGAGATATGAAGGTTTGTGGTTTTCAAATTATTTATGTTTTGTCAAGATGAAGGCCTAATTGGCTAAAAGGTTTGTGAATTATGTTGTAGAGGATGAGCTAGGTGATGGGAATTAGTGTCTTGAGGGGGCATATGAGAGTTCTCTAGATATGAAGTTTTAGGTATTGATAGTGTGTCTACTGAAAGTTGTGGGATCTACAAGTTCAAATTAGGGTTACAAAGAGACTAGATAGGCTTTATAAGAAGAAGAGTGTTTTTTGTTTAGTTTATCCAAAATAGAAAGGCATGAGTGTTTCTAGGAGAGTTCTCAGGTTGTTTTAGATCATGTTTCATGTTTGGTGAGTGGAATGAAGTTCTATTGGTGGTCCTTGTGATAACTTGAGATAGAAGGATAGTAAGATTGTATGGTGGTTATTCATGGTGTGTATTTATTTGAAGATTCTTAGGAGGTATAATTTCTCAAAAATATTAGGGAGAGTCCCTCTCAGATGTTTCTTTGTGAGTTTTATAATATTTTAGTATTTTTGTGTGTTCTTTCTTGATTAGTTTTAGTACTTAGTTGAAGAGAGTGTTGGCATGTAGTAAGAGGAAGTTGTCAAGGAACGAAGATGTAGGCTCAAGGTAAATGGGAGTTTGTAATATCTTTATAATATGGTATTCTCCTATTGGTGTTATTTTTAGGTCCTCAAGATTAGTTGGTTCCCACTTTATCATTATGTCAAAGGGGGGAAAAGTTCCTATTTTTTAGAGTTCTTAAAAAGAGAGAAGGAAGGTGAGATGTATATTGTTTTATGATGGGTATTGACATTAATGTAAAAGGGGGATATTTTTGGAAAGTTTTCAATGATTTCATGGTGATGTCATGGAGGTGTCCAGGTGAGTAGATGAAGTGCCATGATAGTCTAAGTGATAGTGACAAAGTGTGCCATGTTCTTGTCCTAGTATTCTTGAATTATACTTGTTTGATCTTTAGTTTTGGAATGGTTTGAGATTATTAGGGATGATTATGAATTATTTATGATTTTAAATGGGTCTTATCAGAGGTCAAGGATGATTGAAGTGATTATGTGCATGGGTGGAAATCATCTGGATCTTCATTATGTTCATATAGGCATAATTATCTCTATGATAGATAAATCTAAGGAGGAATTTTAATGTCATTATATCTCACACATGTGAGGGTTACAAGATAATATTTATATATGGTTGGTTTCTCCTATGTGAGCAGATCATATGGTCCAAATTTTAGATCATGCAATTTAGAGCAACAAAAGATATGTGGGTGAAAAGTTGGTCCCTAAGATAGAAGTGCACTAAGTTTCAAAACTTAGACAAATTTTTAAAGAATATCTAATGTTCCAAATTTCATCACATCAAATATCAATGGTGTGAAATGAATCTGATCTCAAATACATTATCTATCTAAGTACAAGAAAGAACTAAATTTTGGTGATGTCATATCTTGCAAGCATGGATATTTAGGAAGAAATGGTCATATGGGTTTGTTTATTTATTTTCTTAGTTTATATGGTTCAAATTTGAGAACATGAAAGTGAGCGAGGTAAAATATATGAATATGAAAATTTGGCCTTCTAGGTAGATAGCAATGGTGCCCATACTTAGTCTATTTTGCATGATGTTAAATATCATGACCAAATGGAGATATAATGGCTCACAGGTGATCATAAAATGAAGATATATGGTGTGTGTTGAGTCAAATGAGTCAAATTATTCATTGGTTAACAAAGTTAAATATTGAGCTCCTTACAAAAGGATCAATGGAGTGTGTTTGTTCTAAGGTGTCAGGAAGCAGTAAGATGAGGACAAGTGTTTAAAGTTTAACATTGAGAATAAGTAAAGATTAGGCTTCTTCTAAAATCTAATGATTAGCAGATATTCATACATATACATATCAATAGTGCATATTGAGCGAGATGATTTCAAGGTGTCCAATGTTTAACACAAATAAATATTGAGCTACGTATAGGAGATTGACAAAATGCATTAAGTCAAATAATCAAGATGAAGATCCAAAGATGAGTGATGAAAGTTAAAGGTTGAACTACTTCAAAAAATATCAATGGTGCATGTTTAATATGATACGTGAAGACACAAGATGAGGACAAGGCATTTGAATTTTAACTATGACCATTGGGATTTGAATATTTGAATTTTACAAAGGGAAAACTAGTGATCTATATTTTTCCATAAATTTTGATCCAAGATGAATTTGATATTGGTTTAAGAAGAAAATCTATAGAGGAATCAAAGGAAAATCTATTGAACCTTGTTAGATGGTCTAACTATTTATACAATCAAAGTTATTAAGCTTCAAAGTTGATTATGTGTTTAGTGTTCATCTATTAAGAACCCAAGAAGGATATTTGAGTTTGTTTTGATGGTATTTTGATGTCTCATGATGACTTAGATTTTTGGGAGTGTTTTAGACTCCATGAGGATGATCTGTGTAGTCTTTGGAGGTATGACCAATTCATATTTAGTATGAACAATTGATAATAATTTGTTTGTGTGTTTTTTCATGGTTTTCATGTGTATAAGGCTACTGTGTGAGTAGATTGAGCATATGCAGAGGTGAAAAGAGATGAATGTAATCATTTGAGGATGTCTAAGGGGACATAAATAGTGGACCCATGTATTTAAAAGTGGTCCCATTTTCTCATTTTTCTCGATTATGTTCTAAATGGGTGAATAGGTCTCTATGAGACCTATAAAAGCTAAAAGGGCCTAACTAAAAGTTTTAGCTATTTAAGGGTGACCCATAGATGCTATGGCCAACCTAAAAAGATTTTTTTGAGTTGTGTCTTGATGTGAAATAATCCTTAAGGGTTAAGGCAAGTCTAATGGCCAGCAAAAGCTAATTATCATGAAGGCTCTATATATAAAGAAACAAAAGAAGATGGTTTCTAGGCTTATGTGAGAGGAGTGAGTATTGAAATGAAGAAGAGAGGAGAGGTAGTGTGCCCAATGGATGGGTTGATGAGTAGATCAGATTAAGGACTATGTGTATGACCTTTAAGTTGTGTTTTTGATATCAGAATAGTGTTCTTATAGGTTGAGGATGAGTGAAGAGGTCTAGAGTGATCCAAAAGGATGCTTTGGATGTCTTGAAAGTGAGTGAAGGATAGATGGTGTCTGTATGAGCTTGGTGGCTGATTTGATAGATAGATAAGAGTGTGTATTGATTTAATGACCATTTGGTCATGTTGTTAATGTGGTGATAGAGTTATTTTGAGAAGTGAAGAATCATCCAACAGGTGGCTTTGGATGTATTGAGTAGGTAAAGTTGAAGAGAGATGATATATTTTATATCTCCATTAGATTGAAAGGAAATAAGTTTTCTAGGAGATGTTATGTTCATAGGTGTTGTTGTGGTTACTCAACATCTAGGGGGTACATCCTCCTTGTAAGGTGAAAATTTCTAAAATTTTATTTGTTGTGGTAGCTCAATTAGACAGGTGTAGTAGTTCCTTATGGGATTGTAGTCTCACTAAAATAAAGGATGGTTGTTCCTTGATTAGTTTTTTCTGGTCTAAATTGGTTATTTTTATTATAGGATAGTAGTCCAATTGTAGGTTTTAATGAGTTTTCTCCCCCAAGAAGGTTTCCCACATATGTCATGTGTTATGTGATTGATCTTGCATTGTCTCTATTGTTCATTACTATTAATTATGTGTATGCTTCATGAATGTGAAAATTGATTAAAAGTTTTGAAAGGTTTGAAATTGAAGTTGGTTTATCTAGGCTCATTGATTCACCTCCCCCCTCTTAGTGATTGTGCCTCTAAAATTAAGGTCTAAGTGTAGGAGGTTGGTGATCTTGGTAATATATTTTTAGTCTAAAGGACTTTTAACAAATTTGACATTATATAATTTGTAAGAACTAGAAAGGTTATCCATATAATACCTTCATTATAAACATATGCATACCTAATGCATGGAGAAACTAGCTAATTTTTCTTTTCATTTCTACATTTTACTCTAAAGTGAGAAAATATGGGCACAAAATATCTTGTAAACATATTTATAGTAATGTATTTGATAGAAATAGAAAGAAAAAATCTATAACATCTTGATATTAGAGAGGAGAGTCTTAGAGTTTTATCAGATAAGTTGGATTTATCGTCAGGACTATGTTCTCGATTACTTCTTATATATACATAATTTTTTATCTTTTTTGGGTTCATCTTTCAAATTTTTGTCATCTAAGAAATAATTTTTATCTTTCCTACTTAACATTTTTTAGGGTGGTGTTTATCCATTCAAGCTTTATGATGATGGTATTTTTGAAAATCAAGTTTTTGATCCACATTGGGGTGTTATAAAGTAAGATGTAATTTTAACCAAACAAGTTTAAATACAAACCCAAATATTTTGAAACCATGGGTCTCTAAAGTGACATAATATAAAAAATTGAGAAGTAACACAAAAATAAATAGTGTTGAGTTTAGTGTAATGTTAATGTGTTAGTTTTGTTTTTTTAAGCTTGTTAGTTGAATAAAAATGATACAATCTATTTTTCCTTGATGTTTATAGGGAATTGGGTATTAGTCTTTACTCCTAGAATCATCTCATTCTTCCAACTTTTATTTTTATGAAAGACATGTTGATATTATATTCTAGTAGTATGTCATGTGCCCAGATATTGTAGTTGTAGAAAGAGGTTACTTTCACCTTACTAATTTTATTATTAATATAATGACCATTTTTGTATTTAATTTCTTCAAAATTTATAATATGGATCAATTTAAATAGAAACATAAGTAAGTGAAATAATAATGCAATGGAGAAGCTCAAAATCTCTAACTGTTATCAATTCACAAGAATAAATCCTCTATTCATAGTGAAAATAGGGTCCATTTTTTCAAAATCCATCATGAGGATATATAATCTTGTATAAAAATACTATGACCTATTATTTATATCACTACCAAGAATATATACAGGGGTATTTACATATCACTACAATGTTAATGTAGAAATTCACACTCTTTAAACCTATAGGTAAGGGTATACCAAGAATTGTGAATTTTGCATTAAGAGAGAAAAAGTAATGTCACAACTTCTTTAACTAGTTAATAGATATGAGATAAATTTTTCTAGACACAGTACCATTTTATACAATATATGAAATTAGAGAGTAAGTTTATCAAGCATATCATATAATGATAGTAGTTGAATACCATTCTACATCATATACATGTGCATATGTAACATAATGTAAGTGAAATAGAACCCTAAATACTATCATTATTTACACCTTATGATATAATGCCAATTTTAATTTATTGATTAGACCCTCAGTGCCTCAACTAAGTGCAGTGATATATATATCACTGCACTTAGTTGAGGCACTGAGGGTCTAATCAATAAATTAAAATTGGCATTATATCATAAGGTGTAAATAATGAGAGAATATATATATATATATATATATATATATATATATATATATATATATATATATATATATATATATATATATATATATATATATATATATATATATATATATATATATATATATATATATATATATATATATATATATATATATATATATATATATATATATATATATAAAGAGAGAATCTAGTTTGAAGTTTGTAAGGAATAGAGAGCTTATAGATGTAAAAATCCATGCAATAATATAATGTGTACCAGCCCACCATTAACATGATATATTTCAACAACTTAGGTATAAGAGAAAAGACATCATTTACTCAACATTAAAATAATATTTTGATAAGGAATTTTAAATTATATCCATGCATCATTTGGTAAACAATAAAGTGACCAAATTCTAGTTGTAAACACCTTAGGTAGGGTGCATCCAATAAATATTATGAAAAAATTAAACACTTTACTTGTTTTTTACTTGTAGGATGGTATGTTTATGGAAAAAATAAGCATGTTATGAAAAATATATATCTAATTTTAATAAAACATAGTGTCATAATTCCATATTTTTAGCATGGAATCTAAGCTTTAACTAAATGGAATTCACATTATAAATAGTTGCATTGTATGAACAAAGTTAGAAAGTTAGAAAGTCTTTGAAAAACCAATATAATATATTAATAGAGAAAGTATGATTACATTAGCTAATCTAAGAATTGGATTTTTAACCTTAGAATTCTAAATTCATGAATATGTAAATTGTAACAATGATCATTTAATTCTAAAAAATAGAGGATAAAATAGTACATGCTCATTTATTATAATTTTTGAATACTACCATCAATATAGAGTGTATGAATAGTAGAATTCTTCAAATCTATTGATGTGGATTAATATTTCATGAAATTAGTCCTAAAATTCCTTGATTTACAATGTTTTAGGGTGAACCCAATCCTTTCAAAGCATTATACTTTCTTGTCACTTGTTAACCTAAACATTTATAAATAGATAATGATAATAATTATTTGTGCATTGGACTATAATAAACATTTGAATTCATATTCAAAATTAATATATGTAAAAAAAATGTAGCATACATTTTATGTTATGTAAAAATAAGAAATCATTGAGTTCTTCTCTATTTCAACATCTTGTCTTACTTCAAACAATGTCTAATTTTCTTCCATTGATAATGTTTGAAAGCCACAACATTCATCAAAATAGAAAATGATAATTTTGGAGAATGTGTTCTATCATTATCATCTTGGTCATTTTGGATCCATGTCCATTGACTTGATTGATGAACATGTCTCCACCTTCAAAATTGGAATGACATGTATATAGCTTGATTTGAAATTTAATACCTAAAACATTGATAGACAAACATTCATAGAGAAATTATAAAATATCATAAAATATGATTATAAACTTGTTAGAAAATGAGAGTAGAAAATTTTACTTGAAGGAAATTGTATCATGAGACAATCTACATTTTATTTATTCTTTATTTTCAAATTTCACTCTTTTATCCCAATCAAATCAAAGCAGGGATTCTAGCAATCTATCATATGGTGATGAATTAGCATATGTGTTGTTGGTTTTTTGAATGGAGATTTCATCATTAAATGCAAAAAATTTGCATGGGCCTGAATAAACTGATGTGTACATGATTTCCTCCTCTCAGCTTCATGCTTGCTTTCAACTATTCAAAATTATTATACCAATAAGAAGTTATGGTTGAAAAATCTTTAGTTGGCCATGTAACTAAATTAGTTATTGGCAAAGTTATTTCTTACATTTTTCCATGTGATGCACTAGTTTTTGGAAGGACATATATATATTTATAGAACCATATCCCTTGCTTCATCAACCATGTATGGTCCTTTATATCATACATAATTTATCCAATTTTATATAATGAACAACATATAATGTACTAGTAATGCATTCAATTGGATCCCACTCCTCTCAATTTGAAATAACATAGAATGTACTAGTAATGCATTCAATTGGATCACACTCCTCTCAATTTGAAATACACAAGCCTATAGGGAAAAAAATGGATCTTTTTAAAAACATGAATACAAAAAATTGATAAGATAATAATATATCCAATAAATAAAGAGTGGTGAAATCAAAAAAATTATATTATTCCTTACTCAGAGATAGAACTAATTTTTGAGAAGTTCTCCATTTCTGTAATAGATTCTTTAAACATCTCTTTCTTATCACAGACATGTGTAATTTTATTTTTTGATATTTATTTACCTTTGTGGCTCGTATTTAAATCTTTGATCATCCCTTTCCAATGGTTTTTGACATAAGAGGAATGTCTTCTTCTCACTTTATGTTCACCATTCGTATAAGGTCTCATTGTAACCAATGAACCAATAAATATATTTCATTGGAATCCAATTTCCATCATTATATTTTATGTTGTAAATGAAAAAATATATAATATCACTTTTATGTCTTTGAAGTTATATTTATCCTTAAAAATAATTATAAGAATACAATTAAATGGTAGGTCAAATTAACAATGAAAACCTATTGTCTACTACATAGATATTTGATAAAAACACATAATGAGAAACATTTGTTAGGTATAAATAAATAAGGTGCTTTGAATTAAGTAGTCCCTACTCTATGTTTTTATGATTTATAATAGCACCTATAAAATATCCTCAAATAGATGAATAAGGTTTTATTGGCATTTTGATGATAAACTCTTGTGACTTATACATATGCACAACATGGACAAGGAGATCGATTATACACTATTAATGTTCCATTATAGGTAAAATGTGAAATAATGTATTCATTAAATGAATTATTCTCTATGAACATCATCTAAGGTGTATTAATTCACAAAAATTTAGATATTTGCATTCATTATTCTTTCAACTACCTCTTTTCATTTAGTTAGGCATGTGTTCATTAAAACACTTGAGGATTCATTCTGACCCATTTGAGATGGATATCACTCTCCATAGGATAATAAATAATTGAATAGAATATGAATAGAGGATAAAATAGTAGGGCAAAGGTAGATGCCAAAAAACTAGTAAATATAATTTAGCATAAAAAGGAAGGAATAGATAATAGAATCACATAAATTTTTAAAAACATTTTTCATTTACTCTTTAATCCTAAGTACCTTATTAATATAGAAAATAAAAAATGGGTCCTCCATAAAATATTTAAAATATACAAAGTTATATCCAAATCCATAAACTAATTTGAACTAAAGACTTTAAGAGGGACTAAACACAAACTGCCATGAAATCTCACCTTCAAACATAGTAGTCCATCTAAGGAAATCATTTAAAAATTAAAGAAATAATACAAATCCCCTACATAAATTTAAAATGGAAAAAAATATTTATTTTATTACCAATCACCTTATCCCAAAACTACCTTGGATAAGAATTCAAACCTTGGTTTTAATAGAAAAAACCCTTGTTGCTTCATTATTTCCATTTTGTTGAAGCTCCCATGAAGAAAAGAATGGAGGGTGGAAATGTTAAATATTTATTACATCCATCATGTCTGAGAGTGAGGTGGTATCTTAAGTGTTTCATGATTATTTTATGGGAATGGTAAAACATAATCAAGAAACATCTAGGGCAATGGCAGGGAATTAAGTCCTGTAAATGTCTCTTAAGTCCTCTCAAGATTTCATGTAGGAGAATCATAATTGCTAGGTAAATATTATGTAAATAGTCCAAAAATGGTTTAATAAGGTAAATAATTTATTTTAGTATGAGATGTCATATTTTGATCATTCAAAGGTGTCTAAATAATTATAATTCTATAATTTACTCTTCTAGTTTGGTTATGTGATTTTCCTACCTAAAGTCCATATTTGAAAATTCAATTTTGTAAGAAAATTTAGAGGGGATTTTACATGATATATAATAATTTCTTGAGTTTATTATTTTTTTAAGGATCTTATAATATGCAATAATGTTCTAAAAACCTTTTGATTTAACAATTTTGGGAATATTTATGTATTATTCCTAATTTAGTTAAGGGTCTAAGTAGTAAAATCAGTAAATAAATATGTGATAATTAACCTATAGATTTATATAAATTTGATTGAAATTTTAACCTTTCTAAAAATAGTAATAAGGGATAGAAAATAAAACTTATCTAGAAACTAATTGAAATAGCTGAGACAGAGTCTAAAATTCACTATGCAGGACTAGGACACTATCACAAATAAGAATTTAGCCTTCATTTTATGATTGGATAGGAGTACCAAAAGAGGACACTAGTGGCACCAACACTATAGTCTAATTCTATTGCTATTTTCTAGAAGACCTGAGCTTTATGGGTTTTGTTTGTTGTGTCTATGTGACCCTACCTATGAAGTTTTGATTATCGAATGTCTGTAGAACTCCTTATACAGTAGATTTTATCTTCAAAGCATAGACTCCTTTATACATTGACCAACATTAAAAAAGGGGGGGGGGGGTTAGTGTGTGTAATATTTATTAAACATGTATCCACACCCCTTGTGTGGGCATGTTTCTTACATACTAATACTCTGAAGAGGGATCAAGACATATGTATTTCTCCCACTTTATGTGTTTTGTGCAATAGTGTGTATGAAGATGTAAAATGCTGAACTCTGTATGCTTGAGGTGGCTAAGGACTGATGTAAGTATTTGGATAAGATTGAAAGTATATTGGATAGATGTATGTAGATAATAGGGAATATTTCTTGAGTATTCTTGCTTGTATTCTTACATGCTTAGTGATAATTGCCATCCATTTCTAAATGAACATTTAATGGGATTTTATAAGGATCTATTGGTCATGGGTTTAATGTGCATACATTATGCTAACAAGAAGAGGGATAATAACTAGAAAGAACTAATCATTAGAGGGAAAAATTCACTTGGATAGGAGCATTGAAAGCAGACACTAGAGGGCCTGGTGCTATAGTCTAAGTTGATCACTATAGTCCTAAGCTAATAAGACATAGGAGATAGATTTGTCATGAAAAGAGTAGTCTAGTTGAGCTAGGATTAGATCTAGAAGGCTATGGATGGGAATTAGTGAAAAGATGCCTATGTTGGTCATGAGAGAAAGCAAGAAGGATGTATGGGTTAGGTGTCATTAGCCACACTCAAGTTACCAATTTTCACATTTTATATGACCACATTTCCCCCCTTTATTCTAGTGATGTAGCAAAGTAAAACACTAGGATAAAGGAAAATAGAAAGCATAGCTAAACATACCTATAAGGGTGAATCCCATGAAGTTGTGTGATGTTGGGTGTGCATAGAGAGAGCACGCTATGATGTGCAAATCTGTAATATAAATTAAATAGTAGATCAGTTCTTACTAAATACACTATATCTAAAATAAGAATGTATAAAGTTAGGTAAGAGAGAGAAAGAAAAAGGAACAAATACACCTGATCAGGTATGCAAATTAATACAAAACTTATTATGGTGTTCAGTGATGTTGATTAATGTTAGGTATGTGATGTACCAAGAGTAATATCATGAATAAAGTTGAGTGCTCAATTCCCTAAGAGTGGCTTAAGAATGCAAAGTCTATGCCTTTAACTCCATCATCTCCCATTAAGTGCATCTATGTGATCATGTGTGTGTTAATTGATGTTTAAACCATGTGTCTAATCCCTCTAAATAGGTGGTTGAAGAATACAAAGGCTATCTAGTCCTTTGGTTCCATAATTTCCCCATGAAGTGAAGCTATAAACTGATAATGGTATGAAATGTATGTCATATGAGATGGCTCTTGAAGCCTATGAATTCTCTATAATATAATAATGATGGCATGGATAGCCAAGTGTATGCTGAAAAATAGGCCATTCTTGGCCACTCTGAAAGGTAGAGATTAGGCTTGTATGAAAGCCACTCCAAAACTATTAATCTAGGCTTATATGAAATCCACTCCAAAAATTTTGAAAATAGACTTGCATGAAATCCACTCCAAAATGATGCCAAACACCTATAGATAGAATAAGGCATGCAATGACTAAGAATGCTTGGGTAATACTAAAATTATAAAGAAAAAAACAAATGTGCCATGCACATAGCCCCCAATCACTATAATCTGAAACATGGATTCTAATCTAGAAGTTATAACAACTACCATATCTGAGATTGGAATTGAGAACCATCATGCCATGCATGATGCACCCCATATCTAAATTCTCGTAGAAAAAGTGTACTAAAAATTATTGATTCTAAACTGGTCTGAATGTGCAAAATTATAGTTGAACCTACTTTTCTACCTGAGCTTAAAAATTTTGATTTTTTTCTATTTGGATAGGAACATCAAAAGTTGACACTAGATGGTCTAGAGCTATAGTCCCATATTGGTGTTGTTTTCCTAGGCTAAATCTGATGACTATTCTAAAATTGTCACTATCTATCTGATATGGTCTACCTAGTTTGAAGTCTGGTCATTATTCTATGTGTTTTGAAATTTTTTTTTTAACCGTAGGAGCTCTAATCTTTAGAAAAAAACCCTTATTTTTTGTCCCCTCTTTTGAGGGTAGGAATGAAGACCCTAAAATGACTTCCCTAAAAATAAAGAGCCTTACAAATGTGTTATGATGCAAAGATACATGATATAGTAATGATAATTGATAAGATATCACAATATATAGTATGGTTTGTAATGAGAGATTATTAGATTAACAGGGGAATACCTAGATAGATATAACATTGTAATAACATGTGTAATGTAATGAATTGGAACTAGAAGTCTATTTAGTTATTCATTTTCAAGGAGAGATGGAGCATGATATCCATCATGGCATCCAAGAAAGTGAGATAATGCATGATGTGGATAATGACATTGCAAACAATAAAAAATCAATCAAACAACAAGCATACTAGGTAAGAAGCATACAAGAGTGCCCAAGGGGCCAAACAAACAAAGGACATAGGCACATGTCACTAAAACTAGAAAGCAATCATACAAGGTATGTTCAAATGTCACATATACATATAATTAGAAATGAAAAAGGTTGGCACAAGGGACACAGGAACATAGAAGGGTACAAGTAAAGGACATTGGCAAATATCCTAAGGTACACGCAAGTATAGAATTAAAGGACATTTGTAAATATCCTAAGGCACATACAAGATAAAAAGCAGAAAATAAGAAATGCAATCACATCTAGCTATGAAAAACAAGAAAGGAAAGCATGTAAATACTAGAAATACAATTTAATCTAACTAATAAGAGTAAGAAGTGAAAGTATGCAAGACATGTAGTACAAGACTAGGTATATGCTAAGAAATACACAAGTTCTATATACTAGTGAGTATCAATAAAGTAATTTGTATAATCTAATAGGTAATAAACATCAACATGATAACTTAGAGTGTGTGATGTAGGAATGACTTAACATGGATGGTGTAGTCATGTACAAGAGGCCCCTAGTGAGTATGTATATCGATATGTATCTTGAATGTAGAAGTATGATGCCCTCTTAATGGGTAGAGTGAAGCAATCAAGGATCTAGATGTCACTACACACACTCAAAGAAGATCAAGTGAATCATGGTAATATAGATAAATCAACAAATAATAACATAGAACAACAAATGTAACTCTAGCCTTGTAGTAGAAATATAAAGCATGGATGATGCATACAATTTAAGTATTTTTGAATTTTGAAATTTTATATTTTTTTTGGTATTTTTTAAATATTTGAATGTTTTTGGTATTTTTGATATATTTTTTTATGTATAATCAATCATAAAAGGACTATATACAAGTAATACTGAGCAAATAATGTACAAGTAAGCAAAAAAAAGTTATGTATAAGTAAGGCTGAGAAGAAATGATACTAACTGATGAGTCTCATGGGAGACTCCCTATCATGGTTTCTTGTATCAAATAAAGGAATATTTCATGATTATGAAGCACAAGGGAATGGCTATGATTATGACTCTAGATATTTGTATTTATTGTCAATATCTTGGAAATCATAATATCCTATATTATTCCACTTATCATTATCACCTTGCGCTTGAACCAATGGAGTGCTAGTGTTGACTTTTATTGTACCTAAATCTTTTCCTTTGATAAATTATGTTTATGAATGATTTTCCTTAAGATGTTCAATAAATCCCAAACCTTGATGACAAACATTATCAACTGCTAGAATAGGAGTAGTGATGCCTTGAGCATGCTTGCCTAACCCTTGACCTTGATAATTAAATTATTGTAGATATTTTTGACCAAACCCATATTGCTTTAAAAGTTGAGTCTCATTTTGGAGAGGTAGTTGTGCATCGTTTTCATGCTTTACCTTTGCTTTTGGTAATGTTTCATTCTCTGATTTTGAATTTTGATCCTTTTATTGTTCTAAGTTATGCTTTGGTAACCACTTTTGTACTATTTTTGAATTTGACCCTTTATGAATGTGTTCCTATGTCACTGTTGGTTGCTTGACTAATTTACCTTGTATACGATCCTCACTAGCAATTATCTATTATATATGTTTATTCAATGCCAAACATGAATCTGTGTGATGCCCAAGCATTCTATGATATTTAATATTTGAATCTTCTTACTAGATATAGATGAGGTAGTTTGAACTACTTAGATTTAATCATTTCCCTTAGTACCTCACTTGAACTCTCATTTTATCTTTGGATGCTTTTTCAATCACTAGTTGTAGAGTTACTTTGTTGTGATTTATTGTTTTTATATGTAACATTTCTTGTAAGTAATTGACTAGGTGAAGGTGCATATACATGATTGACACTAGGCTGCCTTTGAGGTTTTTATATTATAATTTGATTTTAAAATGTTGTGATATTTTCATGGAATAGTTGATTCTACGTTTGTAAATCTAAAATTAACTTGTTCATACTGATGATTTGATCCCTTAGATTCTTACAAGTGCAAACCTTAGTTTCTTCCAATTGAACATGTAAGCACATATGTTGAAAAGGGTTTGAATAAGCTATACATTGAATGTATGCATTAGAAACAATAGGATAGGGTACCTCACCTTTTGGAGGGGTGAAAGTATGGACCTGGTTAGAGGGAAAGTAGTTATCACCCTCTTGGGGGAGAGGAAGATAAGGAAATTATTTCCTATGCATAAGATATGACATTGACACTTGACAGGTGGTTGTTAGCTTAGGCAATGCATCCTCTAAGTATGTAAGATTTTATTCTTGATTGATTTATACATAAGAGAGAGAGATATTATGTTAAATAAGTCATTAGAGTTATAATTTGTATAACAATATGATTATAAAGAATATTCCACATGGGAGATAACAAAGGATAGAGAGCAAGGAATCTTGCACTAATGCATTAAAAATTTTGACTTGTAAAATAACATTTCTAACATGTTTAGCAAAATAGATTTGTAAATTATTCTGCATGAGAGAGAGAGAGAGAATATGCAAAAGAAATATTGAAATATTGTACATTTTTAGCAATAAATTTTGTAATATCATCCCCTATTATGAAAAGTAAGCATGTAAGGGAAATAATGAAGCTTTGCATTAACATATGGTAAACTTCATCATTCATGTACATGATAGGACTAAGTATGGTCTCCTTATTATTTTCTAAAAATGCAAGAAATATTTGAAAATAAGTGAGATCCATTTTTGAAATTTGATTTTAGATGTAAGGTGATATCTAAAGAAGCAAATAAGAGCTAGTACATGCAACTAGGGTTTTGAATGAAATTATTTTTAAATTACTAAAGAATTTTAAAATTTGATGCAAATATCTAATTTAAATATGTAAGTAAAAAATTAAAAAGAAAGGGAAAAATACTGGGACCTAGTATGGGAAACTAGAGTTTGGAGTAAAAATTATTATAAAATTACTAATGAATTTTAAAATTTGATACAAATTTTTGATTTGAATATGTAAGTAAAAAATCAAAAAAATATAGGAAAAGTATTGGGAAAATACCAAGACCTAGTATGGGCAACTAGGGTTTGAAAAAAAATATTTTAAAATTAATACAAAATTTAAAAAATTTATGCAAATTTTTTATTTAAATATGTAAGTAAAAAATCAAAAAAAATATAAGAAAAATACTGGGAAAATACCGGGACCTAGTATGGGTAACTAGGGTTTGAAAAAAAATTATTTAAAAATTACTACAAAATTTTAAAATTTAATGCTAATTTCTAATTTTATTATGCAAGTAAAAAATCAAAATATATATATAATAAAAATTAGTAAAAAATTTACCCTAGGGTTTCTAGGGGTTTTATGCATAAATGAAGTATGTCAGGTTCACCAAATAATTTAACAATTTTGGAAATATTTGTGTATTATTCCTAATTTAGTTAAGGGTCTAAGTATTAAAATTAGTAAATAAATATGGAATAATTAAGTTATATATTTTTATAAATTTTCTTGTGATTTAAACCTTTCTAAAAATAGTAATAAGGGATAGAATAAGACTTGGCAGAAAACTGACTGTGACGATTGAGACAGAGTCTAAAATTTACTATATATGATTGGGACACTATCACAAATTAGGATCTAGCCTTTGTTTTATGATTAGATAGGATCACCAAAAGAAGAAACTAGTGGCACTAGTGTTGTAGTCCATTTTTGTTGCTTTTATCTAGGAGACTTGATATTTTTGGGTTTTATTCATTGTGTTTGTGTGACCCTACCTATAAAGTTTTAACTATTGGATGTCTATAGAACTCCCTATAGATTTTGTCTTCAAACCCTAGACTCCTTTATACTTTGACCAATTTTGAGAAAGAGATGAGGGGGTTAGTGTGTGTAAGATTCATTGAACGTGTATCCATACCCTTTGTGTGGACATGTTGCCTACATACCAATACTTTGAAGAGGGACCAAGCTGTATGTAGTTATCCCACTCTATGTGCTTTGTGTAATAGTGGGTATGAATATGCAAAATGCTAAATTGAGTGTGCTTGAGGTGGCTAGGGAATGGTGTAAGGATTTGGATAAGCTTGTAAGTATATTGGTTGGTTATATGTAGATAATGGGAAAATTTTCCTGAGTAGTCTTGCTTGTATTTTTGCTTTCTTAGTGATAATTGTCAACCCTTTCTAAATAAACTTTGAATGGGATTTTATAGGGATCTTTTAGTTATGGGTTGAATGTGTGTGCATTAAGCTAATAAGAAGAGGGATAAGAACTGGAAATAATTGATTATTAGAGGTATAAATACACTTAAATAGAAGAATCAAAAGTGGACACTAGAGGACCTAATGCTATAGTCCAAGTTGGGCACTATAGTCCTAAGCTAATAGGACCTAGGGGGATATAATTTTCATGGAAAGAGCAATCTAGTTGAGATAGGATTAGGTATGGAAGGCTACAGATGATTGGGAATCAATTAAAGATGACTATGAGGGTCATGAGAGAAAGAAAGAGGGACCTATGGGTTGGGTGTCATTAACCACACTCAAGTTACCAATTTTCACATTTTATATGACTACATTTGCCCCCCTTTTTATTCTAGTGATGAAACAAAGCAAAATACTAGGATAAAGGAAAATAGAAAGTGTACATAAACTTACTTATAAGGGTGAAGCACATGAAGCTGTGTGATGTTGGGTGTGCATAGAGAGAGCACGTTGTGAAGTGTAAATCTATAATTAAAAAAAAAGTATATCAATTCTTACTAGATATGCTATATCTAAAATAAAATCACACAAATTTGGGTAAGAGAGAGAGGAAGAAAAAGAAACGAATACACCTCACCACGTATGTGAACTAATACAAAACCTGTTATGGTGTTGAGTGATGTTAAGTAATATTGGATATATGTTGTACTAAGAGTAATATCATGAATGAATCTGAGTTCTTAATTCCATTAGAGTAGCTTAAGAATGCAAACATTGGACCTTTGGTTCCATTATCTCTCACTAATTGAAGCTATGTGATCATGTGTGTGTTAATCAATGTTTAGACCATGAGTTTAATCCCTCTAAATAGGTGGCTCAAGAATACAAAGGTTAGCTAGTCCTTTGGCTCTACCATTTATTTGTGAATTAAATCTATGAAATAATATCAATATGAAATGTATGTCATATGAGATGGCTCTTGAATCCCATGAATGCTCTATAATCTAACAATGATGATGTGGATAGATAAATATATGCTAGAAACTAGGCCACTCTTGGCCACTCTGAAAGGTGGAGATTAGGCTTGTATGAAAGCCACTTCAAAATGATGTCAACCCCTAACAAATAGAATAAGGCACGTAACTGCTAAGAATGCTTGGGTAATACTAAACTCAAAAAGAAAAGAAAATAAATGTGTCACACACATTTCCCCTAATCACTAGTGTCTGAAACATGGATTCTGATCTAGAAGTTATACCAACTACCATATCCAAAACTAGAAGCAAGAGCCATCATGACATACATAATACCCCAAATCTAGATTCTCTAATAAAGTGTAATGAAAATTACTAATTTTGAAATGGTCTGAATGTGTAAAACCATAACTAAACCTACTTTTTGACCTGAGTCTAGAAAATCTAATTTTTTTGTTGTTTGGATAGGAATGTCAAAAGTGGACACTAAAGGTTTCAGCACTATAGTCCTATCTTGGCACTATTAACCTAGGCTAAATATAATGATTGCTCTAAAATTATTACTTTCTCCCTGGTTTTGTCTACTTGGTTTGAATTTTGGTTACTGTTCTAGATGTTCTAAAAACTAATTTTTTGACCCTTAAGAGCTATGATCTCTATGAAAAACCTCTGTTTATTACCCCCTCTCTGAGGGTAGGAATGAATACCCTGTAATGACTACCCTTAAAAGAAAGAGCCCTAAAAGTGTGTTATGCTACAAATATATATGATATAGTAATGATAATTGATAATATATCTCAAGATATAACATGGTTTATAATGAAAGCTTGTTAGATAAATAGGGGTATGCCTAAATAGATATGATAATGTAATAACATGTATAATGTACTAAATTAGAACTAGAAGTCTAGTTATTTATCAATTATTAACTTTTATTTGTCAAGGAGGGATGGATCATGATGTCCATCATGGCATCCAAGAAATTAAGATAATGCATGATGTGTATCATGGCATTGCAAACAATCAAAAATCAATCAAGAAATACACATACAAGGTAAGAATCAAGAAGCATACAAGAGTGGCCAATGGGCCAAACAAACAAGGGACATGGGCACATGTCACTCAAACTAAAAAGGAAGCATACAAATTATGTTCAAATCCCACATACACATACAATTGGAAACAAGCAAGGTTGCGATAAGGGCCATAGGCACATATAAGGGTACAAGCCAATGAAATTAGTAAGTGGCCTAAGGCACACACAAGAATAGAAGCAAAGGACATTGGCAAATATCCTAAGGCACATATAGGAGACAAAATAGGAATTAAGAAATGAAATCACATCTAGCTACATAAAGCAAGAAAGGAAAACATGTAAATACTAGAAATACAATTGAATCTAACTAATCAAAACAAGAAGTGAAAGTATGTAAGACACATAGTGCAAGACTAGGTATATGCTAAGAAATACACAAGTGTTATATACTACTAAGTATCTATAAATTAATCTATGTAATCTAGTAGGTAATGTACATCAACATGATAACTTAGAGTGTGTGGTGTAGGAATGGCATAACTTGGATGGTGTAGTCATGTAGAAGATGCCCCCAATGGGTATGTATATTGATGTGTGTCTTGAATGCATAAGTATGATTCCCTATCAATAGGTAGAGTAAAGCAATCAAGGATCTGGATGTCATTGCACACACTCAAAGAAGATCAAGTGAAGCATTGTAATGTAGATAAATTGATAAATAGTAGCATAGAATAAAAATTATAAGTCTATCCTAGTAGTTGAAATGTAAAGCATGGATGATGCATATAATTTAAGTATTTTTAAATTTTGAAATTTTATATTGTTTTTGGTATTTTTTAAATATTTAAATGTTTTTGGTTTTTCTTATATATTTTCTATTTACAATCAATCATAAAAAGACTATGTACAAGTAATATTGAGCAACTAATGTACAAGTAAGCAAAAATAAGATATATATAAGCAAGGTTGAGAATAAATGAAACTAATCAATGAGTCTCATGGGAGACTCCCTATCATGGTGTCCAGTATCAAACAAAGTAATCATGAATGATTATGAAGAATGAGGGAATGGCTATGATTATGACTCTAAATATTTTTATTCATTGTTAGTATCTTGGAAATGATAATAGCCTATATTTTGCATTCATAATTATCATCTTGATCTTGAATCAATCAAATTTTAGTTTTGACTTTTATTATACATGAATATTTTCTTTTGATAAATTGTGTTTGTGAATGATTTGACTTAGGATGTTCAATAAATCCCAAGCCTTGATGACAAACATTATCAACTATTAGAATAGGAGTGGTGATGCATTTATCATGCTTGCCCAACCCTTTACCTTGATAATCAAACTGTTGTATATATTTTTTACCAAACCCGTATTGATTTAGAAGTTGAGCCTTATTTTGGAGAGGTAGCTATGCATCTTTTTCATGTTTTACATGTTCTTGTGTTACATTTTCTTGATTTTATTTTTATTTTTGATCTTTTTGTTATTCTCAGTTATGCTTTGGTAACCAATTTTATACTATTTTTGAATTTGACCTTTTATAAATGTGTTCCTATGTCACTATGGATTTCTTGACTGATATACCTTGCATAGGGTCCTCACTAGCAACTATCTATTGTATATGTTTATTCAATACCAAACATGAATCTGTTTGATGCCCATGTATTCTATGATATGCACAATAATATCTAGATCTTCTTACTGGATGTAGAGGAGGTAGTTTGATCAACTTAGATTTAATCATTTCCTTTAGTACCTCACTTGAACTCTTATTTAATCTTTGAAGCTTTTTGAATCACTAATTATAGAGTTACTTTATTTTGATTTCTTATTTTTATATGTAACATTGCTTTAAACCAATTGACACTAGGGTGTCTTTGAGGTTTTTGTATTATAATCTTATTTTCCAATATTGTGATCTATTCATTGAATAGTTGATTTTGCATTTGTAAATCTGAAATTAACTTGCTCATACTAGTGATTTGATCCCATAGAGTCTTACAAGTGAAAACCTTAGTTGCTTCTGATTGAACATGTAAGAAAATATGTTGAAGAGGATTTGAAGAAGCTATAGGATAAATGTATGCATTAAGAACAATAGTATAGTTTACCTCACCTCTTATAGGGGGCAATAGCATGGACCTGATTAGAGGAAAAGTATAGATATCACTTTCTTGAGGAAGAAGAGGAGAAGAAAATTATTTCCTATGCATAAGATATGACATTGAAACTTAAAAAAGGGTTAGCTTAGGCAATAGATCATCTAAGTATGTAAGGATTTTAATTCTTGATTGATTTATACATAAGAGAGAGATAACATATTAAATAAGTCATTAGAGTTATAATTTATATAAAAATATGATTATAAAAAATATTCCACGTGGGAGATAGAAAACAAGGGATAGAGAGCATGGAATTTTGCCACTAATGCATAAAAAACTTTGACTTGTAACATAACATTTCTAACATATTTATAAAAATAGAGTTGGTAATTATTCTGCATGAAATAGAGAGAATATGCAAAAAAAATATTGAAATCTTATACATTTTTTAGCAATAAATTTTATATTATCATCCCTTATTATGAAAATTAAACATGAAATAGAAAGAATGAAGCTTTGCATTAATATATGGTAAACTTCATCATTCATGTACAGGATAGGACCAAGTACGGTCTCATTATTATTTACTAAAAATGTAAGAAATATTTGAAAATAAGTGAGATCCATTTTTGAAATCTAATTTTAGATGTAAGGTGATACCTCAAGAAGCAAATAGGAGATAATACATGCAACTAGGGTTTTGAATGAAATTATTTTAAAATTATTAAGTATTTTTAAAATTTGATGCAAATATCTGATTTTAAATGTGTATGTAAAAAATTAGAAAAATATTGGGAAAATACTAGGACCTAGTATGGGAAACTAGGGTTTTTGAGTGAAAATTATTTTTTAATTACTAAGAAATTTTAAAATTTGATGCAAATTTTTTATTTAAATATGTAAGTAAAAAATTAGAAAAATATAGGAAAAATACTAAGAAAATACCGAGACCTAGTATGGGCAATTATGGTTTTAAGAAAATTATTTTAAAATTACTATGATATTTTAAAATTTGATGCAAATTTTTGATTTAAATATGTAAGTAAAAAATCAAAAAAAAATATAGGAAAATTACTAGGACCTAGTATGGGCAACTGGGGTTTGAAAGAAAATTATTTTAAAATTACTACAATTTTTTAAAATTTAATTCTAATTTCTATTTTTATTATGTAGTTAAAAAAATTAGAAAAAAAAAAATAAGAAAAATTAGTAGGAAATTTACTCTAGGGTATTTACAGTTTTAATGTGTAAATGAAGTATGTTGAGTTCACCAAATGATTTAATAATTTTGGGAATATTTGTGTATTATTCCTAATTTAGTTAAGGATTTGAGTAGTAAAATTAGTAAATAAATATGCAATAATTAAGCTATAATTTTGATTGCTATTTTAACCTTTTTAAAAATAGTAATAAAAAATAAAAAATAAGACTTAGTTAGAAAATGACTAAGTCAACTGAGACAGAGTCTAAAATTCACTATATAAGACTAGGACACTATCACAAATCAGGATCTGACCTTCATTTTATGATTGGATAGGAGCACCAAAAGAGTACACTAGTGGCATAGACACTATAGTCTACTTCAACCACTATTGTCCAAGAGACCTGAACTTTATGGGTTTTGTTCACTATGTTTGTATGACCTTACCTATGAAGTTTTGACTCTTGAATGTCTGTAAAACTCCCTATAGAGTAGATTTTGTCTTCAACCCCTAGAATCCTTTGTACTTTGACCAAATTTCAGAAAGAGGGGGGTGGTTAGTGTGTGTAAGATTCAATAAATGTGTATCCACACCCCTTGTATGGGCACATTACCTATATACCAATACTTTGAAGAGGGATTATGCCATCTCCCTCTTGATGTGCTTTGTGCAATAGTATGTATAAAGATGAAAAAAGCTAAATTAGGTGTGCTTGAGGTGGATAGGGACTAGTGTAAAGATTTGGATAAGCTTGTAAGTATATTAGTTGGTTGTATGTAGAGAATAGGGAAGATTTCTCGAGTAGTCTTGATTGTATTCTTGCTTGCTTAGTATTAATTTTTAACCCTTTATAAATGAAATTTGAATGGGATTTTATAGGGATCTATTGGTTATGGGTTGAATGTGCATGTATTAGACTAACAAGAAGAGGGATAAGAACTAGAAGGAATTGATTATTGGAGGTAAAAATACACTTGGTCAAGGGCACCAAAAGTGGACACTAAAGGTCCTGGTGCTATATTCCAAGTTGGGTGCTATAGTCTTGAGATAACGAGACCTAGAAAGATAGATTTATCATGAAAAGAGTAGTTTGACTAAGTTAAAATCAGGTCTGAAAGGCTAAGGATGATTGGGAATCAATGAAATGATCTTATGAGGGTCATGAGAGCAAGTAAAAGGGACCTATGGGTTGGGTGTCATTAGCCACACTCAAGTTACCAATTTTCACATTTTATATGACTACATTTTCCCCTATTTTATTCTAATGATACAACAAAGTGAAATACTAGGATAAAAGAAAATATAAAGTGTACTTAAACTTACCTATAAGGGTGAATCCTATAAAGTTATATGATGTTGGGTATATGTAGAGAGAGCACACTGTAAAGTACAAATATGTAATAGTAAACAAAGAGTAAATTAGTTCTTACTAGATGTGTTATATCTAAAATAATAACACATAAAGCTAGGTAAGAGAGAGAGGAAGTGAAAAGAACAAATACACCTCATCGAGTATGTGAACCAATACAAAACCTGTTATGGTGTTGAGTGATATTGAGTAATGATGGGTATATATTATACTAAGAGTAATATCACAAATGGATTTGAGTTCTTAATTCCCTAAGAATGGCTCAAAAATGCAAAGGCTAGCCTGTTGGCTGCATCATTTCCCACTAAGTGAAGCTATGTGATCATGCATGTGCTAATCGATGTTTGGACCATGTGTCCAATCCCTCTGAATAGGTGGCTCAAGAATATAAAGGCTAACTAGTCCTTTGGATCCATCATTACCTCATGAAGTGAAGCTATGAAATGATACCAGTATGAAATATATGTCATATGAGATGGCTCTTAAAGCTTATGAATGCTTTTTAATCTAATAATGATGGCATAGATAGTCAAATGTATGTTGAAAACTAGGCCACTCTTAGTCATTCCAAAAGGTGGAGATTAGGCTTGTATGAAAGCCACTCCAAAAATGTGGAAGTTAGGATTGTATGAAAACCACTCCAAAATGATGTCAACCACATGAATATGGAATAAGACACGTAACTATTAAGAATTCTTGGGTGATACTGAACTCAAAAAGAAAAGAAAATAAATGTGTCATACACATTACCCCTAATCACTAGTGTTTGAAACATGGATTTTGATCTAAAAGTTATACCAACTACCATATCTGAAACTAGAAGAGAGAGCCATTATGCCACACATGATGCCCCTATATCTATATTTTTTAAGTAAAAGTTTACTAAAAACTATTGATTCTAAACTACTCTAAATGTGCAAAATTATAGCTAAACTTACTTTTCTGCTTGAGTCTAAAAAATATGATTTTTTTGTTGTTTTGTATAGGAGCATTGAAAGTGGACACTAGAGGCTTTGGCATTGTAGTCCCATTTTTACACTATTGTCTTAAGCTAAATCTGATGACTGTTCTAAAATTATCACTATCTACATAGTCTGGTCTACTAAGTATAAATTTTGGTTGTTGTTTTGGGTGTTTTGAAAACTACTTTTTCAATCATTAGGAGCTTTGATCTCTATGAAAAACCCATGTTTGTTACCTCCTCTTTTTATGGTAGGAATGAAGACCCTATAATGACTTCCCTCAGAATAAATATCCATACAAGTGTGTTATGTTGCAAAGATACATGATATAACAATGATAATTGATAAGATATCTCAAGATATAACATGGTTTGTAATGAGAGATTGTAAGATCAATAGGGGGTATGCCTAGATAGATATAACAATGTAATAATATGTGCAATGTATTGAACTAGAACTAGAAGTCTAGTTAGTTATTAGTTATCAAGGATGGATGGAGAATAATGTCCATCATGGTATCTAAGAAAGTGAGATAATGCATGATGTGGATCATGGAATTGAAAAAAATTGAAAATCAATCAAGTAACAAGCATACAAGTTAAGAATCAAGAAGCATACAAGAGTGGTCAAGGGGATAAGAAAATAAGGGACATGAACACATGTCAATCAAACTAGAAAGAAAGCATACAAGCCATGTTCAAATTCCATATACACATAATTAGATACAAACAAGGTTGGCACAAGAGCCATAGGCACATAAAAGGGTACAAGCAAAGGACATTGACAAATATCCTAAAGCACACACAAGAATAAAAGTAAAGGACATTGACAAATGTCCCAAGGTACATACAAGAGACAAATTAGGAAATGATAAATGCAATCACATCTAGCTATGCAAAGTAAAAAAGGAAATCATGTAAATACTAGAAATACAATCGAATCTAACTAATCAAAGCAAGAAGTGAAAGTATGCAAGACATGTAGTACAAGACTAGTTATATGATAATAAATACACAAGTGCTATATACTAGTGAGTGTCAATAAAGTAATCTATGTAATCTAGTAGGTAATGTACATCAACATGATAACCTAGAGTGTGTGGTGTAGGAATGACATAATCTAGATGATGTAGTCATGTATAAGTTACCCCCATTGGGTATGTATATTGATGTGTGTCTTGAATGTAGAAGTATGATGCCACATCAATGGATATATTGAATCAATCAAGGATCTAGATGTCACTGTACACACTCAAAGAAGATCAAGTGAAGCATGTTAATGTAGATAAATTAATAAAAAATAGCATAAAATAATAAACATAAGTCTATCCTAGTAGTAGAAATGTAAAGTATGGATGACGCATACAATCGAAGTATTTTTGAATTTTAAAATTTTATATTATTTTTTGTATTTTTGATATATTTTTTATGTACAATCAATCAAAAAAAAAGACTATGTACAAGTAATACTATGAATCTAATGTACAAGTAAGCAAAAACAAGCTATGTATAAGCAAGATTGGGAAGAAACAATACTAATTGATGAGTTTCATGGGAGAATCCCTATCACAGTGTCTTATATCAAAAAAAGGAATCATGCACAATTTTGAAGCATGAGGGAATGGTTATGAATATGAATTTGAATATTTTTATTCATTATCGGTATCTTAGAAATCATAATAGCCTATATTTTTTCACTCATCATTATCATCTTGATCTTGAACCAATAAAATGCTAGTGTTGACTTTTGTTGTATCTAGGTATTTTCCTTTAATAATTTTTTTCTATGAATGATTTGACTTAGGATGTTTAATAAATCCCAAACCTTGGTGACAAACATTATCAACTACTATAATAGGAGTAGTGATGCCTTTAGCATACTTGCCCAACCCTTGACCTTGATAATCAAACTATTATAGATTTTGACCAAACCCATATTGCTTTGGAAGTTGAGCCTCATTTTGGGGAGGTAGCTATGCATATTTTTTGTTCTCTACCTATGTTTTTGGTACTATTTCTTACTCTGATTTTGATTTTTAATCCTTTTATTGTTCTGAGTTATGCTTTGGTAACCACTTTTGTACTATTTCTAAATTTGACCTTTTGTGAATGTGTTCCCATGTTACTTTGGATTGATTGACTTATTTACCTTATATAGGGTCCTCAATAGCAATTATCTATTGTATATTTTTATTCAATGCTGAACATGAATATGTGTGATGCCCATGCATTCTATGATATCCACAATAATATATGGATCTTCTTAATGGATGTAAAGGAGGTAGCATGATCAACTTAGATTTATTCATTGTCCTTAGTACCTCCCTTGAACTCTTATTTGATATTTGAATGCTTTCTCAATCACTAGTTATAGCTTTAATTTGTTATGATTTTTTGTTTTTATATGTAACATTTCTTGCAACCTATTGAGTAGGTGAAGATGCATATACATGATTGACACTAGGGTGCCTTTGAGGTTTTTGTATTATAATTTGATTTTCTAATTTTGTGATATTTTCATTAAATATCTGATTCTATGTTTGTAAATATGAATTTAACTTGCTCATACTGATGATTTGATCCCTTAGAGTCTTACAAGTGCAAACCTTAGTTACTTCTAATTGAACATGTAAACACATATGTTGAAGAGGATTTTAAGAATCTATAGGCTCAATGTATGCATTAATAAAAATAGTATAGGATACCTCACTTTTTAGAGGGGTGATACCATGAACTAGGTTAGATGGAAAGTAGATATCACCCTCTTAGGGGAGAGGAGGAGAAATAAATTCTTTCTTGTGCATAAGATATGACATTGAAACTTGACAGGTGGTTGTTATCTTAGGTAATGGATTTTCTAAGTATGTAAGGATTTTATTCTTGATTGATTTATACATGAGAGAGAGAGAGAGAGAGAGAGAATGTTAAAATATTTATTATATTTATAATTTATATAGAAATATTATTATAAAGAATATTCCAAATGGGAGATAGAAAACAAGGGATAGAGAGCATGGATTTTTGCACCAATGCATAAAAAACTTTCACATGTAACATAACATTTCTAACATGTTTAAAAAAAATAGAGTTAGAAATTATTTTGCATGAGAGAGAGAGAGAGAGAGAGAGAATGTTAAAATATTTATTAGATTTATAATTTATATAGCAATATGATTATAAAGAATATTCCAAATGGGAGATAGAAAACAAGGGATAGAGAGCATGGAATTTTGCACCAATGCATAAAAAACTTTCACATGTAACATAACATTTCTAACATGTTTAAAAAAATAGAGTTAGAAATTATTTTGCATGAGAGAGAGAGAGAGAGAGAGAGAGAGAGAGAGAGAGAGAGAGAGAGAGAGAGAGAGAGAGAGAGAGAGAGAGAGAGAGAGAGAGAGAGAGAGAGAGAGAGAGAGAGAGTATGAAAAAAAAAATATTGAAATCTTGTACATTTTTAGCAATAAATTTTGTAATATCATCCCTTATTATGAAAATTAAGCATGAAAGGGAAAGAATTAAGCTTTGCATTAACATATGGTAAACTTCATCATTCATGTACAAGATATGACCGAGTATGGTCTCCTTATTATTTACTAAAAATGTAAGAAATATTTGAAAATAAGTGAGATCCATTTGTGAAATCTGATTTATTTTAGATGTAAGGTGATACATAAAGAATCAAATACGAGCTAGTACATGCAACTAGGGTTTTGAATGAAATTATTTTAAAATTCTTAAGGAATTTTAAAATTTGATGTAAATATTTGATTTAATTATGTAAGTAAAAAATCAAAAAATATAGGAAAAATAATGGGAAAATACTGGGACCTATTATGGGTAACTAGGGTTTTGATTGAAAATTATTTTTAAAATTACTAAGTAATTTTAAAATTTGATGCAAATTTTTTATTTAAATATGTAAGTAAAAAATCAAAAAAATAAAGGAAAAATACTGAGTAAATACCAAGACCTAGTATGGGTAACTAGGATTTGAAATAAAATTATTTTAAAATTAATATGAAATTTTAAATTTTGATGCAAATTTATTATTTAAATATGTAAGTAAAAAATCAAAAAAATATAGGAAAAATACTGGGAAAATACTAGGACCTAGTATGGGCAACTAGGGTTTGAAAGAAAATTATTTTAAAATTACTACAAAATTTAAAATTTAATTCTAATTTCTAATTTTATTATGTAGGTAAAAAATTATAAAAAAATATAGGAAAAATTAGTAATAAATTTACCCTAGGGTTTCTAGGGTTTTTATGCATAAATGGAGTAGGTCAGGTTCACTAAATGATTTAATAATTTTGGGAATATTATGCATTATTCCTAATTTGATTAAGGGTCTGAGCAATAAAATTAGTAAATAAATATGCATTATTAAGCTATATATTTATATAAATTTGATTATGATTTTAACCTTTCTAAAAATAGTAATAAGGGATAGAAAATAAGACTTAGCTAAAAACTGATTGAGACGACTGAGATAGAATTTGAAATTCACTATGCAAGACTAGGACACTGTCACAAATCAAGATATGGCCTTCATTTTATGATTGGTCAAGAGCACCAAAAGAAGAAACTTTTGGCACCAATGTTGTAGTCCATTTCTATCACTATTATCTAGGAGACCTGAGCTTTTTAGGTTTTATTAATTGTATTTGTGTGACCTTGTCTATTAAGTATTGACTATCGAATGCCTATAGAACTCCCTATAGATAATATTTTGTCTTGAAACCCTAGACTCCTTTATAATTTAACCAACTTTGAGAAAGAGGGGGGTTTAGTGTATGTAATATTCACTAAACATATATTCACACCCCTTGTGTAGGCACACTGCCTACCTACCAATACTCCGAAGAGGGATCAAACCATATGTAGTTTTCCCACTTGATATGTTTTATGCAATAGTGTGTATGAAGATGCAAAATGCTAAAATAAATGTGCTTGGGTTGGTTAGGGACTAGTGTAAGGATTTGGATAATCTTGTAAATATATTGGCTGGATGTATGCATAGAATAGGGAAGATTTCTTAAGTAGTATTGCTTGTATTCTTGTTTTCTTAGTGATAATTTCCAACCCTTTCTAAATGATATTTGAATTAGATTTTATAAGGATCTATTGGTCATGGGTTGAATGTGTGTGCATTAGGCTAACAAGAAGAGGGATAAGAACTAAAAGGAACTGACCATTGGAGGAAAAAATGCATTTGTATAGGAGCACCAAATGTGGACACTAGAGGGTCTGATGTTATAGTCCAAGTTGGGTGCTATATTTTTAAGCTAATAAGACCTAGAGGGATATATTTTTCATGGAAATAATAGTCTGATTGAGCTAAAATTTGGTTTGAAATTCTATGAATGACTGGGAATTAGTGAAAATATGCCTATGAGGGTCATAATAGAAAGTAAGAGGGACTTATGGGTTGGGTGTCATTAGCCACACTCAATTTACCAATTTTCATATTTGATATGACTAAATTTACCCTCCCTTTATTCTAGTGCTACAGGAAAGATAAATACTAGAATAAAAAAAATAGAAAACTTACCTAAACTTACCTATAATGGTGAATTCCATGAAGTTATGTGATGTTGGGTGTGCATAGAAAGAGTACGCTATCAAGTGAAAATCTATAATATAAAACAAAGAGTAGATTATTTCTTACTAGATATGCTATATCTAAAATAAAAACATACAGAGCTAGGTAAGAGAGAGAAAGAGAAAGGAACAAATACACCTCACTGGGTATGTGAACCAATACAAAACCTATTGTGGTGTTGAGTAATGTTGAGTAATATTGGGTATATGTTGTACTTAGATTAATATCATGAATGGATCTAAGTGCTCAATTCCCTAAGAGTGGCTCAAGAATGCAAAGGCTGGCCCTTTAGCTCCATTATTGCTCAATAAGTGAATCTATGTGATCATGATTATGTTAATCGATGTTTGGGCCATGTCTATAATCCTTCTAAATAGGTGAATCGATAATATAAAGGCTAACTAGTCCTTTGGCTCCATTGTTGCCCCATGAAGTGAAGCTATGAACTGATACCGATATGAAATATATGTTTTATGAGATTTCTCTTGAATCCCATGAATGCTCTATATTCTAAAAATTATGACATGGATAGTCAAATTTATACTAGAAACTAGGCCAATCTTGGCCACTCCAAAAGGTGGAGATTAGTCTTGTATGAAAGCCACTCTAAAACTGGTGCACTAGGCTTATATGAAATCCACTCTAAAAATGTAAAATTTAAGCTAGTATGAAAGCCACTCCAAAATGATACCAACCAAAATAAGCTATGTAAAAGTAAGCAAAAATAAGATATGTACAAGCAAGGTTGGGAAGAAATAATAATAATCGATGAGTCTCATAGGAGACTCCCTATCATGGTGTCATGTATTGAACAAATGAATTATGTATGATTGTGAATCACAAGGGAATGGCTATGAATATGACTCTGAATATTGATATTCATTATTGGTATCTGAGAAATCATAATAGCCTATATTTTTCCACTCATCAATATCATCTTGATCTTGAACCAATAGAATGCTAGTATTGAATTTTATTATATCTGGATCTTTTCTTTGATAAATTGTGTATGTGAATGATTTTCCTTAATATGTTCAATAAATCCCAAACCTTAGTGACAAACATTATCAAATGCTAGAATAGGAGTAGTGATGACTTGAGTGTGTTTGCCCAACCCTTGACCTTGATAATCAAACTATTGTAGATATTTTTGACCAAACCCATATTACTTTGGAAGTTTAGCCTTATTTTGGATAGGTAGCTATGTATCTTTCTTGTGATTTACCTATGCTTGTGGTAATATTTCTTACTCTAATTTTTCTTTTTGATCTTTTTGTTGTTCTGAGTTATGTTTTGGTAACCACTTTTATATTATTTTTGAATTTGACCCTTTGTGAATTTATTCTTATGTCACTATGGATTGATTGAATGATTTACCTCGTATAGGTTCCTCACTATCAATTATCTATTGTATATGTTTATTTAATGCCAAACATGAATATGTGTGATACCCATGTATTCTATGATATGCACAATAATATCTGGATCTTCTTACTAGATTTAGAGGAGCTAGTTTGATCAATTTAGATTTAATCATTTCCCTTATTACTTCACTTAAAATCTTATTTTATCTTTGAATGCTTTTTAAATCACTAGTTGTAGAGTTAGTTTGTTGTGATTTCTTATTTTTATATGTAACTTTGCTTGCAACCAATTGACTAGGTGAAGGTGCATATACATGATTGACACTAGGGTACCTTTGAGGTTTTTGTATTATAATATGATTTTATAATGTTGTGATATTTTCATGGAATAGATTATTCTGCATTTGTAAATTTGAAATTAACTTACTCATACTGGTGATTTGATCCCTTAGAGTTTTAAAAATGCAAACCTTAGTTGCTTCTAATTGAACATGTAAGCACATATGTTGAAGAGGATTTGAAGAAGCTATAGGTTGAATATATGCATTAGGAACAATAGTATAAGCTACCTCACCTTTTGGAGGGGTGATATCATGGACTTGGTTAGAGGGAAAGTAGCTATCACCCTATTGGGGGAGAGGAGGAGAAGGAAATTCTTTCTTGTGCATAAGATATGAGACTGAAACTTGATAGATGGTTGTTAGCTTAGGCAATGGATCCTCTAAGTATGTAAGTATTTTATTCTTGATTGATTTATACATAAGAAAGAGAGATAGCATGTTAAAGAAGTCATTAGAGTTATGATTTGTATAGCAATATGATTATAAAGAATATTCCACATGGGAGATAGCAAACAAGGGATAGAGAGCATGGAATTTTGTACTAATGCATAAAAAACTTTGACTTTTAACATAACATTTCTAACATGTTTATAAAAATAGATTTTGAAATTATTTTGCATGAAAGAGAGAGAATATGCAAAAGAAATATTGAAATATTGTACATTTTTAGAAATAAATATTGTAATATCATCCCTTATGATGAAAAGTGAGCATGCAAGGGAAAGAATGAAGCTTTACATTAACATATGGTAAACTTCATCATTCATGTACATGATAGGACTGAGTATGGTCTCCTTATTATTTTCTAAAAATGCAAGAAATATTTGAAAATAAGTGAGATGTAAGGTGATACCTCAAGAAGTAAATAGGAGCTAGTACATGTAACTAGGGTTTTGAATAAAATTATTTTAAAATTACTAAAGAATTTTAAAATTCAATGCAAATGTCTGATTTAAATATGTAAGTAAAAAATAAATAAAAAATATTAAAAATTTTGGAAAAATATTGAGACCTAGTATGGGTAACCAAGGTTTTGAGTGAAAATTATTTTAAAATTACTAAGGATTTTTAAAATTTGATGAAATTTTTTGATTTAAATATGTAACTAAAAAATCAAAAAAATATAGGAAAAATACTTGGAAAATATCGGGACCTAGTATGGGCAACTAGAGTTTGAAAAAAAAAATCTAAAATTAATATAAAATACTAAAATTTGATGCAAATTTTTTATTTAAATATGTAAGTAAAAAATTAGAAAAAATATAGGAAAAATACTGGGAAAATATCAAGACCTAGTATAGGCAACTAGGGTTTGCAAGAAAATTATTTAAAATTACTACAAAATTTTAAAATTTAATGCTTATTTTTTATTTTATTATGTACGTAAAAAATTAAAAAAAAACATAAAAATCAGTAATAAATTTACCCTAGGGTTTCTAGGGGTTTTATGCGTAAATGAAGTAAGTTGGGTTCACCAAATGATTTAACAATTTTGGGAATATTTGTGTATTATTCCTAATTTAGCTAAGGGTCTAAGTATTAAAATTAGTATATAAATATAAAATAATTAAGCTATAGATTTGAATAAATTTAATTGCAATTTTAACCTTTCTAAAAATAGTAATAAGGGATATAAAATAAGACTTAGCTAGAAACTGACTAAGATGGTTGAGATAGAGTCTAAAATTTAATATGAAACACTGGGACACTATTACAAATAAAGATCTAGCCTTCATTTTATGATTGGATAGGAGCACTAAAAAAGGACACTAGTGGTATTGGTGTTGTAGTCCACTTCTGCCATTGTTATCTAGGAGACCTAAGATTTTTGGGTTTTATTTTCTATGTCTATGTGACCTTGTCTATGAAGTTTCAACTATTGAATGTCTGTATAACTCCCTATAGAGTATATTTTGTCTTCAAACCCTAGACTCTTTTATACTTTGACCAAATTTGGGAAAGAGGGGGGGTTAGTGTGTGTAAGATTCATTGAACATGTATCTATACCCCTTGTGTGGGTACGTTGCCTACATACCAATACTCCAAGGAGGGATCAAGCCATATGTAGTTCTCCCACTTGATGTTATGAGGATGCAAAATGCTAAACTAGGTGTGCTTGAGGTGGATAGGTACTGGCATAATCATTTGGATAAGCTAATAAGTATATTGGTTGGTTATATGTAGAGAATAGGAAAGATTCCCTGAGTAGTCTTGCTTGCTTAGTGATAATTGATAACCCTTTCTAAATGAACTTTGAAAGGGTTTTTATATGGATCTATTAGTCTTGGGTTGAATATGCATGTATTAGGCTAACAAGAAGAGGGATAAGAACTAGAAGGAACTAACTGTTGAAGGTAAAAATTCACATAGATAAGAGCACTGAATTCAGACACTCGAGGGCTTGATGTTATATTCTTGAGCTAACGGGACCTAGGGGATAAGTTTCTCATGGAAAGAGCAGCCTAGCTAAGCTGGGATCAGGTCTAGAAGGTTATGGATGACTAGGAATCAATGAAAATATGCCTATGAGGGTCATGAGAGCAAGAAAGAAGAATCTATGGTTTGGGTGTCATTAGCCACACTCAAGTTACCAATTTTCACATTTTTTATGACTACACCTTTTCATACTTTGAACAAGTCATTATGTGATGGTACATAGTTAGAAGACTATCTTAGGCATATAGGAAATAATGTCAAGTTTGTTAATATATTATTATTATTCAAAACAAACACAATAAGAGTATTTATTATCATATGAGGATTGAATCATTATATATGATCCAAGAAAATAAATAATTCAAGAATAAATTATGGAGGTAGAAGATTCTTAAGATAGGATAGGTCTTTAGACCTAGGTATGTAATGTCAATCTACAAAATTTTATACATATTAATAAAGATATATGAATAATGGAAGAGTTTTTTTACTATATTGAGGCCTTTATCATAAAAATAACTAAGTTTATGATTATATTGTTCTTAATCTTTATTCATATTGTTTATGATGACTCATGAACTTATATAGGTTGGTAACATAGTTTTCTATTACATAGTTTGAGTAAGAAGATATTTTAAACATACATAAGAATTTGATAAGAGGTAAAGTGTAATTGTAAAGTGTGTATGAATGTATGGGAGAGTAAATAATTCATTATAAGTCAATAAAGTGTAAACTAAAACTCAGTTGAGAGGATAAAGAGAAAAAAATTAAAAATTATGTGTATGATTGTCTTAGTCTAAGAAACCATTATTGTTTCACATACTTATTTGAACATGTGAAAGTTTTAATGATTTTAAAATTTATATATGTAATGATATAAATCTATCCTATTGGAATGAAAATTTTAAACTTTTTAAGATTCAAAAAATCCTTTTTATATTTCTCTTAGGTCCTAAAAATTTGGAGAAACCCTAATATAGGGTTTAAGGTAGTAAAATTCATTTTTATTTCAATTTGACCATCCAAAATTTATAAAAAAAAATTAGAAGGTTTTATAAATGATCCAATAGTTCTTAATTTTTAAATCCATCAATAAATTCATGAGTAAAAGATTGTGTCATTGAATGTTTGTCTCTTAAGCTTAAAAATAAAGTTTAGAGAAGAAAACCTAATTTTATTTAGTTTCATCCATTGAAAGGATGTAAAACTTTGGGATTATGTTATATTTTTTTTTTTAATCCATTATAATTGGGTTTATTTACTTTTTATCCTCCAAAAAGATTTTATAGTTGATTGTTTTTTAGCATGCCAGTATTTGCGTAGAGAACAAGGTTGACAATAATTTGAAACACAATTTTCTCATAAGTTATTGAGATAAAATGCAAAAAAAAATGAATACACACACACACACACACACACACACACACACACACACACACACACACACATATACATATATATATACATATATATATATATACATATATATATATATATATATACATATATATATATAGATATAGATATATATATATATATATATACACACACATATATATACACACACACACACATATATATATATACATATATATATATATATATATATATATATATATTATAAAATGAGGAAAAAAATATCCATGTGATTTTTAGTTTTATAAACCATTATTTTCAATTGTCCATGTTCAAAATCTTGTATGCCTTAATTTGGCCTAGACAGTGTTAATGGAGACAAACATCAAATTGGTTCATATCTTCAATCAAAGAAGGTCCTGAGGTATGTTAATCATTATTTATAATCTTTAAGGTATGATGAAATTTATTTTTAAAATCATAAATTTTGGTTTCCATTGGTAACTCATTAAGCCTTAGTTGAAATGAGATTAGGCTATAAGCATAAGAGAAAGACTAATCTTCATGAGTATAAATATAATAGATCCTTAAATGGTAATGCAATGAAAAGTATATGAGGGTAATTATAATTGAATTAAGGGAACTATTAGCCTTGTTAATATCATTATTTTTGAAAAAAAAAATATAATGATGTTATTAACTATATTAAAAAGTGAGACTCAAGAATCTAGTGAGATAACCATAAGAGGAATACAAGCATGTTTTGCAGGTTTTAAATAAACCTAGGGTGTTCACTAAGATTTCAGATTAATATAATAATAATTTCATTGGTCTTAAAAGGATAAATATAATAAAGTTACTTCCTTATTAAAAATCTAGGTAAGCTGTAGATCTATGGTAGACAAACCTAAATAGAGACCTAAAAGAGACATTTAAGAATCTACCTAAAGGAGAATTGGTCATAATTAGAGTAAGTAGTCTACATGCATCAATATTATCATATTCATAGTTTAGGATGGTACATAATTGAGGGACCTCAAAAAAATCCAATTTTATCATAAGATTGATCCTTGAGAGTCTTAAACTTAACCCCTTCTCTCTTTACATTTTTGAAAGAAGTGATATTCATAAATGGATTAATTTGTGCTCCTATATTTTTCCATATAGATATATCAGGGTAGTAATAACTACAATAGTTTCATTCCATCTTAAATTGTGCTATGATGGATATCCATATTCAATTCCAAAGCTCACATTTTGGCTCAGGCTAGGATGATGCCGACAAAGGTTATGGAGTTTGGCTTCATATCTACCAATTTCCCATCTTGTACATATACAATAACTTTATCTCTTCATAAGTGTTTCAATCTAATTAAAGAATTGGAATAAATTCCATCAATAATTAGTCAAATCTATTATCAATTCCCATGGAAATGGATATTGATGTGACTCATAAAAAGCTTTCAAGATCATCTTCTTATTTTTTCCTACCCTTCTAAAATTTTATTAACATCAAGCTTCTTACCCTTGCTTCATCCATGTTTCAAAATTGTTTCCATTTTTAGAGCTATAAAAAAGGCATATGGAAAGAGTAAAATGGAGAGTTAAATAATTAACAAGTTGAGCATCCAATAAAGGATGAGCGTAGAATTATGAAGTCATTAACTCTAGGAATGACCCTTTATATTCTATAATAATGAAGGCCCTCACATTACATAAGGATGAAATACTCATAAAATCCATGTGATAATAATTATGAAACCATAATGGTTCCCTATATGCCTCAATCCCATAGTAGGAGATTTGTGTCCTAAAATTAAACACGGTTTTATCATTGTTAATAAGATTTAATAAATCATTAAAGGGTGGTGTCCTCCTTAACCAACTCTACACCATTCCTAAATTTAAGGGCACCATAATTTTATTTGATATCATGAAACCCATGTTTGAAATTTAAACTTCAACCTCAACTAAGTATGGCAAGTAATAAGAAGTAGTAGGATAGGGGTAAAGCAAAATCCTTGACATTATAGAAATAAATTGGAGATACACAAAATTTATAGAAAGGATGGAATGCAATAATTTTCTATACACCTTCATAAATATACACAAACTATTTTTTTTAAAATCACCTTTTACAATGGATCATTTGAATGAGGATCTACAAATTTCACTTATCAATTATCATAGACCTAAATTTATAAGAAACCAATATTATTCAATATTACTTGTAAAAGAACATATAAGAGAACCAAAGGAAATAACACATGAGATAAATAAAACTAAGATAATATAAAAAAGATTGATAAAAAATAAAACTAAGATAATAAAATAATGATTGAGACAAGAAAAAATTAAAAAATCAATTGATTGGCGTGTTTCTAAGATAAGGCAAAAAAAGAAAAAAAATTAACTTAATTGTTTTTAGAAGTTTTAAATGTGTAAATGGCCTCACTTAAGTCATTTGGTTAAGTGAATTATTTTTTATTTTTTATTAATCTATCTAATAAATTAATAAATAAGTCCTAATTTTTTAGAGTTTTTAAAAGGCCCATTTTAAACCCATATTTCCCCTAAGTTGTATATCCCTTGATTCTAGTGTTCATGAGACTAATCTAGAACCTTAATATCATGCTTCTCTTGTCAATACACTATTTGAAAACACTCCCTAGGTGGTTCAACAATTTTTTGATTTGCCCAACACTTTTGGTGCAATTGAAGATCTTGATATCATTCAAAAAAAATTCAACCCCACTAATTATACCAAATTTTCTAATACAATTCAACCCATTAAATAATATTTAAACTTCATAAACCAACCTGATATAGTCCAATATTCAGTTTAAAACTACACTTATTAAACATTACCTAGTTTTAATATATTTCCATTTTCATATTACATTCTATCGAATTGTGTCACTAAGCTAATATAATCAAAACCACTTCCATAGACTATACCAAACATGACAATATAATTTAAACCCATGCTAGTGATATAAACTAAATTAGCCATGATGATAATGTAAATAAATAATAAGAAACTTTACCTCTAAATCTATAAATTAACTTAAATGTTAAAGCAATTAGTGTGAGATAAATGCACTTTGAATTTGATAATAAAGGTAATCATATTATTTATTAGGAGGTAGACATATAATATTAATTCCCATTACCTACACTTCATAGCGATGAAAATATCTTATAGTTACTCCATAACAAAGAGCCTAAACTTCCCCACCAACATCATAAGCTTAGCCGTTTTGAGATAAAAGCTTATCGCTTCAATAATTTTATCACTAGTGTTGACCTTGAAACTTAACCTATTTTTAAGATACATTCAACTCCACATCATTTTAAATATGGGAATGTCATGCTTATTAAATAAAATTTAGTAATTAACTTTGGTACAAATTGCAATCATACATTAGTTCTTATCTCTAAGGAGATTCAATCTGGAGAGAAAGATAATTACATGTTTATAGACAAATACGATGAATTATTTGCATGTAATATTAATACTTGATTGGAATTGACCTTAAAATATTTTTTCATAACATAGTGACATACACATATGCAAAAAGTGGGTGTCAAAATAAACATAATTTTGCACGTGAATTTTCCACCTTATATTACAAACAGGTTATCAAGCTCATTGATGTTAAATTAATCATAATGGGTATCCAATATTTTACCTATTTTCAAGAAAGTCATTCTCATATGTATCTACTTACATAATCTAAACTTTTCATGTCTTAAGACTAATTTTCTTTACCATCAATCAATGATATTTATAATTCTATATCCAATTATGAGATGTTATCCCTCATGGATGGTTTTTTAGGGTATAATTAGATTCATATTTCCCCTGAGGATCAACATAAAACTATATTTAATAATGCATAGAGATCCTATTGCTATGTTAACATGTCCTTTGACCTAAAAAATGCTTGAGCTACTTATCAACACATAATGACCCACATTTTTAATGATACCATCCAAAAAATATTTGAAACTTATGTGGGTGGCCTTATAGTCAAATTAAAACATCCTAAGAACCATATTCAAGTCATTGATATCATATTTAATTGTCTTATTAAATCCAAAGTCAACATCAATCCTCACAAGTGTCTTTATAGTGTTACCTCTAGAAAGATCCTAGGATTTTTGGTCTCATTATGAGGGATTGACATAGATACTAATAAGATCAATGTTATTATCAACATGCTTATACCTTGATCCATTCTTGACATTCACAAATAACTTAGTAAGTTACGTAAATACATTAGTTTATTCCTAAATTAACTTAACATGAATACTCATGAACTCCTTATTGATGTGGGTTTTATGCACACCAAGGAAGCTTATGATGTGGAATCTAATATTTTAGGATTAGTAAAAAAAATTCACTCTAAGGAACAAGTTATGGGGTATTGGGTTTTTTAAATAACCTATTGGTGTAATAGTGGTGAGTGAGGTAGTTTGTTTTCCATGGATGGGTTTCCTTATGGATGAATATAAATATAATTGGGATGGGTGGATTGATTATGGATCTAAGTTAAGGTGGTTTTAACCAAAAAGAATCTAAAAAATAGGGAAAGTTAAGGAAAAAAATAAGGCATGTGGACCAAACAAGATCAAACCTTTATAAATTGGCTCTTGAACTAGGAATTGGGCAAGCAATTAAGAACTAATGTTTGTTACAAGCTATTATAAGCACACCAAATATCAAGAAAATTTAAGAGTCTAATGAAATAGGAATACAATAAACATAAGCATAGATAATCAAAGGTTGATATGTTTGTAAAATTAAATTTGAATATATACAAGGGGAGATTATGATTAATATATAAAAGGCATTCAAATTATTAATAACACAATATGAATAACTATATTTAAAATACATGTCCTAAACAACCAATAGATTAATATACTATAATGATATAACTTCTTAAAAGATTCTCAGGTTTGGATAATAAATCAATATTTGCACATTAAGAACAATTCATAAAATTTACTATTAATCTTATTAAAAAAAATATCCTCCCTTTGGAATAGGGAGGATACAAATATATATAGTCTTGGGGAGGGATTGTCTCATCCTCTAAGCAAAGTTTAAAATTACATCTCCATAAATGATGTGTATGACAAATCCATGCAAAGCATGCATGTACAAAGTGTTTCCCATAATAGAAAACCTCAACTAAAAATACAATATATATATTCTTAATGAATTAGGAATGAAAAGTTACAGCTTAACTAAAATATGTAAATATATATTTATATCTATAGTGGTGTTGATGTGTAAACAGTGGGAGGTGGACTTTGTATTATTATTTAGATGGATTTATAGATATAATTTGAGTTACAACTTGAGTTGGCACTATCGTAATATAAACATTCATTGGATTCATGACAAAATTTGCTACTATAGTTGAAGTAGTGAATATTAGAAGTGGAAAATATGTCAGTCTTGTTTGTGTTTGTACTAGCATATGCTTTGTGGATTGAGATTGAGTAACCTGAGTAGGTGCTAGTGGTGCCCTTAGTGGTGAATTTGATTACTTTATTGTCTTTATTTGTAAATACAAGGCATGTTTATCCTAGAAACCAATATCAATAGTTTCAAAATCCAGAAAAGATCTTATAAACAACTACAAAATCTTATCAATCAACTTATTATGCATAGTCAATGTAGATTTAACCTTTTCATGGAGTGTCTTTGTATTTATAATTATATCTCTAGAAAAATTAACTAACTTCTTGATATATTAATTGGTTCTATAAATTGTTCCTTCAATTTTAGCTCAGAATTTATCAACTACAACTTAAATAAGGTTCTCAAAAAAGGGATTTTGAACTAATTGCCCAAGAGGAGTCCTCACATTAGTGACCTTTATATTTTTCAAAATGAAGTTAACCTCTCTCTCTTAAATTTTAAATTTTATCACTAAGGTCCACATCTCTCAATGTCAGTCACATAAGCTATCCCTTGTAATGGCCACATAATTATAGGCCCATGCAACCTTTAGTGATATTATTATTTTCAAATGGGTGTATGACTTATTCCTTGTTATTTAAATGAGTAAATGGAGCTTTCCATTCATACCCTTCATTTATTGAATAATTGAATTGTAACCCCCATCTAGGCTAGAATGTAGCCTTTACAGACCGTATTAGTTGAGTGGTGTCATGCTGCTTCTTAGCTTCAACCTGCACATTGTCTTTAATTTCTTTTGGAGCTTGGATAGTGATCCTTTATTATGTCCTTTGCACATATTAGTCACATATTTTGAACATATATTTTATTACTCCCCCAATATCATCTACAAATATTTAAGGATCTTCCCTATACCGATCTAAGTCTAATAGATTTAATTTTCTCATTTTTGTTAGAGAGAATATATCTTCTCTCTATTACACCTTGATCTATTCTCCTTTAGCAACCAAAAACTTTATCTTAGCTTTCCTCTCATGTTAATTTTTTGTCTATCAAAATGAAACTTGACTATTGGTTGGTTATCAATAACTAGGTCTTGTCTTCTTACCTCTTCTTATTGCAGTTATTGGATCCATGAAGGAGAACTCAGTGAAACTTATTTCTCTAATTATTTTATAACTGTAGGAGTAAAATAAGTAAGTTATCTTGGAAGGAGAATTTTTTTAGATGAAGACGTCCCTAATGTAGGGAAAGGAGGTATAACCTTTCTCCATCTAGTGAATTTCTTCTATGTGGGTGTATCAATGATGTACTTAGTATTCCCTACCACCTTATTCACTAAAACTAGAGGGGAATCTATCTAAGTAGCTTGGCCAATGGGTATTCCCAACTATATAGATAACCTTGGGGGTGTAGCCTAGGTAGAAAAAATGTAAGTGGATATTAGGATTTCAAAATGTATGTTTAATGTCCCAGGAGACTGGGGACTAACTCCATTAAAGAATGAATATTTCATTAGGGAAATAAGTATATTTTAAAAATAATATGTGACTGATGTGTATGCAAACCTAGTAATAACAACAGTAGTAGGAGGACTCCTAGAAAAGTGAAGTGTGGTTAGAAAAATTGACATAGTAGTTTCTTAAGGCTTGTTAGTTAGGCTTAAAAAATACAAAGAATGAGTAGTTCCTGTTACATCCATTGTAGTAGTAGTAATTGAAGAAGTATTCAAAAAATGGGGAATTTGTGTACTTACACCTCAAGATAAAATAATTAGGGAAATTATTATTGTAGATGTTACATTGGTAGATTTAGATGGAGATCCTAAGGGTGTGTTTAATGATGGCCCATGTTTTGAGCTTACAGTTTTGACTCTACCTCACCTTTCATGTCTCCCTATTTGTCTAACAAAAACTCAGTGGACACTGAGTTATATTTTCCTTGATCAACCTCCTTAGATTCCCCTAGTATCTTAGTACTTCTAGTTTTGATTATCTTATTTAGTCATCCACTCATATTCTTCATTTTCTTTTATTTCTTTTGTGAATGATTCAATTTCCTCAATATCTATCTTAGACAACCATTCTTCTTCAATTACCCATATTTTATTTTCTTCTTCACTACCATATATTTAAAATGGATCTAATATTTGTCTACCTCTGATTTTATCCTTTTCATCCCTTGACACTTATTTAGGTCTCTCCTTTATTTCCACCTTAAAGGATGAGACTATAAAATCCTTGGGCCTTTTATTATAGATTATTATAGGTTTAACAATAATGGGGGTTAAGGGTATTATAGTGGTACTAGGTGGAAATAAAGTGGGAGTGACTACTAGGGGAATATGGGAGGTGAATATGGTCATCTAGGATACTAAGGCACTATCATTGGTGGTGGTGTCACAATTGGTAGTGACCCGAGATGATAAATAATAGAAACATGAGACAAGAAAGTAGAAAGACTTACTTATTGTGCTATAGTTAGTGAAGGCAATGGTAACATATAAAATAGCCCATTTTTTGTATTAAGACTTACATGTATCTCCATAATAACTAGATGTTGAGGAGAATAAAAAACAACTCAATGTGTAGGGTTAGTATAAATTATATCTTCAAATTTTACTTCCCTAGATGGGCCAATGTTCTCTTGTATGTCTATTTTCATGTGAGGAGGAGGTCCATGAATAGGTTTAGAAACCTATCATTATTTTTTAATCTAATTTCCATATTATTCAATAATTATGGGATCATATTGGATATTATGTTCTATAATCATTGACATGGTTACTATGTACATCCTAATATAAACCTTAATGCCATCCTTTGCATTCATAAACACACTATCATGACTATAGGACTAGTATCCACATTTTATTTTCACCTTCATTTCATGTTTATTTATATGTCCCCTAACACTTTTTATAGGTTTCAAATGGCTAAATGGTGACCAATTCAATCCATAGTGTACCCTCATCTTCCACACCAAATGAAAGTGTTCCCATCTTATGTATTGTATTCACCTAATTCTAAGAGGGGTTAGGTGAATATCTACTTGATTAAACCTCCACAACTCAACATCAACACTATCCACCAATTAAACAAAAATATCTTGCTTATCTAATTTTTCAAGAATAATTCATGGTAAATATAAAAGGTGTGCCTTGGTACCCTCTATCTTAATGATAGTGCACTCATTATAGAATCAGTAGTTGTACATTTTTTAGATAGTCTTCTTTATGGGGTCTAACATTCTATTCATGTTATTCTCATATATGGCCTTGTACACCATAGGATAAAAAGTCTCTATCAATCTCTTTATTTACTTTTAAACCTATGAACATGGAGGACATTAAACTTATCATAAATCCTTTTCTTTAGATATTTTATAGATGGTTTTTAGGGTTATTCATAAGTTGAATGCAATTTTATAGTCATAACATCTACCAGATAAGACATCATGTATAAGTTACCATTTGGTAATCTCCTTAGATTAGTGATTTATTGAATCAAATTTAAGTTGATTATATCCACAAGGTTGATCATTTTGATGGAAGCTAGGATGATATACAGTAAAGGGATACATATCTCATTGACATAATAAATGCTTGGGAAGCCATATATTTTATTTAATAGAGTTGTGTAAATCTTTACCCCTTGTTTGAAGGTGACTATAAGAACAACATAAGTAGGGCCTTGAATCAAAAAATAGCTTGGGTTAGTAGCTCATTCTTTCAATTCTCTATGGATGTTGTTTGTAAGGAGTCATGAATTGACCATGTCCTAATTATAAGTCATCTCTAAAAAAGGGATCATGTAGTACCTTGGAATTTATTTCTACTTATCAAAAAATGTAGTAAATGAGTGTTATTAAGTCAAAAATGTAGTATCTTTGTAGATATTTTCCCATTTACAAATAAATCAAATAGTAAATCAATGTAGGGAATTACCTTGGGATTGTTTACAACATTATGTAGGATGGTTGCTTTTATTTTTAGAAGATCATCCCTATATCTTTGTGTGAAAATTAAAAACTAGTCTTATGTCTTGTATGGTTCCACAACATCAACCTCATCCCAAATAGTAGATTAGTTTTTAAAATTATGGTTAAGATATACTTAATTGAATGTTGTGTCTATATACTCAATCGGTACTATAATTGAATATGTATAAGGAGGAGGAGTGTGAGATGAGGCATCCATTAAAACTTAAGTAGTAGTATGTGTGCTCACTAAATAGCTTGAAATATCTTGGTCACTATAGGTATTTGAATTCACAATTTTCACTTGATATCTAGAATGCAATGTGATTTTATTGAGTGTCAAAACTTGAATTATATTTATTTAAATTTGTTAACTTCCTAAATTAAATGCATCAAATCACTAATTCATGTGAATTAATGGTAACAATGGATTTTTATCCATTCCCCATCTACTTTTCTCATTTTAATTTCAAAATGCCAACTTTTAAGGATTTTATTTCCATGTAGCTTCATTTTCTTGCTCCTCAGTGCCTATTTGGAATAATAGGATAAATGTCCATTTTCATGATTTTAGGCTATTTAGGTATTTATTATTTGATTTTATGGTTAAATTATACATGTATGTGTATTTTTGTCCCACTTATAACTAAAATTTGTCCTACTTTACTTCATTCTTCTGGTCATAGGTTAATGGGATGAGGACAAATGGAAGGATCCTGATGATCTACTTGCCCAAAGACTAAAATTTATTAGTTAGAAGTGATCCACATTTAGGTTAGTGGGATGGTGACACATGGATGGCTCTTACTACTTTGCTTGGACAAGATAATAATATAAGGAACTCTAATGAAATCACCTTTGGGTTAGAGGGATGATGACACATGGATGGTTCTTGTTACATTTTTTTCTTGATATAATTGTAAAATGAAATTTATTGACATCACTTTTAGGTTAAAATAATGGTGACATATGGATGACTCTCACTAATTCACTTTCTGAGGATAATCATATAAGGAACTCTACTAATTTCACCTCAAGGTTAGTGGGATGGTGACACATGGATGACATTCACTACTCTACTTGCCTAGGGTAATTATATAAGGAAATTTGATGATGTCACATCTAGTTAAGTGAGATGGTGACACGTGTATGGATCTCACTACTTCATTTACCTAGGATAATTATATAAGGTACATTGTTGACATCACCTTTAGGTTAGTGAGATGATTGTCTAGAAATATCCTAATGATTTACTTGATTGGGTGAATTATATTCTTCACTAGGGTTTTAGGTAATAAAATAATGCCATGTGGTAAAATTAGATGATCTCAAAAGTTTATCTAGGAAATACTTAAGCACATAATAACATATTCAAGACACATCATAGGCAAAGAATAAACTAGAACAAAACATGTTAGCCTAGTTAGCCTTTAATTCAAAATAAAATTAGACATGTAAATAAACCTTTTGAATTGAAAGAAAATTAAAGGCAAAAGATATGTCATGTATATGGCTTATTTATAGCTTTTATTCCTCTTCTCATTATTTTTAAACATATTATAGACTTTAGAAATAAACTCAAGTTTATGCTTTTGAAATCAATGTCATAAAATTCTAAGGCTCCTAAGACCTTGAATAACGATATTGAATCAAAGTGGGTCCCTGTTCTAATTTTAAATTTGGGTATGTGTGTGTGTTAGGGCACAACATTCCATTCTATACAAATTCATTTCAATTGAATAGACTAATGTTTGTTAGTAAGCCTTTGATAACATGAAGAAATAAATGATTCATCTTCCAAACTTAAATCAACCTATAAACAATAACCTTATACTCTTGTATACCTCACCCACCCCCTTATTATTTGATGGAATTATTTCAAAACAAGATGAGTTATGTAAAAAAACATGTAATTTACTATATTAATCATACCTTGATAAATTACATGACCCAATAAAAAAAGGTGGAGTGAAAATTTATTGAAATATACTTCATATCTAAAAATATTTGGCACTATATTATTTATCATACCACTTATGTCATTGTCTATTTTGATCCCTTTCACCATTTCTTATTCAAGGATTTTTTGCATAGAGACCAAATCAAAAAGTGGATGGCGATTTTAATGGATTTTTACCTAAGTATAATTACTCAAAAATTAGTCAAAGGCAAAGTGATTTATGATAAAATTATTTTCTCACCCATACCAAATATATAACCCCTTCAAGATATCTTCTAGATGAAAATTATATCCTAATTGAAGGTATTGACCAAATGGTTTCTCTCAAATACCACTTCCATGACTTCAAGATGGATCTCAATACATAGGCTCTAGAAGAGATAGAAATAGTAGTCTATAAGCCTAAATCATCTATAAAAATACTTTCAAAGAATTACCTAAAATTTTTATCAACCTACTTGATGAAACTCAGACACTCCACTTTAATAGAGCCAAAGTATTTTAAGGATCTAGGACAAGATGTGTATTGGCTGACCCTTATGGAAAAATCATTCATTTATATTTTAGATTAATATTTGATGTCATTAATAACATGGCTGAATATTAATATCTCATCCTTGGGATGTAAATAATCATAGATATATATATTCCAACTTACATGCCTTAAGAGATTTTTAACTTATATTTTGCTAAATTTATGCCACCTATCACTGAAAAAGTGAAAATTTTATAAATATCATCATCTCACCTCTAATATTACCAAATATTTTTCATATTTCACTGTTAAAGTAGTTCTAAGAGAGAAAAATTATATTGTAGTCTATATTTATTCTTTAGATTCTCTCTTTCATCCTCAATAGGCATTTCTTGATTTTTAGTTCCTAATCCACATGAGGAAATATCCTTTTACTCTAGAATCTAAAGATGCCTCTAGTATTTTCAACATCTAAGTAGTCACCACTCAACAAATCCCATGGTACAAATATATCATCTAATTAATTGAACACCATACCTATGCTATTGAAGTTAAATATTGGGAAAAGACCAGACTCCATAAATAAGCTTACCAATTTATCCTTAGACAAAACATAATTTTTTATCACAACACCAAATGTATCTTAATCCATTATGTCACTAAATTTGAATTAAATTCTCTCCTTGAGCAAGCATATAGGGGAGTTTTTAGTGACCATTGTGACAGAAATACTATATATTGAAAATACCTACAAATGTGATATTACTTGATTACTCTTGAAAAATATACCATCATATTATAAAATAAGTTTAATCCTTACCATATTCATAATGTATGATACACTCTCCTATGGATTATTTTTATAATGTTAAATCTCCTTGGCCATTATTGATGTGGGGATTAGATCTCATTAGAAAATAACATTAGTCATAAGATGGACACATTTTCATCGTCACTGCCATAAAATAATTTACCAATTAGGTAGTAGTTATGCCCATTGTTAATGTTACTATCGTAACTAAAAATTTATCTTAAATCAAATCATATGTTTATTTTTAATTCCCCATATCATCATATCTAAAAATGTTGGGAATTGAAAAAATAAATACAGGTAGTAATTATGTGCACAATTCAGAATTACAAAAAATTTCAACACCTTATCACCCTTAGTACAATGGCCAAGTAGAAATCATGAACAAAATAATTTAATGTATTCTCATTCATATTAACATCTCAAGATATACCTTATAGTTTGGGCTTATCGTACTAGCATCTTTATTGCTAATAAGGTAATTTCATTCTCCCTAGTTTATGGCTTATAAGTCATTTTACCATTTGAAGTTGAGTTACCCTCTTTACACATCTCTATTCATGAAATCATTCCCAATGAATAGAATAATGAGACATGCCTTCATGTTTCATATATCATTTATGAGAGACACATGAGTACCTTACAACATAATCATTAGTACAAAAAACACATAACTAAACAACATAACAAGAAAGTCAAAGTTCATAATTTTAATTTTGAATGCCTAGTGTTGATATTGGATTGCACCCATGAAAAAAAGGGAATGTGCACCACAAAATGGTAAGGTACCTTCCTAATAAAATACATCCTTGGACCTATCACATATATATTTCAAACAAATGGAGGACACATCTTAAAATAATGGATTAATGTTCAATTTTTGAAGAAGTATTTTGATTAAATTATGTGCTTCCCAGTTTCATATTATATGTGTTTTTCCATTTCTTATTCATTTTAATTTCATGATTATAGTTAGTATGTATATGTGTGTGTGTAATAGATGTGATATAAAATTTATTTCAAGTTTTAATTTGATTATCTTACATTGTATATAGAATTAATTTAAATACACACCTTTGGGTTTCTTTTACACCAGCCCTAGTACCTATCTTTTGTCCTTAGGTCTTTTATTTGTTTCCACACCTTTTGGTTTTTAGTTTATGGGTTATAATGTGACATACAAGGAATTGAAATAGTTATTACAAACATGCTCAACCTCTTATATTTAATCATGATCTCCTTTATGATTTTTACTCTTTTTTTATACCTTTGGGTTTTTTAATCATAGCTTTATTATGCCTCTTGGATTTTAAGTTTGTGAGTTGGATGGTAAAACTAGGGTAATAAACTAGGCCTTACTCAAAAATTCTAATTATTTTTTATTTTTATACATAGATTTATTTACTCATAACCTTATCTAGGTGTATCATTATAAAAATAGGGTAGTGGTTGAGATTAGTGTTTTTCCCCACTTATAATTAGTCATATTATTTTTTGGTAAAATTATAGCAGTATATATTCACGTCCTTATCTAAATTTAACCTTAATATTATGATTGTGATGCATAAATATCTATCACTATACCATATTAACTTACACATTTTTGTGATTTGGGCAACCCAATTGTTCTATGACCATTTCTAGCATTCCCTAATTTTTAGTCTGTTATTGTCCTCACTAAGGTTAGTTTTGAGATTATACTCTTATATAAGGTGCAAGTCTATGAGTCTTTAGGAATAAAAGTGTTTATATTCCATTTTATAGTGATTAAGTGTGATTTCTCTTGTGGTAATAATATTTAACACCCTTGTTTGGTTTATCCAAATTTGCAATGGAGGAAAATAGAAAAAGCCAAAAAGATTTAAAAGCCATATCATAAGAAAAAGGAAATACTAAAAGGAAAATAAAATTTTAAAATTTAGATCATAACAAAATATGTGATATTTTTTTTTCAATGTCCCATTCTATTTGAAGTTTTTAATCTATATTTGGCCTCATGATAATGTTTTGGTCTATTAGTGTGTGATAGGCTAGTATAATGGGGTAGGAGGAGGTCTCATTTCATTATTATATATTCTTACATTCTAGTGCCACATAATTTTTCACACAAGTAACCAATATGAATAGTATATTGATTACTCTATAAAGGGTTTTGAATAATGAGGATAACATTATGGGAAGGTAGAATCATTTTATCATCATGCATGCTAATCTTCATGGGATTGTATCTATACTTCACTAGTTAATCCAAGCTTACATTGCTTGGTAGGGTTCTCTAGGGACATTCATGTCAAAAATTATTAATCTCAACACCTTGATTTTAGTGTCTTATTTCCTATAAAATTATATTTTCACCTTTTTGATGCCTTATTTTCCCACCTTCCATCCCTCATTAATAGGCATGGTTTTTTATAAATATTTCCATCTTCTTTACTTCCTATTTCCCCATTTATTCTAGATATAGTATAATTATGTTAGTTATATATTTTCCATTTTTATAATAGGAGATGGATCTTATATTTGTTATAAAATGATATTTTGGTCATTCCCTTATATTCATATGATTTATCTTGGTTATGTTTGGGACCTTAAGTCTTTGATTAATTTTTTTATGGGTTATTTAATCATATGTTTCCATTTCTTGTCTATATATTTGTTTAAGTATGGTTTGTTATTTTTAGACACTATTTCTTGATTATATAGCATCTCAATCTTGAAATTTTGGCAAATACATATCATGGATGTACCTTTAACTTATAGACCTTTAGTGATGCCAAAATGATCGCCTACACTATTTCTCTATGCATATTGATTATCTCTTAGTATGACCAATCTTATTCTAATAATGCAAGCCTTATATCATGATTAAAATGTTATAAAAATACTTATCATCTTTTTCCAAAATTTTTGGACTTATGCCTATTTTATAATTTCATAAACACTTGTATCTAAGTCAAATGCCTACATCGATGCAAGTGTCCTATCCTAATGCAAGTGTCCAATACCATAATGTCATATAAATTTAAAATAAAGTGTATTATTATAGTTAGCCTAAGTGCCTTAATGTTTATATTCTCCAAAGGGATTGGTATATATATAAGATTTACCCTCATTCATTATTCATCTAGCACAGACCTAGAAACTCACAAGGAAAAGTACCAAGCACAATCAAGTAATAAAGTGAGAAAAACTCCCTTATATTATCTTATTTATATATCAAGCATAGGGATAACACATCTATAGGTCTAAATTAATGAATAAACATCCAAACAAAAACATTTTACAAGTTACAAGCTAGGTCACTCTATGTACTTGTTTATCATACATTGCATGTGTTAGTCCATGACCCAAATTTGAGTGTACCAAATCAAAGGTGACATAGAATCCAACAACATCTACATGGTTGCATCTAGTTTTAGTAGGTATTTTGTACTAGAAACCTACATCCAAGTTAGATAGAACCATCAATGTAATTTTCCCAATTCAATTCAAGTGTCCTTAGTTCTAGAGGTATGATTTATAGAATCAAGTGATTGATCCATAATTCAAATCGAATATACTTTATTCTTATTGTAGATCCAAATATATATTATCATCAAAATTAGCTAAGTATCTTATTTTCATTATCATTTCAATATATAGCATAGTTTTACTTTGTATTTTTAGAGAATCTTAGTGTAATAGATTTAATATAAGTTTATATGAGTTTTTAAATTATTTGGCCTACTTTAGAGATAATCTACCATCCTTGTGCCCTCGTATATATCTACCCATCTAACCCTAGATTTCCTAATCTATATTCTAGAGTTAAAAATTTGGTGAACCCATATATATGAATGTAAATCTTTCTAATTCTTAGGTTTTTTAGTCAACTAGAGTTTTGGATTACTATACTTTTCCATTTCTTGTTTATATTATTTTGCATGAAAATTAGGTGTATCCCTTATTTGGAGGTGTGCCTATTAAACACATTGAGCTTCCACTCATACCACGTGACAAGTCTCAAACTAATAAATGGAATAATCCTATGATCTATGGTGATAAACATGTTCATAATTAAAAACATATTTATGAGGTTATCACATAATAAGATTCTGATAATAAAAACTATGAGTTGAATGAAACCAATGAACATGAGAAAATAGATCATGAGAAAGTGCAATAAGTTGTATTATTTTGTGAGCATATTCATAAAAACCATGAAGATATTAATAAAATCCTAAGAAACATATTAGAAACTAAAAAATCATAAAGCATAAATACACAATCAAGTTCATCTATTGATCATGTTCTTAGAACCATGGATCATCCCCATAAATCAAAAACCCTCCCCTTAAGCACATTGTCACTTAATAATTCTAATGGAGGCACGACATATATATTTTGAAATTTTTCTCTAAAACTAATAATAACACATCTTACATGGGAAAATTTAATACTTCAACCTAATTTTTGATTTTAATGCCTATATCTACCCAACCTATGGGTACACCTCTTTTGGTGACTTCTCAAATATCCAACCAATAAGATCAAAAAGATAAAGCTTTTTTCAAAGATATAAAACTTTGGAAAATTAAGGTTTAAGATATTGAACACAATTATATCAAATAACCTTATGTTATTGATTCATAAGAGGTGTAGCATAATCCTCTTACACCAAATATATCTTTTCACTCCTTGCCAACTAGTTTTGTTCCACCCGAGTTAACATTTTATGAAACCAAGGGAGCTCTTGATCAATGTCTTTGGTATTTTTATGTGGAATTCCTTGATTATGCCTCCAATGATAAACTTTTTACCAAAATATTTCCAAGGATATTAAAAAACTATGATTTAAAGTGGTTGTATGATTTACCAACTCAATCAATAAACACATTCAAACCCATTAATGATCAATTTTTCCAACTCTTATCTACTAGCATTATTGAAAAGGTTTGCTATGACAAAATTGAAACAATCAAATAGGCAAGTAATATACCTATCAATTAATATGTCTTAAGGTATAAGACAATGTTAGCTAAACTGACTAATCCTGTGGCAGATAAAGATATTAGAGACATCTTCAAGAAAATTTTATTTTCTCCTTTATATGAGTCTAATGTTTTCAAAAAACTCAAAATTTTCAATGACTTATTCCACATTATTCATGATTGTGAAATGAAACTTATCTCATTGAAAAAACTTAAGTATCTAGCAGACATAATAACTACATCTACATCCAATACCAAGTTTACTATCAAAACCAGTTATAAGGTCAAACCTCTTGTGCCTAAAAAGGAAATAACCACCACCATTAATGTAGTGTCACAACAACCTAATTGTCTTGTTTTATCTAATTCACAAGGAGATAATTTGAATTCTTACTTGAGCCTCTCACTTCATTACTCAGGTGGCTTATAGAGTGTCACCTCATATCTCTTTGTCATTCTATAGAGGTTGATATGAGTATACCTCTACACAAAGGGTATGATGAAAATGCTTATTATGACTATCACCAAGGCCATAAGAATTATATGAATATATTTTTTACCTTAAATAATAAGATCTAAGATGTCATTGATGACCAAAATATTACATTTGATTATCCTCCAAAGGAATCAAGCTCATAACTTAATGATCACCAGAAGAAAAATATATTCAACAATCCTTTACAAGAACATTATAATAATGATTTGGGAGTGAAAATTACATATAGTTCACATACTCATTCATCACATTATGGGAACCCATTATATGGTATTATTGGTACCTATTCACAACATACACTTCTTATCATTTAGATACCCTCTATTGATTTATATGAAACTGAGATTAGGGATGATAACGTAGATCTTCATTTGATATTCATTTGAGCATACCTTCATCACTAAGATATACATAATTTTATGATTGATAATGGTACAAGAACATTTTTCCCTTGACATTAATTAAGTATTTAGGTTATACAAATAATGATTTACATCTTTCGACTAGATCATTTAGAGTATTTGATAAGACCTCATAGTAGGTTCTTGGTGAGATTGAATTAACTTTATAGGTTAGACCCTCACATGTGGTAACTACCTTATCAGTTATACCTTCCATAGGTGTCTTTGATATGTTATTGGGATGATCTTAGATACATACACTTTGAGTAGTACCTTTTATAGTGTATGTGTGTGTTAAATACATTTATGCCAATTGGATAGTTATAGTTTCCAAAATTTTATATAAAAATCCTCTTAAATAATATAAATTTATACCTAGGCAATTAATTATTAAATGTACTAAAGTTAATATTGCACAAAAGGGTAAGAAGTAAAAAATCCCTTTATGTAGTGACCAATACTTGAGAGACCATTGTATTATAGCTCCATAGTGGGTTCCATGGAATCCTCATATACTACACACCATATTCAAATATCCAGATCACCTATATATGTTCTTATTAATACTATTCTAAATAAATTGTAGATCACTCAACAATGAGTTATATGAAACCCCATTCCTTATATTATTATTTAATGACCATAGATTCCTATTATAGATATGCAGAGTATTATAGATTATACAATGACATATATTACCCTTGTGCATGGTTTTTAGTAGTACCACCAATTTATTTCACTAGGTTCCCTATGGGGAGATACCTATGACCATCCATTGGATGAGATCATAGGATATTTATTTCTTTAGAATATTCCAAAAATATGAAAAAAATAAAAAACTTCAAATATCCAAAAATATTTTTAGGATTCACTCATCTTATTAGTTAATTGGCATCTATGTTCTTAGTTCCATGTTAGTAGATATCATATAATTTATTTATATATACACATGTGTTTCACTTTCATTGAGTGTGATTCAAGCATACATAGATAAATGATCTATACACTTTTAGATGTTGGGAATTCCATCTACTCATGTCATATGGACATTGGCGGAATTCACTTATTTGATCATGATACATCCATGTAATATCATTATATGGTCACTTTATATTATGATGTTTTAGATTATGTACTACACATGCATTTATCCATGCTTATATATTTCACATTTTATGTGATATGTTATGTACTTAACATTTTTTTCTAACACATATATCCACATATTAGTATGATGTGTTTATATTGGTTGCTTATACTTTTCCTTTATGTAATTCCTAGAGTGTCTTAATTTGATCATTTGAATATGTTCTTTTGTTTGTATCCCCTATAACTTTGTTTTACTCTTTGATATTTTAATATGCCATTTATTTTTGTATTTTTAAATATAGATACATCATTATTGATTTTATGGACATTTTCCTAAGTCATTTCCCTTAGATTGTGTGGAATTTAAACATGCCCCTTGTTTATGGTCTCCTTGGACCATTGTATTTTGTTTTTATTTTGAGTTATATTGTGTGTATGCTTGATTTATTCATGATATTTTACTATTACTATCCATATTTTTCCATGATTCACATCATTCATCATAGGACTTGTTGTGATCAAATTCTTCATACTTCAATTATATATCTACCTAGACATGTTCCTCCTATATGATACTTGTTTTATACACATATTATACAATTATATTATCCTTTTGAGGTAAGGTGACTACAACTATATACGTATCCTAACCTCAAAATGGGGGGAATATTAATGGGGGTATGCCATAGAGGTATGGCTTACACATTCTTCACAAATTCAAATATATAGTGGGGGCATGTTTTGGAAACATGTTCTCCACACATACTGTTGTTTTTAGTTTTAGATATATTATGGGGGCATGTTTTAGAAACATGTTCTCCATAATTAAAATATTTTTAAAATTTTTATTATACTGGGGGCATGTTTTGGAAGCATGTTCTTCACACTTACATAGATTTTAAATTGGCCAAATTGCACAGTTGCATGATTCAAATACACATTTGTGGCATAATTATATACATTGGTTCCATTATTATAAATATTTTTTGCATGATACATATCTAAGGTATATATGATATGAAATTTGAACATAAAATTGAAAAATTAATTCAATTTCATATTTCAAAACACTTATATGGACTGTCATCACCCACTAGGTTAGACTTTTATGGACTGTATTGAGCCAATATAATATAGTAGTTGGTTCACTTTTGGTATGGTTGAGGTTGTTAAATCACTCAATATTGATAATTTTATAGGTTTTAATTTATTGCATCATCCAACATCACCATTTTTATAGTGTGATTTGACTTGGTTCACTCACACTCACCAAGTTATAAGTATGCTTGGGTTACATGATTGAGCTAATCTCAACTGCTCAGTGGTAACTCACCTTTTCTCTAAATTTGGTGTCATGTGTCCTTTAATATCTCTCTATCTCTATAGATATATGAAATTTCCATATTTTATATTTATTATAATATTAGTTTCAATGATTCATAATGATACATCTTTTGAAATCAAATTTCCAAAAGGCAAGGTGGCTACATCAATATACAAGTGTACTTGTAAACCTTGCTCTTTTAATTTAAATATTTTCAATGATTTTAATTTAATATCATATACATGGATTATATACTTTAATATTCTCTTAGTTATAATTTATTTACCATCAAATCACTCAATTTGGAATCAAACAAATGCAAGGTGTGTTATACACACCCAGGTACACATTTATTTTCTTATAAACTAAAAATTTTGTTACTAGATTAAATGGGGGAAATGTAGAGAATATTTTTGAATAATATATCATCTCATTACTATACACTTAAAAAATAAATATTGTAGATGTACCTTCAGATTCTATACCTTCCCAACTGACAAAAGTCTCACATAAACTAGTTCTTTGTGTATATTTATTATCTCTTAGTTTGACAAATGTTATTCTGATGACTTAGAACTTATATCATGATCAAAATTTTATAAATTTTCTTATCATATATCTCCACAATTTATATACCTATGCTTAATTTCTAGTTACTCAGACACTTGCATCCCAATCAGAAAACTATGTCAATGTGTCTTATCCTAATGCAAGTGTCTAGTGCCATAATTTCATCCAATTTGCAAATGAAACATATTCATATGGTTATCACAAGTTATTTAATCTGAGATATTATCCAAATGGACTAATATATATATATATATATATATATATATATATATATATATATATATATATATATATATCCTCATTCATTCTTAACCTAACATAAACCTAGAAATTCACAAGGCACAAGATAAAACACACTTAATAAAGCATTCAAGTGAGAAAAGCCTCCCTATTTTATCATATTTGCATATTAGTCATAGTTTTAACACATATATAGATCTAAATTAATTAAGTAGATTCCCATAAGCCACATTTTCCAAGTTATAAGATATGTCACTCTATACACTTTTTTATCACACACTACATGATACACACACAAAAAAACATGTAGGGTAAATTACAAATGTCAAAGGCCCTCTTCATAATATTGTCTATGTAAGTATATCTCATTAATAGAGGGGTATTTGGGGAAACTCAACATTATGTATCCACAAACCTATTTTTCCCATAGCCACTATGAAGATGAAGAAATAGGGTTTTGATATTTGATAACGATTGACATTCCATGACCTAGATCTGAGTGCACCAGAGTAAAGGCAACATAGAACCCAAAATCATCTAGGTGGTTGCATTTCATTTTAGTAGGTATTCCATACTATATAACTACATTTAATCTAGATATAGGCATTAACACAAATATCCCAAGTTGATGCAACTATCCTCATTTATAGAGGTATAAATTATAGAATCAAATGACTAATATAAAATTTAGATTTAGTATACTTTATTCTTAGATATAGATATGTATTAGCATCATAACTAGCTAAGAATCTTATTTTTATTATCATTTTAATATCTAAAATAGTTTTACTTTATATTTTTATCATATCTCATCATAATAATTTTAGTATACGTTTATTTGAGTTCTGTAATTAATTATCCTGCTTTAGAGATAGTCTACCATCCTTGTGCCCTAGGATATCTCTACCTCTTTAAATTTGGATTTCCTAATATATATTTTAGGGTTAAACATTACTTCTCTTACATTGGTCTTATTTTTAATCTCAAATCAATTATAGTATCCCTTAGTTGTTTTTAATTTTTACTAATCTAAGTTAAGAGGTATTTTTTTGTTTTCTTAGTCCCAAGTAGCCTTAGAATTTTAGCTTACCAATTTTCATTTAATTTTATTTGATTTCTTGGAATTTTTTAGTTTTACCCTCACCTTATCAATCTTGTCTTACCAATTTTCCAACTGTTTTAATCAATTTTGAGATATTTTAATTTTTACATATATTTATTGACCATCCTAAATTTGTGTGCTTTAATTTCATAAATTTTTAGTCATGAATCCTTTGGGGTTTTCAAATGTAGTTACTTTGACCTCCATGATCATGGATATGGTATTTATATGCAACCATTCAAAATAAAATGTAATTCAAGGTATGTATATGTTACTTTAATTTATTCAGTAATAAAAAAATATTTTGGCATTAATTTTAAATTATGCTTTTGTATTTCTATGTTTCTCACTTGAAGAACCATCACACATTACACTATTGTGACACATAATGAGCTTTGGGTGGGGCGTATATACACATAATATTTTTTAATTTATTATTCACTAAAAATTTATCTTAAAATGTTTTTTTAATACACTACTCTCTTTAAGTGTACACCTTAAAGTGTATATTAAAAATGGGGTGGAAATGAATCATGGTACCTTACAAGAGATGTTTGCATTATATCTTGTTACACCATCACTACTATTAGTCTAACCTCATCAAATTTTCTATATATTTATCCATTATGCATACATCTTATACATATTTTATTTCCTATATCTTAAGGCATTAGATTATATGATATTGTATGTTTTATACCTTTATCCTGTAGACACCTAAATTGTGTCGAACCCCCCTTGGTCCCCTTCGTCCACTTCTAAACATTTCTAACCCACACACTTATTAATTTAAAATAAATTACCTATTTTAAATTAATAACACCACCCTTGACACATCACCCATGACACCTCACCTTGCCCTTGGATACCCCCATTTATCACCCTATGACTAGTCATAATGACCCAAGACCTATTTCAACTCTCCTATTAACCCCCATGCCTATTAAATCCACCTTGGGACCATTTTTCAATGGCAGCTAAACTTGGCAGATGGAGGAATGGGTAAAAGGCTAAAAATAGCCTTTTTTCCATTCTTCTAACCACCAACGTCGTTTACCAGTCAGCCGATGCCGACGGGATCACCAACATCAGTTTCTTAAAGCAGGCTCGAAGGCAAATTCTCAACCCCTAGAATACATTGGATGCTAATTCTTTTTCCCGAATCAATCTTTTCTTGCTCCTTGACTCTTTGCACATCAAAGGTAGGCTTTGGGATGAGGTATCAGCATTCTATCAACACTCTCCTAGCTGTAGAGACTCTACTCAAGTGACTTCAGATCAGATTGGAGCATTGCATAAGGATCTCGACATTAGCTGTAATAGGCACAAGTGTCCAACACCTTGGTTCTTCATCTCACTAGAGCTCAGTGTTTCTTCTATCCTTTTATTTCAGTGTTTTGAAAAGCATTGGTAACTAGTCTCTATTTTGCTGTCTAAGTGTTGTAGACCAGACTAGACCCAACTTTCTTCTTGGAGAGGCTGAAAAGCCTTCCCCACATCCTTATCCTCCTTACACACCAACCCTTTGTCTTGGCCCCCTCTCAGACCCTACTCACTGTCTTGCAATCCTCCACAAACCATTAAACAAACCCAAACTCCTTCTAGACCCCTCTGTCAACCATAAACCCATCCAAAACCCATCCAAGGCCATTACCCTGACTGACATCGACCATTTCCCCTACTGGCATCGACAGACTAACTGACGTCAGCAACATTGACCAATCGACACTGGCATAACTATCGACGTCAGTGACTATGATAGACTGACAACAGAATACAGGTACACATTATTTCTATTTCTTTTGTTTAGTCTTTCACCATTTCTCTTTTTAGCAACACTCTTTTATCAACTAGTGGACTGTCATCCCTCAAAGAAGTCTTTGCACTTCTAGGACTGAGCTTTGCTTGGTAGTCCACCATATATCTATCTAATGTTTGCTTTGTTTAAGTCTTTCTTCTCTACAGGTGTCATCCTCCATAGCCAAAGAGGATCTCCTTCAATCGTCTGGATACAGTGCACAAACTTCATCTGGGTACGTACAAACCCCTGACCCATTGTCTTTAGTTTCTTATTTCTTCTGAATGTGAAAATCAAAAATGAGTTAGAAACATTTTGGCATGCCCGGTGGGACACTGGAGTTTTCCTTGGGTTCATTTCTTCTAAAGGCAAACTTTCATATAGGTGCATTAGGAAAAATTTTCTTCTTGCATCCTTCTTCTATCTCTTTATCTCAAAAAGACACCATTAGCACAAGTTAAAAAGAACTTTTTCTTCTTGTCACTTCTTTTCTACATCTTAGAGTAGTGAAATTCATGCTCTTAACCTTTTCCTCACTTGTTTGCATCCAAATAAAACATTTCAATTTGGGCTAAAATCTATTGCATTTCATTCCTGCTTGAATGCATACTTAGCTCTCACACTTAGTAATTAAAAATTCATTATGAATAAAGCGTAGTGCACTTATGTTACACAACCTGACCACATTCACAAATTAAACATCTAAACATACCTAAGACAAGGCCCGACTAGGATTTCATTACCTAGCAGATACCCTACCCTTCTTGGCAATCCCACTTGGACTTCACTACCAAGGGGAGAACCCACTCTATTCTCTGGTAGAGTATAAACTCTAGGGGAAGTATATACTGGCTAAGTGACCCAGCTTGTCTCTAGGTTCATGAAGTGAGGGGAGTAAGCTCCTAGCACCAGGCCACGTATGGAACCTAATACATATTTTGAGCACCAAAACTAACCCAAAACCAACCTTAGACTGCCTCTTTTAGGACCCATTCTAAAATCCCAACTTCCCAAACACACTCTTCTAAGGCATAAACCAACACGACTCTAAAACTTATTTTTAGGAATTTAACGTTAGAGTCTGCTTATCTTCATCTACTTTTCTATTTTTATCTAGTTTTTTGAGTTGGTAAGGATGAATTATTCTAAGCTTCCAAAACAACTTAGAACTTTCTTCTTTCTTCCAAAAACTTTTAGTTTTTTGGGTTTCTGGAAATACATAGTAATTGACATCAGTTTTTCCACTGATGTCGGCAATTATCTTCATTGACATCAGTTATCTAACTGATATCAGCAACTTACTTCACCGATATCAGTTTTTCTACCGACATCAGTCACTATCAAAAATCTTTCTTCTCAAATAATAAGCTAAATACCTGACCTTTTTGCTGTTAAAAACACATTCTAGTTTTATGAGGCTAAAACATACGGTTTTTAGAACCTGAACCTGTCTTGCCTTGGATGGTTTTGACACGTAGTCAAACCAAAACTCTTATTGACCACGCAAGGCAACAACCACTCCTAACTTTGCCTTTTATATCAAGTCCCCAAATGGAGTATAACTCAGAAACTGAACGTACTCCTATCCAACCAACCCCAACTCAAACCCCTATTATTCTTGAAGGGGACCAAGACTTTGAAAGGTTCCTTGACCTCAATGTCAAGGCTCTTTAACACTATCTCACAAGAAGTCAAATGCGAGATCCTTCAAGCAACCCAGTTTATGGGATGCCAACTTCCTTACTTGAAATGGCAATCATATCAATAGCCTCCGTAACCCAACCCATGGTCACCCAGGCCATTGCCTCAACTAACAACCTGACCATGACCAATCTTCAAAGTGTGGCCTCTCCTTCTATTTTTGGACCTACCTCCATTGGGGTTTTTGTACCCCCTCAACCACAAACCATTCAACAAAGTCCTACACCATTCCAGAACTTAATTATCTCCATCCCACCTACTCTTGCACCCATAAACACAAGAGTAACTACCTATCCTTCAGCTAGTGTTGCCACCATCCAACCACCTTTGGTGACATCAAGCCAAGTTGTGCCTTCTAGCTTTATGAAACAACCACCCTTGACTTCAACATCAATCCCCATGACAAACTACCAATATGTTATGCTGATACAAATGCAACCTAGTATGTCATACACTCCATCTAACACCTTCCAAATGCCTTACAACCTAGGGGGCACCCCACTTGCAAATCCATCAATTGATCTAATCAAGATGTTTATGGATAAGGTGTCTAATCTTGAGACATCCATTTTAGGTTTAAGAAATGTTCTCTCATATTAACAAATCTGTAATGAACCTATTCATCCTTTAGTCTGAATCTGACCATATCCTAGTCAGTGGGAACTTCCCAAGTTTACTCACTTTCAGAGTAAGGAGGACCCACAACAACATCTACGAGCATTTAGACATGCTTGTTACTTTATAGCACATGATGATGCATTATTACTATGCACATTTCCCATGTCTCTTTCTGGTGCTGCCCTCAATTGGTATAGTTCTATTACCAGTCACTCTCTATTTACATTCACTCAACTAGATCAAATATTTATTGACCACTTTTCAATTAACATAACTAAAAAGGTCTCCATCACAAACCTATATTCTATCAGACAATTTGACGATGAATCAATAGCTGATTTCATTGCCCGTTGGAGAGGTTTAATCAACCAACTCTCCTTTTCTTTACCTCAACCTGAGCTCATTGAGCTCTTTTCATGAGCATGTGCCAAGCACATCTCATCCACTTTATGGGTCCAAACATTCTACACATTTTACTAAGCTTTCACCATGGCCAAAAAGCTTAAACTCCATGCTGTCAAAGAAGATAAGGTCAAATTGTGTAGTAACACAAAATCTAATTACCATTCTTCTTCCCAACTTTCTTCTTCTAAATCCAAATCCAAGGGATCAGCAAACACTATGGTCCTTAGGCCATCATCTTCAACAACAACCAACCAGTCTAACCCTTCTACATCACAAAGCATCACCAAACAATTCTAACAACGGTATATACAGCGTCAGTACACTCTAATAGGAGAATCATATGCTTCCATTTTGGATAAAATAGTCAAGCAGGGGGTCCTCAATCTCCTTCAAATTTGACCACCTCAATTTGACCCCTTAAAAGCCATCCCTACATGGTATAGGGAAAATGACTTCTGTAACTATCACCGTGTCAAAGGCCATGACATAAACAATTGTAAAACCTTCAAAAACATTGTCCAAGATGTGATAGATAAAGGTGATCTTGTCTTGGATAACCCAAACGTGCCACCTAACCAAAACATAGACATCTTTAGACAACCTTTTCCTAACCATTCCCTTAGCCAAAACAACATACAGACCATGGCCGATGACTCTTAAGAGTGTAATATATGCACGGTCAACACGGTCTCTCCTTTTATGCTTAACCAACCTCTCCCATAGTCTGAAGAGGTTAGTCAACTTATTTGTCCATCATAGGTAGAAGAGACTTCTTCTCATATTTGTCCACCACAAGTAGAAGAATCTTCTCCTATTTCTCCCCCATAGGTGGAAGAACCTTCTTCTCCTATTAGTTCTCCATCGACCTCTGTTATATTGGATGATGCTTTGACCATACCAATGCCACTAGCCCTACCTTCATCCTTCCTACTACCAATGGAGGACCATACCTTTCCTACTCTTCAGCCACAAGTAGAAGGTACAATCATCCTTGCCCTCTATCCTCTTGAGGAGTCACATTCTCTAATTCCTTCTCCACCAAGAGAAGAACTTGTCTCTTCACCTACTTCAATTGAAGATGATCTAGTGATGGCTCTCTCATGCCTTTGGCCCCAGATCATTACATCTAACACATTCCCACTCTCACAATCACCCACAACTTCTAAAAAACCCAAGCCTCATCTAACATCTTCAAAACCATTCTCTCGATTGGCTGAGAACTTAGGATTTATCCATTCGAGAAAATTAGAGCATAAGGCATTGTGGGAGCGACTTAAAGCTCCTTATCTTACAAATCCCACTTCATCTCATACTATCAACCCATCTATGACAAAATCTCCAAAAGTCTCCAATAAGGACCAAGCTTCTACTTCCAGATCTTCAAAAGCTCAACCATCCATATCTGAACCTAAACCCTCACAAACATCCACCATACCAAAACTAGTTAAATCTCTTGGTGTTTGCCCCATATCTAACCTCACTCACCCACAAGTGAAGGTAGACTTGAACCTTGCCTCACATAATAGTAGTCCTCGAATTAAACCAAAGAAGGCTACTAAACCACGTCGGAGAACTCCTCCTCCACCATCATCATTGCCCTCCATTTTGGGCCCTCATCCTTCTACCTCAATTGGAGTGCTCCGTACTCCAACACCTAACAAAAACAAGTTGCCTCCATTACTCCCTTTACCCACCAAAAACATACCTCCTCTAAATAATTTGGCACCCCTCACAAAGAAAGTGTCATCTACATGAGTGGCCACACCACCAACCCAAAAGGTGGTACAGAAATCTCCCTCAACAACTCCCAAACAAAAGTCATCAAAACTTAGTGCATCAACAAGCACGGACCCCTTAGTGGGTTCATATTCTTTGATACTACGCTGACTTTTGCAAAATTCTAACATCACTCTTCCACCTATCAAACCATTTCAACCTCTCAGACCAAAGCCGTCTTGGTTCGATGACACTAAAATTTGCCAATATCATCGCACACCTGGGCATGACACTAAAAATTATTATGCCCTTAAGGTTGTCATCCACCAATTCATGGAAAAAGACACCCTTATTGTTGAGGATACTATCAACAAATCTCCAACACCATCTCATGTCTCCCAACCCTCTTCACCTTCACACTCATCAACTCTCAGATCAAAACCATCTTGGTTTGATGACACTAAATTTTGTATGTATCATCACATACCCGAACATGACACTGAGCGTTGCTATGCTCTTAAAGCTGTCATTCATCAACACCTAAAAAAGGACACCTATTTCATTAAGGATCCTTTTGACCCCCCTTTCAACAAACCATTGACACCATCCCATGCCTCTCAAACATCCTCACCTAAATCGAGATCCTATCATCAAATTATGGTTCCTCAATCACCTTCAACCCCTTTGTTCGAAATCAACGCCATCAATGTGGCCACTAGGTCACAAATCATGAAAGATAAAGGGAAAGCAAAGGTTTCTCTCCCTCAAACATATCCATTTGTCAAGCCTTCTCAACCATCAAAAACTAAGACTTTAATCTTGGGTACATCCCGACCAACATCTTCAAAGCCAATCTGTGACTCAATGGTGAAACAACTTCACCAAACCACTATGAATATGTCTTTGTATGACCTCATTCAAAGCTCTCCAAAACATCCTCAAACCTTGATCAAAGCCTTACAAATAGTAGGGGTCCAACCTGAAGACCCCTAACCACTAGCTGCCTTAGTCCAATCATTACTAACCATTGTCTCCATCACTGTCCCTAATTCTGAGATTCCAAACTCCAACCTGGAAGATCAAGATCTCACCCTCTTAAACTAAATCTATCAGGTAAAAGCTTTGCAAAATGCATCCTTGTGTCACACTCCATTTCAAAGAGGAGCTTCATCATCTTCTCTTGATCTCATTTTCCAACTCATTGATTATCTGCAATGGGTGCCAAACATTATCCCTGTCACAAAAATGACTAGGAGAATTCAACTTTATATTGACTATCACGACCTTAACCAAGCATCAACCAAATATCGACCAACCAAGCATCGACCAAACATCAACCAACTCAAGCATCGACCAACATGTGACCAATATGGAAAGAAGTAAATGAGGCAAGTTTGCTCTTAATTGGCTCAGACCTTATATCATAACACACAAGTATGGATCAGGGACTTATCATCTGTCTTCTCTTGAAGACTGGCCAAAACCTGAGCCCCTTAATGACTTGCATCTATAACCATTCTACTATTAATCAAGTAATCATTCACTTGATGTTTAACTTGAGCTCGTCCCTTGAGTAACCCCCGTCATCATCATTCCTATTCCTTTCAACCCTGTTTCCCTACAAACATTATTTAACCCTTTTGTCAAGCATGTATGCTTTGTCCTAATAAAAGGGAAACCATTAAACCTCAATAGGCTTGTCCATGACTAAAATTTTAGTCCAAAAAATATAAAACTGGGATGCATATCCAAAGGTCATCAACTATAACTATAGACTGCTCCCTCGAAGGACAGTTGCATAATTATTGTAATTGATAGACTACTCCCTTGAAGGACAGCGATTCAAAGACTTTCAAACATACAAAGAAAAATATAGACCAATCCCTCGAAGGATGGTTATGCTCAAATCTTGCTACAAACAACACTCTCTCAGAAGCTTCTCACATCGATCATCTTCACATATGACCACAAAACAAAACAACATCCCCACGTAGACTTCTCGCATTGATCAGTCTACCCAAAAAAAAATGATGTCATGGACTTGCCTATAGTCATTCTCAGCGTCACCTATAAAAGGGGAAAAGTTATCCTCGCTAAAAAGGGTTACACTATCCTGACATATCACATCATCAAACCTATTACCCTAACATACTCAAGGGATTTGGAGCTCACTTAATGTCAAGTGATTCGACTACTTCTCTAACATAAACCAATGTTCAAAGACATAATGCATGAACGGGGCTTTTGTTTGCAAAAACCCTATCTATGCTATCATTATGGTCCTTATCAATGAAAGAGCAACATGCCTTTCACTTCTTACATCTTTGTCACATATAACCAAACCCAACCAAACCAATCCAAACCAAACCAAACCAATAATATGACATCATGACATCATACATCATCATAGACCATTCACACTAGTTTCTATGGAAAACAATACACATAGAAACTATCAACCAAACACAATTTATGTCAAGAATAAACCATTACTTGCTAAAGCATAAATATACTCATTTCATTTTTATCATACATCCATCATGAATATGGAAAATTTCTAGGGATGAAAAACCACATCACCTATGTTACAGAATACACCATCACATAATATGGAGAAGGCTGTAACATCATCATATCCTCATCATTTATAACCTGGCCAAACCAACCTATCAACCAGTCTGAACTAAATTAGCTTGAGGCCCTTGAAATAAGGGCTATGTAGGTAGCACTCAGTTGACACAGAGTCTTCTAGGGTTAGCTCGGCCATTTGCCCATTCATCTCCCTAATGAGGTCAGCCATTCGTTTGTTTGTCTACCTGATGGACAAACTATTTCACCTTTAACCATGACTTAACCTAGTCAAAACCCAATCCATAACTAACCCTCTCCTCCCTTTTTTTAGGGAGAACTACATTGGCATGAGGCCCTTCAAACAGGGGCTATTTAGGAAGCACTCAGATGACACGGGGTCTTTTGAGGTTAGCTCAGCCACATTCATTTATTCGTCTACCTAATGGACAAAATATTTCACCTTTAACCATGACTTAACCTAGTCAAAACTCAGTTCATAACCTCAACTCCTTCCTCCCTTTTGGGGAGAACTACATTGGCCTGAGGCCCTTTAAACAAGGGCTATGTAGGCAACACTCAGTTGACATAGGGTCCTCTGAGGTTAGCTCGGCCATTCCTTCGTCCATCCATCTAATGATCCAACTGTCTCTACCAACCTAAAATCATGACCAAACAACTAGCCCTGACATTATAGGAGTCACCTTCAACTTCTCATGGGGCACATTGGAGATTGCATGCATCTAACCATCCACAACACACACCACTTGTGATCATCTCCTCAACCTGACTCGACAAATGACCTTGGAGATCGCAACTATCTCTTTAGACCAAGACCACTTTTGAGACAACTTTGCCTTGGTTGTTTTTACATGTATGCTACCTCATGAATAGTTATCAAATTGTACGCAACCCACATTTTGACCCTCACACGTATTGTTGGATCGTGAGCGAGTTGATCCCCAATATTTGTGACATTTTCGTGTTTTCCAGGAGTACTTCCTAAGCCTAGGATACTTGGAACACGATGACCATTGGAGCTACAACTTTGATCATTTAACCCAATCAACTACGACTAAATGTTGGGGACTAGTTCTTTTGATTTTAGCACTCCTTAACCTTTGACTGTGACAATTTGACCTACCTATCACGTGAAGTGGTATACGTGCAATCTCAACTATTGCAGTGTTCACACTCTGACTTCACCATACCCATCCACTATCTATCAAATCAGCACCTGATATCAAGTTACCTTCCCTCAACTCCCACTTTGAGGGGGAATACCTCATCCCACATCTGGGGTAACCAACTCTTATTTTTATCTTTCAGTTCATCAGAACAACCAACAGGACAAAAATGACCTTATCCCATATCTGGGGCAACTTACTCCTATTTTTGTCTTGCAGTTCATCAAGAACAACCAACAAGACAAAAAGGGGCAAATGTAGACACCTAAATTGTGTCGACCCCCCCTTGGTCCCCTTGGTCCACTTCTAAACATTTCTAACCCACACACTTATTAATTTAAAATAAATTACCTATTTTAAATTAATAACACCACCCTTGACATATCACCCTTGACACATCACCCATGACACCTCACCTTGCCCTTGGATACCCCCATTTATCACCCTATGACTAATCATAATGACCCAAGACTAATTTCAACTCTCCCATTAACCCTCGCACCTATTAAATCTGCCTTGGGACCATTTTTCAATGGTAGCTGAACTTGGCAGACGGAGGAATGGGCAAAAGGCTAAAAATAGCCTTTTTCCATTCTTTTAGCTACTGACATTAGTTACCAGTTGGCTGATGCCAGTGGGATCACCAACGTTGATTGCTTAAAGCAGGCCCAAAGGCAAATTCTTGACCCCCAGAATACACTGAACACTAATTCTCTTACCCAGATCAATCTTCTCTTGCTCCTCAACTCTTTGCACATCAAAGGCAAGCTTTGGGATGAGGTATCAGCATTTTATCAATACTCTCCTAGTTGTAGAGACTCTACTCAAGTGACTTCAGATTAGATTGGAGCATTGCATAGGGATCTCGACATCAGTTATAATAGGCATAAGCATCCAACACCTTGGTTCTTCATCTCACCAGAGCTAAGTGTTTCTTTTGTCCTTTTATTTTAGTGTTTTGAAAAGCATTGGTAACTAGTCTCTATTTTTTTATTTCTAAGTGTTGTAGTCTAGACCAGACCCAACTTTCTTCTCAGAGAGGCTGAAAATCCTTCCCCACATCCTTATCCTCCTTACACACCAACCCTTTGTCTTGGCCCCCTCTCAAACCCTACTCATTGTCCTGTAATCCTCCACAAACCATTAAACAAACCCAAACTCCTTCCAGACCCCTCTATCGACCATAAACCTATCCAAAACCCATCCAAGGCCATTGCCCTAACTGACATCAACCATTTCCCCTATTAGCATTGGTAGACTAATCGATGTCGGCAACATTGACCAACTGACACTGGCATAACTATCGATGTCGGTGACTATGACAGACCGACAATAGAATACAGGTACGCATTATCTCTATTTCTTTTATTTAGTCTTTCACCATTTCTCTTTCTAGTAACACTCTTTTATCAACTAGTGGACTATCATCCCTCAAAGAAGTCTTTGCACTTCTGGGACTGAGCTTTGCTTGGCAGTCCACCATATATCTATCTAATGTTTGCTTTGTTTAAGTCTTTCTTCTCTACAGATGTCATCCTCCACAACCAAGGAGGAGCTCCTTCAATTGTCTAGATACAGTGCACAAACTTCATTTGGGTACGTACAAACCCCTGACCCATTATCTTTAGTTCCTTATTTCTTCTGAATGTGAAAAGCAAAAACGAGTTAGAAACATATCCCTCCTATACTATATCAACCCACCTACTATAATTATGTGTATTTTTTGACATTTATATTTTATCAAACTAATTGATACTAAATTGTACTATCTAACATATTCTAATTATATTATCCTATACAATACCATCATCTTAGAGTTTACGGTTGGTTTTGGGCATATGATATATGGTTCATATTTCATTCCTATCATATCATATCACATTCATAATCTTTTTTTGCACTTGCATTTATGCCCTAAGGAAGTATTTAGGAGATTTAGTGGTTTATAACCTTATGTAAATATTATCTTATGGTTTCATTAAATCTCAATGAGAGTTATTAAATGTGGATATATAGTTTTTCATCAAACCCTTTGAGGTCTTTAACCTAGAACATTCTCTTGTAAAGTTGCACTTGAGCTAAATGGAGATTGAAGTGTCAGTGGATTCACAGTAAGATAAATATTTATATCTATGCACTCTTTCCTTTTTTTACTTATTAGATCAGTAATTTTTATTTCATTGTATATGTATCCTTGTTTAGGCTCTTCCCTATACCAAATAAGTTGGTGTAGACATAGGATTGTTTAGACTTTCCATTAATCTATTTAGGTTTTAGAGACCCAATTTTTTTGTCCATTTCACCTTACCCATTTAAAACCATATAATCCATATTGTAATTTAGTTTTTATGCATTTTAAACCTTTACTTTACTTGAATATTTATAACCATGGTTACAACCATTTATCTTTGTGGATATCTAATGAGATTTATATCCTTATTTCATATGGATAGGATTTAGAACCCTTTCCTCTTAAAATTTAATTTTTAGATTACCCTATATTAGATCTATAGATATCATTGGTCCTTACCCTTTCATCCAAAATATATGATCTATTTTATTAACCTTATTCAAATCCTCGTGTAATGAGAGAAAGAGGATAATTATAGGTAATCCTAGCCCATGCATACACTTAGATCATACAAACCACCTATGTATATTATAAGGGGTTATAAGATCATGAAAAGATTCAATTAGGTGAAACCTATTAGACACTACTAAAAACTAAGACCCCCAATGTAGATGACATTTTTTAAAACTTTTGGTAGCATTTGCAAGCTCACAACCTATACATACCAATGGTACCTATGCACCTCTACTTTCTTATATAAAAATTTAATTTTAATATCTACAATAGTATATATGAACCAATAAATTAATCCTCTCCTTTTGAAACCCCAATAATACACTTGGATGAATAAAATATTTAGAATGGATCAATGTTTTTGGGTTACATTGACCCCAACCAATACCTAGTGAATGGTTGAGAATTGCATGCATTCCAATACTTTGAGGGGGCTTAAATGACACATAAATATAATAATGATGTGTATGTGTGTTATAAATAATGTAAATACAATTATATATTTAATTTCACTTAGGTCATTCTTTCATACAATCATGCAAGTGATATGTGTACTAATGATTTTTTCTTATAAACTTTAGAAGTATGCACAAGCATATGTAAACATTATAAATCAGATAGGTGCCTATATTACTCAATAAATGCCTTTGTATTTAAAATGAATTTAGAGTATTTGTATGTATATTTATATCAAGTTAAAAATAAGGAATTACGGTTTGAAAAATCTAACCTATAAAGACCTAAAAGATAAAATAGATTGATACCAAGGGCTCTCAACCTAAAAAAAGAAAACAAATAATGTTAGGACACTGATGAAAATATCAAAAACTAATAGTAATAGGCATAGTCCAAGTCTACCAATAGTATAATAAGAAGAGATAAAAGATAATAAATAAAAAAGACAAGCTATGGATCCATGCGACAAACCAAGAAATAGAAATAAATAACCAAAAAAGGAGCACACACTCAAACCAAGTCAGAAAGAGAGAAAAATACCAAGACCAAAAGTGACAATAAGTGCCTAACTTGTAATGAGAGCCTTTATGTGTAAATTCACATAGAAATAAATGTGAAAAAAAATATCATACCAAATTTGGTTCTCTAAATTTCCCCCCTTAAATATAGTATATAAATGAAATATTAAATACTAATTTAAAAGGATAGAATAAAATGTATACATATGTGGTTGTTTTAACTTTGAAATTGATTTCCCAAGTGTTCCATTGTGTGCTATGAAAACTTACTAGAAATTATGAATAAATTAGATAGATTATTATCCTAAATAGATAATAATATAATAAAATTGAAATAACTAAAATAATTGAAAAAAAGAATAAATACACTTGGTGGTACATAGTCTTTTATTTATCTTGAAGTGTGCTCATTTTTTTTGGAGTGAAAACTATAGGGCCCAAAATGACATGAAAATATGGTTAAATTGGTCTATCATTTCTCTCTTCTTGGCCACATAATTTAACAAGGGTGTTATGATAATAATCTCTACTTGTGAAACCCTAAAATAAGGTCCGTATGTAAAAATGGAACCCCAAAACAAGGTTCATATGTCAAATTAGAACCCTAAAACCAAGTTCATATGTAAAAAGGATAAAATAATGTAGATGGATATAAATCCAAAAGTTCTCACAAAATATCATTGATCCCCATTATTTTTCAAAATAATATATAATATTTTTACATGGTTAAATTTTATACCCAAAGTGATCTATTTGTCTCTTAATGTAAACATAGAATGTCTCAATAATTCCACAAAGTGATATAAAATTCCCTATTTCTTCCTTAAAATAACATACAATGTCAAAAATTATGCTTGAATGTATCTTATAATCATATAAAATACCTCCAATGTGCTCAAATGTATCTCAAAATCATGTGATATATACATCTAAGCTCAATCTAGCCAATCAAAATCATGAATAAGCCTACCAAAAGCATGTACATGATATTTATAAATTAAATATGATTGATAAACCATATGAATACTTGTATAGCTTTATAATAGACCCATTTTCCTCCCATTTTTATATTAGGGATGAAGCGTACAAGTCGCTCATCTCAAAAAAAAAGATTATGTGTACCAATTGTAACATATATAATCATAACTATAAATTATTATTATAATTACATATATGAACACATGTATACGACATAGAAATTACATTGTATGTTATCCATAATTTTATTTTTAAAAAATATATCAAAAGATATAATCATGTAAGTAATATATGTAGTTTTGATTAAAATTAGGAAGTAAATCTCATTACAAGTATTATCACATGAATATATGGCTACATTAGAAGTTTTTTATCCCACATTTGGGTGGATGTATACATGATAATTGAATTCAAATTTTATGCCCCCAATTGGAAGGTGAATTCCATAATAAATTTATGTTCTATAATAGTTTTTAAATTGTTGTCTACAAGATTACAAAAGTGATTCAACTTTAAATTATTATTTTAAAGAATATAATGTACTTGTAATTTATTGATTATGACATAGGATTTCCAAAGGCAATGTCATATTAACCATCCATGCATTGTAGTTTCCACCAATCATAATAATGTCAAAAAAGGCTCTAGAATTTATTTAAGGTCATGTATATATAATAAAGTGGTATATAAAACCACATGATATGTGATAAAAATAAATGAATCTAAAATTGAAATCATACAAAATATTATTACACATGTTATAATGTAATTGATAGGAGGTATTTTCACTTGATTTAATAGTTAAAACCCCAATTTTCAAAATACTTTTCCTTTTCATTTTAATTAATTTGAAAAAATATATATTTATAGCTATTTTTTGTCAAAATTTAAGCATTTTTAGATAGGTATATTAGGTTATTGATATTTCCCATGAGATGCATGTAGTGTCCAAACTCTTGGTGGCATTATCTAAATGTTACTTAAAATGTCCTATCGTAAGTGTTTTTTCATTTCTATAAGTGCCACAAGGGTGTGAAATAATTCTTATACTACTTATTTTATCACCTAATACATTTTACCATATTTTATGTTGGATATGATCATGGATATTTTGTTTTCAATTATTTGGAGGGAGAAAAGGTGTCTTAGGGAGTTATACAGAGGTTAGAATATGGATACCATTTAGGTTCTATGGCTTAATGATGATGATATTAGGCTCATTGATAGTGTAGGCCTTGGTCATGTGGGGAATATTGGATCAATGCCATAAGATTAAAATCTTATAATCACCTTGACAAAGAGATGGAATGTTAATACTTTTAATTTTTGGCTCTTGATTGGGGAGTTAATTATGGCACTGGAGGATTTATGAAAGATATTAAAATCAACAATTATATGCACATGAGATGAATTAAAGGTTTTTGATGGATTGGGACCAAAATTACATTCACATAGGTTTATTATTGGACATGATTGGGGTATTTTATATGCCTCTGATGATTCTAATATATTACTCTATGAGAATGTACTATTTGATTTTTTATGTGTGCAAAAAATATATTTGTATTCATTTGTTGATGTTTTTGGCAATGGTGTGGCTATTTATTATTAGATGCATAGAATTATTGATGGTATATAAACTCATAGGACTATGTATTCTTAGGGGCATATCATGCTGGTAGATTTATTTATAGATTTTTATTGATTAGCCTAAAGGGTCTACAATGGAGGTATGGGGTTGGATACTTTTTTACATGTTTTGGATTATTATAATATATTTGTGTCTCACCCCATTATTCATCCATTAGCTAACTTCCCTCACCTTGATACATATTTAGAGAGGAGGTTAAGTGGTCTTCATGCTTTGGGCCACTATAATATGGATTTATGTATTTTATTGAATATATTAGTGAAATATATTATTATTTGGGGGCCAAGTCAAGATTTTATGGGATGGACCAAGGATTTTATGTATTTTATTGGATCCATGTGAGTTTTTGGTTTTATGATTTATTTCTTAACACTTATGATCACCTTAAATATGAGCACATGACAAGACAATTTGAGAATGTTCACAGATTACCCCCACCTCTTATTATGTTTACTCACACAAATATCTATAAGATGTCCAAGAGAAAATGGACATGTTATAGATGTAGATATATCTCTTATACCACAGGGGTGAACTACCAAAAATTTATTGTGGATGGTGATGTCGCAATCTTTATATCCAACTAGACATAGTGATGGAGTCAAGTAAATTGGCATCTTTTGTTTATTATATTAGTTGACTAGGGAAATACAGATTCAAGAAAGCAACTTGATGTTAACATGGGTGAGAGGAGGGATGATACACAAGGAGATAGATAGTAGGATGTGTCTTCTTTAGGTCTTGGTATGTAAGTACATTAAGTATATGTCTCAATAATTTTTAATAGTTGTTTACTGATTTATATTATTTTGTAATTGTTATGTGATATAAAGGAGGTAATTATTAGATCATTATTATCAATGGATCATTGTAGGGTTTTATATAATGTATTCCTTATAATGATGTTCATGGAGAAAATTTAGAGATAGATGATAAGATTTCAAATGTGCATGTTATATTTTTTGATAAGGTGGCACATGCCATTGTAACTTGTGTGGATGTAGCTTGTGAGATGATATTAAGAGGAATATTTTTTATTATAGAATTTACCTTATATCTTGAGAGGTGACACAACCCACTGATGGTGGGGAGCTAGAACAAAGTATATTCATTTATAAGGGGGCATATATGGCTATTGACCAAGCATGATACAATGTAAGTGAGACTATTTATATTTGAGGATCAATAGAGATGGATAAGATATCATTGGGATGATAGTGGGCCATATTCCTCTAGAGCACCTAGACTCATATATCAAGATGTTGATATTGATATGAAGGTTGAGTATGAGAATGTATTGATTATTAAGTGACCTTTTATTGAGATATTACATTTAATGATTTTATCGTATAAGACTTTGGAAATTTATTTATTCTATAGAGTTGTAAGATTTGAATATGCACATGTTTATTATAATATATTTTATTTCATTTTACTCATATTTATTATATACATTTATATTTTAATAATTTTAACCTAATTTCATTGTGAATGATTTTAATATGGATCATATTTATATTTGAATAGTATAGAATTGAAAAACCATATATGTCCCAATTTTTACTATCCAATGAATTTTTTTCATTCAAAAATGTCAAATGAGATGAATTTCTCTATGAAAATATGCATACCCAATCAATATTCTCCTCTTATTATCTTATGTTGAACTAATTTCTTTAACTCATGACTTGATTAATCATGTGGTTATATGCTTGGTGTGAAACACATAGGAACACTAATGATTAATTTTGAGTTAGATAATTTATTTGGATCTACTTAAGATAAATATTTTTTTATGCTTAATACTTAATACTTAAAAGGAATTTGAGATTCTTTCTTTGATTTTTTATTATGTATAATATGAGTGCTTAGTATCTAGTTATGTTAATAATTTTCTTGTGTCTTACATTGTTTTGGCATTAATATTGGTGTACTTTGAGAAGTAGTTGTGGCAGTGGTAGGATATTTTTCATTTTATATTTTTTACATCTCATCTCACTGAGGTGAGATTAAATATCATTGGAAATAAAGTGAAATAATATTTTTGGCACTATCCAATGTTTATTACAATTTAATTAATCATTATTTTCCTAATATATCCTTGAATTATATACTGGTAGGTAATAAAAAATATAATTTTTCCACTATCTTAGGCCCAAAATAAATTGTAAATGTAATATTCCTAAATGACCCATAACAGGTGCTTGTATATTGTAAATCACTCATATCATGCCCTAATTATTTACTAAAATTAATTGTGCATGTATTATGTTATATTTTATCATCAACCATAATTCCTTTCCTATTTTTATATTCTAAAAAATATCAAATAATCATTAGTCCATTAGAAACCACTTTTGATGCACCAACTTGATTAAATTTTGAAAAAGATCAATGTGAAAGAAGTGAGTTAGTTGGTGTTTCATTAGAATTTTCAAATGCAATTACACCATTTACAATGATTTCATAATTTTTTGTAATTAAAAATATTATTCATTTATATGCCCATTTAAATAGTAAAGAGAATGGTATAATGCCCTAACATCGAGACCAAAGAAAAATCTAGTAGTATCAAGCATAAAGTTAGTGGTAACAAGAAGGATTTAGTGCCTACTTAGAAACATGATGTCTCTGACATACCCTCTAAAAAAATATAGTGTGAGTCATTAATTTTGAGTCCTATTTTGTTTTTTGGTCTTGTTATCTTGATGGAAGTTTGTAGGAGTCTAATGGTTATTTGGCTTGCTTGGCCTAGTTTTATTTTGTCCTTTTTTCTTGACTTTACTTCTTGTTTAAACTCATGGTTTTAGGTCCCTGTAAAACCTGACATTCACCTTATCAAATAAAAATGTCTATTTATTCGATGATAGTTAAAATTTGACATCGCCCCCACTCATATTAAATATTGTGTGGGATGATACCTAGTAAAATATATTGTGATTATATTCTTATCAAATAACATTCATAAGATGGAACTTTGTTTTTACTCTTAGTATTTTAAACTTTTTAGTTTGGCTAATAATGAAAGGGTTAGGGATTATGAAGGGTGTTTCCTCATTCATAGCCTTATACGTGGTTTCATTTTTATATTAATCATCCTTAGAGACTTGAGGTAGTTTACCCTTGGGGATTAATAGTGTCATAAGAAAGGTGTTGTATCTATAAAATATCAATTTTATAATGCATTATGTCATAGTAAAGTTTCTCAAAAGAACTATACGAATGATAAAGTTATTACAACCTAATTGGATGTAAAAGACCTTTTCTAAAAATTAATTGCTTTCTTGAGTCTATTGGTTAATAATGAATGAATGTAATGTATTATTAAATCTGAAAATGTAATATTTCACGTGTTCATAATGACTTTGTTGAAGGTTTTAAAGCTTTTATAAAGTTAACTTAGGGCATATATTAGTGTTTAAATTAGATAATAAAGTCTCATATAGTTTTAATAAAAATATTTATAAACCCATCAAGTAGGGTGTATAACCAATCTACGTCAGAACCTTTTAAACTTTTATGCAATGTTTTTAATAATACTATCCCATTATGTGCATGATTTCCATAGGAAGTGTTATCAACAAAATTTTTACCATTGAGGAGGATTTTAAAGCCTCGTTACTTAAGCGATAGCGTGGGAACTCTTTAAAGGTTATGGGTGACCTTATAGCTGAAGAGAACCTCTAGACAAGGTTAGATCCCTTGATGCTCTCACATATAATTAAAAATTAAGATAATGATTGCAATGAAAAGGGATGGAATAACTAAAAATAGCCCCACTAAGGATGTGATGCACCAAATATTATGACCACTACCACTCATTTACATATGTATTATGACCTATAGGACTACAATAACATACACTTCTCCTAAAAGAACCTATCACATCAATTATTTACAAAGAGGTGAGGCAATATGATAGTATAAGGGAATATTTTTTCTAATTATAAGCCACATAAAACCCCTAATTACACTCTTCACAACCTACAATAGAGTAATAAACTACAAGAAGGCAAGAAGAATAGGATAACAAAACAAGGTGAGCTAAGTCTACACTTACTTAGATCAACCATTCAATGATTCGCACTAAATACAACTATAGAAGGAGGTAAAACTAGTCATTTTATTTATCAATAAGAATACAAAATAGGAGTGCTATGTCATACTCTAGGTGGAAGGATCCATTACAATGCCAACATCACGTGAACATATAGGAAAAAGAAAGAGTGAGAGAGAGAAGAGAGGTTTCAAGATCTAATGATGTTTTTAAAGCACTCATGGACAAGTTAAAAATAATAATAAATACCAAATTATATTTATTAAGTCTCTCTTCAACATTAGTGCTCCTTATTTGGTGATGACTTGATCACGGTGGCATAGGAGTTTTGTTTTTTTAGATGACTCACCTTTGAGCTCTTGAAACTACCCCTTAGGATTAATTAAGAAATGACAAGTCATGTTATTAGAGTCTAAATATTTTCTATTTCCTTGGACACATGTTTAATACATACAATCAATCATCTTTTCACCTTTGTTTTTTAATTTCATACATAATTCTCACATTTTTCTCTCTTTGAGGTATATTCCTTATAGTTTTATTTTGACACAAAGCTCCTTGCTTTGAATTATATGAATAAATTTTAGGAAAAATTAAAGAATATTTAATTACCTTTTATCCCCTTCCATATTCACCCAAAATTTCATGATTCAAATCCTAAGACAGACCCAGTTTCTTAAAACACATCTTTCACAATTAGGCTTAAAGCAAGCCTAAAATACTAAAGACCATATAAGGCCATATATTACTGCTCCAAAACCTCAAAAATAATTTAGGTAACATCAAATTAGTTCATTATTAAAATTTTAAATCAATTCCAAGGGATGGAGCTCAAACAAGCTTTTAGCCCTAGGTTGGCCTACACACAAGCTTGAGTAGGCCAAGAGCAAATAAAAAAATAATGAAACAAGTTATATGAAACTCCCTTCAACCCCTCTAATAGTCATTTTCCCTTGAATACTCTCCAAATATCTCTAATATACCATTTTTCATAATTTTGCATGCATTCAAGGATTGTGAAACAGGTTGTGGGTGTTATTATAATTTTTTATCAAACCTCTTATCATATTAAACACTCTCCAAGTTTTATAATTTCTCCTACACAACTTAATTTTTCATTAAAACACAAAATTCCAATGCACATATAGCATACTTTCTTATCATTCTTGAAAATAAACCTGTAGTTCTCCTTTAGGCATGCAATTATTTCTTATTGAGTGGTATTTTATGTTTTTTGGAGGTATAAACACTCTAAAATTATTATTTTAAGTCATATTACACCTCTAAACACCTTTAAACCCCTTTGATTAAACCAAAACATGTTCCTTTTCATCGTGTTTATGTCAAATTACCTTTGGGTGTAGGTGTTGTTGAGTTATGTACAACTCATTTTTGTACCATTCATGGTTTGAACAGATAATAAATTCACATATGATTGATTTAGATTTTTTTATTATTATTCCTATGTATCTCATACTTTCCCACTACATTCAATCTTTAACCTCCAACTCAAAGTTGTAATTTTCTTGAAACTTGTGTAAGGAGGCTTATGTATGGCCATTTTGAGTTGGATTTTTTAGGGTTCAATAAAGGAAATTATTGTAATGATTATATATATTAAATATTAAATATACCCTCTAAACATCTTAACATTTATTTCACTTCTTCATTCATTATTCATACCTCATATCTCATGCAAAGTTTGTGTCATTTAATTGAGAATGTGGACCTACAAGTCTACAGACTTGTAGGTATACATTCACCTTTTTTAGCCATCAATTTTCATGTCTCTCTTTTTATATGGAATAATGGTATCTTTAACTTATTATTATGGACTAAGGGAAAATCATGAAGGGAAAATATTATTGAATGTTTTGATTGAATATTTGTAAAAATTATCTTTTTGGAAGTTACTTTATGTTTCTAATTTCACTTAAAGAGTGGACCTTTAAGGGTCATGAAGGCTTAAGTGATTATAAGAAAATATCATAAGAAAATGTCTTTAAATTTATTTAAAGTTACCCTCCCTACCCCTTTTGGGCTCCACACTTGGATGGATACAAAAGTAAAAGAGGATTCAATTAGGGAGGTTATGTTATATTTTGATATTGAATCTTGGTCTATTAACACAAAAACACTAATACATTTTATTTGAAGATGAAACCCTTAAATCAAAGGAATTAAGGGATGAAAACCCTCTTTCTTCATTGAGGTAACTTCATTCATAGGTTTCCATTGGAGTCATTTATTCTTAGAAGGGTGTTTTAGACACCATTTTGTTATTTCCAAGTTGGGTGACCTGCTTTTGGGGAATGGATAATTGGTTTATGGGAGAATTATGATGTTTTAGGGGGTTTTGTACCCTAACAAAAAATTTAAAATTTATTCTATTTTTTTTCATAGTGGAGACTTTCTTTGGGAGAGGTTTAGACCTCACTTGATGATCAATTTATCTTGAATTTAATTCTATAAATTTACTATAATATTCTAACTTGGGCAATTAGAATTTTTGGGATTTTGAGCCATAGATACATTTTTAAAATTCTCTAAAAATTCTACCTTAATTTTAGTATTATTTGTAAAAATTATTTAGGGTTTCATGAGATTTCTTACATGGTAAATTATATATAATTTTTAGTTTAGAATATCATTCAAAGGTGCCTAGGGTTTTAAGAAATAATTCCACTTTTGAAGGGGCTTTTCTTCTTATTTGGATAAGCTGATGATTTTGTAGTAATTTATATATTTTTTTATCTAATTTTGAGCTATATTTTAGGGTGTGTTGTTATCTAGGGTTTGTTGCTATAAAAATAAAAAAATTCCATTTTAAAGTAAGGTTTCTAAATAATTGTAATATTCAACAAATTATCCTACTTTTGGACATTTTAATGGTATCAAAGCCAAATTCTTGTCTAGTTGTGGGGTGTGAGAGATTTAGATAGATTGGAAACCTCCATTCAAAAGGTAAATATGAATAAGAGGATAATTTATGAAGCCATGGATGAATTGTTGTAAGCCATGGATAATTATTAGATGGAACTAAAGTCATTAAGTCTTAAGGGTGTGGAAAATTATATGGGGTTAATACCTAGAATTCAAAGATATCTTTTAGAATAAGAGAATATTAAACTACATTTGAATGATTAACTTTAAAAATTAAAAAATTTGGGGTGACCAATTATTGAATTTTCTGAGCCACAAGAACCAAAAATTTAAGAGTAGCCTAGTGAAGGTATCCAACAATCTATGGAGCAACCAATGGGGTTAAAAAGGATAGTCCCTAAAGGGGTATTAACATAAAAATTAGAAATTCCCAAGATGAAATAAGAATAAGTTGTTTAATAACTTCATGAGCTATCAAAAGAGCAAGGTAAAGCATTTTTATTTGTAGAAGATGTATATTTAGCTTCTAATGATTGTATGCATGATAGAGAAGTCACAAAAGATGAAAACAATGATCTTGATCTAAATAAGGATGAAATTAAATAAAAAAGGGCATCATTTATTATATAAAAAGGGTTCAAGTTTTAATAACTTGCACCAACATTCAAATATTCATTGACTAATTTTTAGAATAACCCTACAAAGAGTCATGTGATCAAAGAAAATATTGGAAATCTTGAGAATATAAAGCATGAGTACTCCTTTATTTAAGTTCATAATTATTATCACCAAGAGGTATGGGATCCCATTATTTTTTTGATTTTTAAAAATTTTCTCAATTTTTATTTTAAATTATTTATGTCTAGTTCCATGGGAATAAAGAAAAAAATCCAAATTATTTGTGATATGGAGGAATATAGCATGCACAGGTTGACATTAGAAGGTTAGCATATAAAAATAAGTTTTTTTATTTGAAAACCATGGTATTAACAAGGTTGGGGTGTGTAAGAAATCTCAATCCATGTATATTTAGCAAATAAAGATGAGTATTATGATGATAGCCAAAGGTATGTAAATAGTTTAGTTTTATAGCTTCCACTTATGTCATCACTATAATTTTTTTTATCATGGATAGCATACACAGGTTTTTATATTTAGAGATGACTATATTTTAGTCAAGTTATAAGGTATGCTAGATGGGACCACAACAATATCCTTTCACATTGGTTTTAGTTCATTTGATAAGTATATTCATGAAAGAAGAAATGTGAGTTATAGGGATGAAGATGTTGTGTTGATAAAGGGAGCTAAGAATTCTAATCACAAGATAAGGTATGAAGGTCTTCTATATTTTTTTTATCACTAGATTATCATCATCATGGTCAACATGCCAAGATGTATGTTAGAGGTCTTAATTTTAATATGGTTTATAATTTATTAAACCTATACATTAGAAGAAAATATAAAAGGGATCATATATGGAGTGTAGTGAATTCTAACAATTTTTTGAAGGGATAATGCACACATTTCACGAGTCACTCATTGGAACCAAATTATAAACTTTATTTAATGCAAGTAATAATAGTCACTAAGGTGAGAAAATTTCAGTTTGAATCTAATTTTAAGGGATTTTCAATCACATGGTATTAATATAATTTCAAGGGGAATGTATTACCTTCTATATTTCAAGTAGGAAGGTTTCCGCCATCATCATTTCTAGGCAGCCCAACAACTTATATGTAGTCCGAAAAGTAAATTCAATCATATATTAGGATAATATTTTAATTTTTGATGTTTTTGGAGCATATTTATCCATTTTATGGTTGGTTCCAACCATCATTATCATAATTTTTCATGATATGATGCATTTCTACAACCATGATATAATGATACTCTTTATTTCACATATTGCAATACTAGTGTTTTTATTGGATAAGTGTAATTTCATAATTTTGATGATGTTTTTTGGGTTTAAAATCTTTTGCCAAGGACATACAATAGGGGAAAAAAGACAAATTTTTTTTATTGAGTTAGAACAACCAACTCTCATGAAGGAAATTGGGCACATACATGGTTTGTAGTGGAGAAAAAATGGGAAAATGTTACCCTTACAAAAAAATAAATGAATGGGGCATATGATAGCCTCTAAGGTATGAAAATAAATTAAAAATTCTTCCTTTAATTATTTAGGTTATAATGTATGATAAAATGTGGTTTCTAAGACATGCTAGAGTGAACAAAGTTTTGTTGAAGGGAGACAATGCTAGTGTGTTACCAAGGTATGAGAAGAATCATTTAGTTTTTATTTTTCTAAACCCTAAAAATTCTAAAAATGTATGTTTAAATTTTTTACTGAGGAGGAGAAAAATTCCATATATGAAGAGAATAAGGAAACATTAAAATTACATGGGAAAAATTTGGAAATAGACTCCAAAATTTTTGAGTTTTTTAGTCATTTCAACCTAGTATACATTTTGTAAATGTGGTGAACAAAGTGCCGACTTAGCTTGATGAATATACCCCAAGGGTTGAAACAAGGAGGGTGCTTGTTATTGGTAGTAATGAAGGGGTGAATGAGTAAATCTTAGAGATTTATTAATGATGTCATGGAAATATCCTAGTGAGTGGATGAAGTGCCTTGATAGCCTAAGTAACAATGAAAAAGTGCGCAATGTGTTTGTCCTAGTATGCTTGAAGTAGGCTTGGTTGATCTTTAGAGTTTTCATATTTAGAGATGAATAGGGATGAATTTGGAGTGTTGATCATGTAAAATTATTTCTATCAAATTTATATGGTAGTTAGAGTGCTTGTTTTCATTATTGATATTCATTCGGTTCTTCATTATGATCATCTTGGCTAAATGGGTCTAGTGGCAAAAAATCTTAGATAATTTGTTAATGTCACCATTGCCATGTGTGGATAAGTTAGGGGAATTTTTTCATATGGTTTTGATCACATTTTTTCTTAGTTTATATGTACTAAATCTCAAGTCATGCATTGAAGTATAGTCAAATATATGAGGGTGTAAATTTTGCTTCTCAATCAGAATTCATTATTTTCCCATACTTAGCCAAATTTGCATGTGGCCAAAAAGAGATAAGTAAGCATGTTGATGAGGTCATCATTCACACAAGTGGAGATGTGAGGATAAATGATCATATAGGTTTGTTTATTTTTTTCCTAGTTTTTATACACTAATTCTTAGATCATGCAACTAAGTGTGACAAAATATATGGATGTGCAAAGTTGGGCTCCCAAGTAGTTTGACTGTGTTTTCCCATACTTAAAATTTGCATATGGAAATAAGATCCAAATAATCATTTTTATGAAGGCATATCTTGTACATATGTATGTTTTAGGAGAAGCTGATCATATAGGCTTGTTCAATTTTGTGCATAGTTAATTTGAACTAAATTTGAGATCATGCACCGAAGTGTGATAAAAGTTATGAAGGAACAAAGTTGGTCTTCCAGACAAGTTTTAAGCATAGTTGGCTCTATGACAAAATATTTTGATAAGGAATTTTAATGGTGATATATCTCACACATGTGTGGGTTCTAGGAGTATATTTTTATCTGGATGGATTCTCCTTAAAAGGTGGTCATGTGGTCCAAATTCTAGATCATGTGTCTAAGTGCAACAAAGTTATTGAGGTCTAAATTAGGCTTTTTAGGCATATTGTCATTGGTTCCCATAGTCAATTTTCAAGATGTTAAATATATAGACATAGTGGAGATCCAATAGTTTAGGGGAGTTCATACTTCCATATCTAATGGTGTGCATAGATTAAAATGGGTCAATGTGATAGTTGTTTAGCAAAGATAAAGATCAAGCATCTTATAAAATATCAATGGAGTGTGTGTGTTCCAAGATGATAGGAAGTCATGAGATGGTAATAATTTTCTATAAGTTTATATGTTAATAAGTTTATATGTTAATGACTATAAGTTTATATGTTCTTTTTTTTCTCTTTATTCTAAATGGGTTAATAAGTTTCCATGATACCTATAAGATCTACAAGGGCCTTATTAAAAGGTGTAGCTACTTAACAGTGACCCATAGATGCTATGGCTAACATATGAAGATTGTTTTGAACTATGTCTCAATGAGATATATTACTTAAGGGTTAGGTCATGTCAAATGGTTGACCAAGATGGTGATGATCATGAATGTTATTTAAATAGTTAAATCAAATATGGTGATTTCTATACTTTAAGTGAAAGATTTTTAGAGGCTTGAGTGTGGAAAATATTCATCAAAGCAAAGAAAAGAGGATATTGTATGTGTCCAATGGTTGGGTTGATGAAAAAAGTAAATTAAGGAATATATCTATGACTTATAGGTCATAATTATTATGGTAGAATATTTCTCTTATAGGTTGAAGATGAGTGAAGAGGCTTATGTGACTGGAGTAGAGTGAACAATTGAGGAACAAAGAGAAGAAGTGTGCCCAGTGGATGGGTTGATGAGTAAAGTTAATTCATGATTGTGTGTATAACCTTTAGGTCATATTTTTATTTCATAATAAGTGATCTTATAGGTTTGATGATTTGAATTTTGAGTAAATTATAAATGATGTTTGTGTTATCTTGGAGGTTGGTCTATGAGGCAGATCAAAGTATGGTCTATGTGAATGACCTCATGGTCAGATTACTATTATGGTGATAGAATTATTGTAAGTGTGATAAAGTAAGTGTGAGTAAAGATTTGGATAGTGGGGTTATTTGGGATATGTAATGTGTCCTAATTGATATTTGTGTGTTGGTACACATATATAATGTACTTTGGCCAACAGGGAGTATTGGGTGAAAGAGCGAAGGTAAAGAGTGATAAACAGAGATCCATCATCATGTGTTGAAGACATCAGTTCTAAGGTGGAAGTGTTCAAATCAGGTTATAAATGATTTTATCTTTCTTAGGGTTAGTTTCTCCTTGTGAAATAGGTGTTTCACTAAATACCTTTGGTCAGGAGGATATGACTAAGGTTTATTAGTCTAATGGAGTTGACTAGTCTCTTATTTCTAATTTCTTATAGGATAGTAGTCCATTTGTGTTGTAAGATTAAGAGTGGGTTTTATTCCCCATGAGGGTTTCCCATAAGAACTATGTTTCATGTCTTTGATCTTGTATTTTCATTAAATGAATGAGATCTCTTGTTAATGTTGCTTATTCAAGTTTATATATACTTATTGGTTAATAGTTTAAAGGACTGCAAATGAAATTTAAATATTTGGGCTCACTAATTTACTCCCAGTGATTGTACCTCTAATAGAAAATTTAGATAAACATATTCCCATGGAAAAATGTAAAAAAGAGCAATGTAGAACAAACTATAAATTTTGAAATTGCAAGGAAGTGTAGGTTTTTCGTTGGTGACAAAGATCCAATTGATACATCACTTCTCAAATATATTCAACTTCCATGTTTTTGGGACTTAAAATGTGCTTCCAAGACCATTAATGTTTATATAAAGGTTAGTTATTTAACAATTTCTAGTTATAATTTCTTTTGGTTTCTTATGTCCATAATGTTTCTTTTATATGGCATATACATGAAGGGGTTATTAGAAACCAAATTAGTGATGGTTGGGTTGGATCTAATGAAGATTTGTAAAGTTTTTAAAACTAAAATCAACCCCAATAATAAATGGATTAGGTTTATAAAAGAGTTGAATCACTCCAAGATAAGAAGAGAAGTGAATTTAAGGGACAAGGGTGGAGTTACCACTTCCACATATGCATTTCTACCCCTTGAGAGATTCAAAGATGAGAGTTCGAAGGGTGGAATCAAGAGTATATATAGATTTTATGAGTTTCATAATATGTAATATTCTTGGGTCAATGAGTTATTAAAAATAAAATATCACTTTTTGGGTGGATAAGGAGGATGTTGGGGTTTGTACCATGCCTAGTAATGAGGAGTTTGCAATCATACTCCATAAAGAAGGCATTGCCAAAAATACAATGGTGAAGGGGAAGATAATTTTTTGGAATAATGTGTTTACTTCATGTGTAGATGTTGATGCAAGGGAATTCAAGGCCCTAATACTTTAAGACTACCTAGCTAGAATATAATTTTATAGTCACCTTTGTGATACCAACTTTGAATATTTTCTTTATTTCAGCATCTAATGGGCACTTTCAAGATATTTGGTCTCAAGGATAAGAATTGAAAAGATGATGTGTTTTTTTTTTCATTTAATAAATAAAGGGACTTAATCTATATCTATATAAGGATTCATCAAGAGGGGTCTTTCCAATGGGAAGGGACTAGGTTCAGGTTTTGCACCAAATCCATGGTAGAGGTAGCACTTTGGTTACTTCTAATGCTTGAGGATAAATAATTTTGGGTAAGGAGGATTGTCATGTCCCTCTTTTTATATAGGACATAATGTAATACCCTTAGCCTTAACTTATTCTTGAGGGCTAAGTAACATGCATAAAGAGAAAAGAGTATTGAATGTTTTGATTGAATATTTGTAAAAAAGTATCTTTTTTGAAGTTACTTTATATTTTTAATTTCACTTGAAGAGGGAATTTTAAGGGTGATTAAGGTGTTGTCACTTGTATTTTCACACTTTGAGGAGATTAAAATCTCTCATCATCCAAGTGGCACAATGGAATCACCTCTAGGATTGTGGGTAACCTAAGGAATGAGGTGTGTCTCTAGATAGGGCTAGCTCCCTTAGTGTACCATTATGGATCAAACTACAACTAAACATTTGGGAGGTGAAAAGGGAGAGATAAATAAAATAAAATAAAATATAAACTAAGTATGTGATAAAATAAATCACTTTGATGGCTTCCAATCAATTTCATTCAACACTTAAGACCAAGAAACAAACTAAAACATACACTCCAATCTTCATCTTCTCACATCAATGTTACATTATGAGGTCATGGATGGATGTGAAAAACTAGGAAAACTATACAAGAGGCCTTGAAATTCACTAATTAAAATACTAACTCACTCAAAATTTCACATCTCCTAAACACTTTGCATTCCCTTCAAGAAGAATTTTTCCAACTACAAACAAGGTGAAAGAATGAGACCACGTGCTACGAATCCATAGTCTTCACTAAACAAGATTCATCATTAAAGTGGAAAAAACTTATTAATAGTCATTAATAGTTAAAACTTAGTTATTTTATTTATAAAAATGTATACAAATGACTATGGCTTCACCATACTCAAGTGGAGCATAGAATACAATGGCCAAAATGGCTAACTCTTATAGAGTTTGAGAGAGAGAGAGAGAAAAGAAGAGAAGTCCAAGGGTCACATGGATAATTATAAATATGATACATGGAATTAGTTGTGAATTTTATAATTAAATGTGACTACCAATTTAATTTAAATATCAACAAGTGTTAATCCAAGTCATAAACTTGAAGAAAAGTGGCAAGAAACTCCTGTTTTGCATAGAAAAATTGCCTTCATGATTGCCTCTATTTGGACATCCCATAACTAATGAGTACCAGGTATAATGATTGGAATGAAATTTATGGACATCATAAATTCATATAAATTCATTTTTTTCATCCCTAGTCTTATGGAATCAACTAAAAAAGAGCCATCATCATCTGTTGTCTTAAAAACTACCCTTCTATATACCCTACCCACTTGGCCTCCAAATTAGCACCAGTTGTTAATAAAAATCATTGGCATGATGTTTATTAAACCTTTAAATACAATAAATTTCCTTTAAATCATTATTTATATCTTAAAATGAGTCCACATTAAGTTTTACACCTTCTTCACTAGATTGCCCAATATGCCTGATTTGACTAGCTAAGTTGATTCACCTAGATTAAGAACTTAGAAGTTGTTTCATGGCATAAAAATAATATGATTATTTATTATAAGTTTAAATATTTCTCCCAAACTTGGTTTCATCTCCTAAATCCTCTTTTAGCCTGCACAACACATAAAACAATGAGAAAAATCTTATTTTTCCCCCATTTGTACGATTTCATACAACTCATCATGTTGTGAAGAAGCCTAAGGGAGTATTATAAAACCTCAAATCATCATTATATATAAAATATTTAATTTTGGTAGCTATCTAACTCCATTTTCCAAGACTGGTACTTATCAAGGGTTTAGTAGGGTTTTAGGCCTATTTTTGGTCTTAAGGTTGGTTCATAAATATACAAATCCAATTTGGAAAATAATTCCAAAAATGTAGCATTAAATACCCCTAATAACCTCCCATAACTCATTTTTCTCACATGCATATCCTCATGAAAAATATGAGCTTCAAAAGATGGCCTATCGAGCTTGTCTTTCTCTTTTTTAGCAAGCTTGAGTTGGTTTTAGGGTCCAAAATGTATTTCTTGATGTTTTATTTGTGTTTTAAGGTCTTTAAAACATATTTTTAGTCCCCAAAAACATGATTCAACAATCTTTAAATAATATCCAAAGCTATAAATGAAGATGAACCCCCCTTTGGACACTAAGCCTCAACTTCCTTAGTAGAGTTGACTTCACTCTAAAGCTTCAAGTAGCTTCTAATGGTTTTAATTAGCCTAACATAGCTTATAAACCTCATATATTACCATCCAATAATGTTCCCAATCATTTATATGCTTTTTTTATGCTATAAATGGAGGTGACTGCTTATTTGGAGTATAGGCTTTAACCCTTGCCTTTTGTGTCATGAGTATAACCTTTGGTGTCTGGACCACCCTTCCATGTTACATACTCATATGTTTTATTTATCATGTTTTTCCTAGTGTAATAAAACTTTACATATATTCCTTAAATGTCAATACAACATTAAGCTCATCCCATTACACCCCTTCCTTAAATCTGCCTATTTATGCACAAGGGGAAGTACCCCCTCTTTGAGATAAAATAGGGGATAATTCCCATATTTTATCAAAAAATATACATATTTTAAAGGATTATTTATGTCATTATTATCTACATAAAAATTCAGCCTTTTACTTAAAGCATAGACCCTTCAACTAATCAAAACCTCTAAAACAGACTAGTAAAGGCATTATTTGTAGGGTTTGTGCTTTGGACTATGTTTTGATGATTGGAGGACCTAATTTTAATTTATTTGAGACATAAATATCCTATATAAATTTTCATAATCATTATTAATGTGTTCTAGTCTTTTTTCCCTACTTTGACCTCTTGTGGCTCACTCAAACCCTTAGATCTCTGCCTACTCAGTCATAGTTGGTTTTGAATGTGTTTTACCTAAAAATGGACCCTTTTAGGTTATTTTGTCATGAATAAATATTGAAATAATGTTTAAAAACTCATATATATTCCTATGGGATCACTTTTTCACCTTTTCTATTCCAAAACTCACCAAAAATAGTCTCTTTTAGCACAAAGAATACCCTATTCCTAACTTATTACATATATCTCCATCATAAGGTTGTAGGTGAGTATTTCATGATTTAGTCTTAATCATAGTGTGAAAATACTCTATTTTAAGTATTATATGGTTATATATCTATCATTAAATTTTCCCATCATTCTTATGCCCTTTGATGCATTTAGCCTCAAGACTGAGCCTATCCCTACTAACTAAGACAAACTTGTTTGTTAATCCTTGTTGTAGGTTTCCTTAATTTTTGAATTTTCTTGTAATGTTTATAAAACTCTTATTTAATTTCCTAAGGTTTCACAAAGTGTTTTTATACTATTTCATACATTTAATTCCCTTAAACACCTTTCAAACCTAAAACTAGATTACTATCTTGCAGACTAAGACATTTGTTTTGTTGACTTGCCTATAGGTGCTTTTCTGATTGGGAACTTGTTTATGATGTGTGAAGGTTTTATTTAATTCACCTCATGATCAAAAAAATTCATGATAATTCCTTAACCCACTTGAATTCCCTTTAAACATCACCAAGCACCAAAATTATCTCATTGTCCCTTTGACTGAGACTCCTTATAATTGACCCTATTACAGGTGTGTATTGTGATTATTAAAACCTATTCATGATTGTGAAAAGCCTTTATTATAATCTTGATAGTCACATTTCATATTCATTCACCTTGTGTTTATCATGGATGGGTTAAACACTATAAAAATCCTTGACTGAGACACCTCAATCCTATGTGACCCCTGCTTTGGACTGAGCTTGTAGGCTATTTGCTTAATTTCACCTTAAACATAACTATTATAACCTTATTTATGTCTTTGTATACCCTACTCAAGTTTACATCATACATTTACCATGTTCATGGTTGGTAAGGGGTTTATTTCAAGCATTCCAAACCTCCTTCTCTCTACCCTTCTTACCTAACTTTTAGGTGTGCTTTTTCATAGTGTATAGACTATGAGTGTGTATAGGGGTTGAAGTTAAGCATGCCACCTTTTTGGAATGATTCTTTATGTCATATTGTATGCCAATCAACCTATGAAACCTCCCAATCATATAAACATTACTCAATTTTCAAATTTGGTGGAAAATGCCTCTTATGGTGTAAACTTGTAGAAAACATTGCAAGAATTTAGTGCTTTTTGGGCAACTTTGAGGCCTTCAACCTATGAATTATATTAACTTTCTAACCCCCATTATTGATACAATTCTTCTCCATGATATAAAATATCAAACCAACCTATTTATATACTTTGGATTTATTTGTAAAAAATTTATAAGGTGTCAACCAAACCCTTAGGACCTCTATTTCCACTTTTTAGGGACCAAGGGCCTAAAAAGTCATCTCATGCTAGAAATCTATCTATACTTTCACCTTGTTAAAAGATAGTCCAAATAGATCTACCATATATCATATAAAAATCTATGTCCTCAAGAATGTTCCAAATGCTTATCCCACTATTTCAATAATACCTCATAATTTCCGTCAGGACCACATATAGGTGGTTGTTAAGGTGTACAAGTAGTAATTTGGATGTGAGTAGGGATGTGTTAAGGGGAAAGGCTTCCAAAACCATTCAAGTGTAATGTCAATTTTCAAACAAATATATCAAGTGACCATTTGGTGTGATCAAGACAAGATTTTTTGATAAAAACATGGGTTAATAATACCAAAACATGTAATAAGGTGTACCTTATGATATTTAAACATGTGAGACATCATTTTCCATTCATATGAAACCTTTGCATGTGCAGAATTGACTAAAACTACTCATGGTGGTTACTTCTTGTAAAGTGAAATAATCACATAAAAACCTCATAAAACATCAAACCAAGTGTGTTAATCATAATAATACATGGCCAACATCCTTTGGGGAAAATATGAGCAACTCATTTGTGTGTATTTGTCCAAGATGAAGGAAAACTTGAAGGGTGCACCAAATAGATATCAAATTTACACACTCCACTTCAAATATATGGTTCATGGAGCAAAGTTGACCATTTCTCAAAATTAGTATATGTATTTTAACTTATATAATTTTATAATAACTTCCTAAAATAATTTTTATTGAAACTACTTGTGCTACTTGTACTAAGCAAAAACCTGAGTGTCACTTCAGTATGTCTAGAAAATCAAGAGATGACCAAAATGGATTTGGATTTAAATTTTCATTTATAGATTAAAAAAATCATGGATATTTGATTTATTAATATGTATATATTTTCCATGGCCCTCCCCCATGTGTCACACTTCCCAAAGAGATATACAAGTGTCCTTTTCTTCCTTTTCTTTAAGAAAACTAACCTTTCTCTAAATGAATGTACAAATTTTTAGTTTTTTTAGTTTCATAAGAATTTTAAGGACATATGGTGACATCATTTTTTAAAACTTTCACATTTCCCAATAAACCCATACAAATCATTAAATGCACTATTTTTTAACCTTAAAATGACCCAAAATGATAAATGGACCTTGAAACTAATTAACCAATTCTAGTACAACATTAATTGACATCAAGTGACCTATGAAACACCTCATGACAATAAATTATACCCATTATGGCCCTAAATTTTTTTTTTTTTACTAGTGGTTCCCCAATTTGACCTAAAATTCAAAGTTGGTCAACCAATTGGTGACTCATAGGGGTATTATGCCTACTATACTAACTAAACCAGTAGCCTTATTAGTCCATTGGGCTTATGGATTCATTTAAGGATTGAGACAAATAAGATAAATTTTACCATTGACTTTAAACCTTTGATCAAGACAAGACACTAGTGACTACCTCAACCACACAAAGCAAAAGACACACACACAAGGAAAACAAACACACAACAAGACATGCATGTGCATAAGCACTTAGGGGAATAAGGCAAAAACCTATTATGAACAACTATAAACTAAACATATCTCCTTTATAGGATCAAAATGCAAACTTATTGAATCATCTTCATGGTGATATGAAACATAGTGCCAAGCATGCTTCTCTTTAGATTGAGTGCTTTGTGGACCAGACCTCTTCTTTGACACTTCACTCGATTTGATATCAAGTAGATCATCCTTAAACAAGTCTCCAATGTATATATACTCCTCTTTAAAAATTTCACACATTTCATGCTGTTGTCAACTATTCATTTCATAGTCAACTTGTATCTCCTTAGTAGGCTTGTCTCCAAGGGGATTGGTTTCATATTCTTTGGAAGATTAAGGCCAATGAGAGCTTGCTCCATCTTTCAATATCTGATGTTTTTCTCCAAAATAGTTGAGAGGATGATATCCCATCTTGATGAATTCAAACATGTAATCATCAAATGCATATGCTTCTTGAAAATATATATTTGAAAGGTTTTTTTTCTTTTGCATACTTACTTGTGTACCAATGTTGCCTTCTTAATCTTTGACCAGCTCATAGCCTCCTTGGATAGGATTATAACCTACTCTCATGAATTCAAACAAGTCATCCAAAGGATGATTAATAACCTCTCTTAGTCCATCCATGGTATATTTCAAGGTGATGAAAGTGTTAATGATTATTTCTTCCTCTTTGGAAAAAGGAAAACATCTTTCTTTATCAACCCAATATGAAATTTTCACACAAGAAGTTACATCTTATTCATCCTTGATCAGATAATATTCAAGAAATATCTCCTTTATCATGATCTCATCAGACTCTCATAATGCTTCCACTTCTTGAGGGATGGCTTTAAAATCTTCTCCCTTGTTGATAACACATTTCAATTCAAATATGAAGGACAACGCTGGTGACTTATATTCTTTCTCACCAAGGGGAGTCCCTATGGTAATCTCCTTCTCATAAACTTTCATGATTTATCTTTATTAGTCATGAATTGATCATGTTCCTCTTCATTTGCCTCTCTCAAGATAGGTTTTTCAACACAACTAAAACATTCTTCATTATCAACCAAGGAAATAAATTCAACATAAGGACTCACCTCTTATTCAACACTTAGGACCTCTTGAGGGATCTCAAGTTGTGTCTCAACTACTACAATCTATTTTTTATTTTCAAAATATTTAACCTCATTCATCGTGATTCCAAGACTAAGCATCTTGAAATCATGTGATCTAGCCCAATGAGACTGCCAAGGAGGTAGGTTTTCTTCAAAATGAACTAGTTGGTGAATGTGGAATATAGAGATCAATGTCGCATTAAGAATGCAAGGTAAGAGACTCTTTGGGAAGCTCTTGAGAAAGGAGAGATGGGGTGTGTTTAGGCATAGGATCTTATTTTGTGTCTAAACATTACACCTCACTTTGACTTATCAATCTCATATTTTCTTCTAATTCCTCTATTTTCTAGGCTAGGTTCTCTTGTAAAAGCTTCTCTTGAAGTTGATAGGAATCATCACAGGTATAAGGATTTAATGAAGGATGCCATGGAATAGAAAAGGCTTATTGAGGAAGAGTGAGAGGGACTTATAAAGGATCAAATCCATTTTTAACCTCACACTCTTGTATAATGCTTCTATCTTCTTTCTTACCCCATGACTCTACTATCTTGCTCTAACTTAGGATGTTAGGATGAGATGTATTCTCAATTTCACACTCTTGGTCAAGACTTTTCTCCTCCTTCTTTCCCCATGATTCCACTATTTTTTTCCAACTTAGGACATTAATATTATGAGTATCTTTTTGAGGTGGTGGGGATGCAATATGAGAGGGAAATGAAGGCTTTAAAACTGCTTCTTTTACTACCAACATAGATTGTTGAAAATGCATATTATCCAACACAATTTGCCAATCAAGATTAGCTTCAAACATAAGGTTTCTTCTTTCAACTCTCTCCTCTAACTAATTTAGGAAAGGATGAATTTGGTGGGCTTGATTTGACTCATGATTAGGGATCATGTATGGCTGGTATGAAACTTAGATAAATGGATATGAAGGCTGATAGGTATGGTGAGGTTCCATTTCATGAATTTCTAGCCTATCCTTTAAGGAAGAGACTAAACCACTCACATCAAGCATCTTAAGGAATTTATATCTTATCCAATTGGATATCTTAATAGGTACCCATTCTCTTTTGACAAACTCTAATGCATCTACTACATTTTGAATGACATGATTAAGAACTTCTATGCCACATCCTCTTTGTGTGTTAAGATCCAACATGTATCTCTCATAACCCAAATGTGCTTGCTTGAAGGTGGAAATGGGATAATTAGAGAAAGGACTAGGTTGACTAAGAGGGGTAAAATATTGATAAGGCTAGTTATAAGACATATAAAATTCATGATAGGGCTGAATATGGTCATATTGGGACTGATAATGATCATAACAAGATTGACCAAGGACTTATTCATATTGATAGGGAATGGGACAAGATGGATATGTTTCACTAACTTTTAGAGAACAAAACTCAAATTCAAGGTCAGCCATGAATCTTCATTAAAATCAAGGACACAAATTATTATGTTACCATCAATATTAAAAAGACAACTTGGGTTACTTGACTAGTTGATATGTCTTTGGAGTTGCCATTGATGCTTGAAAAGATGCCTCCAAAGGATGATGTGTTGAAGGACAACACCAAAAATCCTCCAAATATGAAACAAGATTCCCATCGGGCATGAAAAAACTTTTTATCACTTGTATTTTCACCCTTTGAGGAGATAAAAAGTTATCATCATCCAAGTGGCACAATGTAATCATCTCTATGCTTGTGGGCAACCTAAGGAATGAGGTGAGTCTCTAGATAGGGGTAGCTCCCTTGGTGTACCACTATGGATCAAAATAAAAATAAACCTTTGGGAGGTGAAAAGGGAGAGAGATACTAAAATCAAATATAAACTAAGGATATGACACAAAAAATCAATTTTATGACTTCCAACCAATTGCATTCAACACTTGAGACCAAAAAACAAACTAAAACATGCACTCCTTCAATCTTCATCTTCTCACATCAATGTTACATTGTGAGGTCATATATGGATGTGAAAAACTAATAGTAATATACAAGAGGAATTGAATGGAACTAATGAAAATAATAACTCAATCAACATTTCACATCTCCTAAACACTTCACATGCCCTGCAAGAATAAGTTTTCCAAATATAAACAAGTTAAAAGAATGAGACCACGTGCTAGAAATCCATAGTCTTCACTAAAAAAGAATAAAAATTAAAGTGGAACACACATATGAATAGTCATGAAGAGGTAAAACTTAGTCATTTTATTGATCAAAAGGTATAAAAATTAGTAGGGCTTCACCATACTCAAGTGGAGCATATAATACAATGGCCAAAATGGCTAACTCTTATAGAGTTTGAGAGAGAGAGAGAAAAGAAGAGACGTCCAAGGGTCAAAAAGATAATTTTAAATCTGATACAAGGATTTACTTGTGCATGTGATAATGACATGGTATAAACCATGCAACTTCAAGAGCAACAAGTGTCAATCCAAGTCTCAAACTTGAAGAAAAGTGGCAAGAACTCCCTTTTTTGCATAGAAAAATTGCCTTCATGATTACCTTTATTTGGACATCCCATAACTAATTATGAATAGTTATAATTATTTTAATTTAATTTAGTTACATCATACATTCCTCTCCATGAATTTGTTTCTTGTCTTGTCTTATGGAATCAAATGAAAAGGAGCCATCGTCATCTATTGTCTTGAAAACAGCCCTTCCATGTACCCTACACACTTGGCCTCAAAATTAGTATCAAATGTACATTAAAATACTTAGGATTAAGTGTATGACACATTTAAATACCATAAATGTAATTATAATCATCAATCACATCTTAAAATGAGTCCACATGAAGTTTTCCACCTTCTTCACTAGTTTGCCTAATATGCCAGATTTGAATGGTTGAGTTGAATCACCTAGTTGGTGAACTTATAATATATTTCATGGAATGAAATAAATATTAGGATTTATTAGAAGTGTCATTATTTCTCCAAAAATTATTTTCATCTCGTAACTCCTCTTATAGCTTACACAATACATAAAATAGTGAGAAAAAGCTTGTTTCTACCCCCATCCATACAATTCCATACAACTCATCATAGTGTGAATTAACCTAGGGGATTATTATACAACATAAAATCATCATTATAAACAAACTATTTCATTTCTTTTAGCTATCCAACTCCATTTTCCAAGACTTGTCCTTACCAAGGGTTTAGTAAGGTTTTAGGCCTATTTTTGGTCTTAAGATTGGTTCATAAATATCCAACATCCAAATTTTTAAATAATTCCACAAATTTAACCTTAAATACCCTTAATATCCTCCCCTAACTCCTATAACTCCAATGCATATCCTCATGAAAGATATGAGCTTCAAAAGATGGCTTATCGAGCTTGTCTTTCTCCTTCATGCAAGCTTAAGTTGGTTTTAGGGTCCAAAATGGCTTCCCTGATGTTTTATTTTTGATTTAAGGTCTTTAAGACCTTTGTTTAGATTCTATAAAAATTATTCAACAATATTTACAACATATCCAAATCTAGAAATGAAGATGACCCCCCTTTGAACATTAAGCCTCAACTTGCTTAAAAGAGTTGACTACACTCTAAAGCTTCAAGTGGCTTATAATGGTTTTAATTGTCCTCACATATATTATACACCTCATATATGACCCTAAAATCATGTTCCTAGTCATTTATATTCTTTCTTTATGCTAGAAATGGAGCTAACTACTTATTTGGGGTATAGACTTTAACCCTTACTTTTTATGTCATGACTATAACATTTGGTGTTTGGACCACCCTTCCATGTTCCATACTCCTATGTTTAGTTTATCATTATTTTTATGGTGTATTAAAACTTTATACATATTCCTAAAAGGCTAATATAACCTTAAGTTCATCCCATTACACCCTTTCCTTAAATCTACCTGTTTATGCACAAGGAGAAGTACCCCCTGTCCAAGACAAAATAAGGGGTAGTTACCCTATTTTATCAATAAATATAAATATTTTAAATTATTATTTAGGTTATTAGGATGATCTACACAAAAATTCATCCCTTTAATTCAATCATAGACCTTTCAACTGATCAAAACCTATAAAATAGACTAATAAAGGCACTATTTACAAGGTTTGTGCTTTGGATTGTGTTTTAATGATTGTGTTAGGGTGTGGAGCTAAAAGCTTCAACTTGTTGCAGACATAAAGAAACAGGTGGTTGTTGAAGATCTAGAAGTACCAGCATCGATAGCATGACCGACGTCGGTCATTACCAGTGCAGAAGGCAACCGGCGACGGCAGGGAGTCGGCCGACGTTGGTAGCACCAGGCAAGCAGGGACCGATGTCGGTCTCCTGTGTGTTCCAAAAAAGCTGTTGACGAATAGTCAGTTAAGTGAAGTGAGTGTTTGCATGTTTAGGGACTAATTATAGTCACAAGCTGTGTGTCTAATTATTGTAATTAGAGTTCTATTTTTGTGTGCATGGGATCCTATTTAAAGACCCATGAGGCATGTATTGTAATTATCAAGAAGGCAAGTAAAGCATTGAAGCATTGAATCAAGGTCAAGGAGATCTACAAGTGTAAGGTCAAGGAGATCAGTTGAAGCATTCAAGGAGGGGATAACAACTCAGGTTGTTGAGTTGGGTTTGGTTGAGCAAGAGAGAGAGGGAAGAAGGTCTTGAGGTGTGGCAAGCCTTTGAGGTGGAGGAAGAAGTGGCATCTTCCTTATTGTATTTTCTTCTAGTGGTATTTAATACAAGAGTGTGTATTGTCTCTCAAATTCTTTGTTGTCTCAAGTTTCTAGTTACTTAATCATTATGTGTTTAATTGCTTATAAGAAAGTAATCAATTGTGCTTCCATTGGATAAGGGGTTCCTAACAGTTGGTATCAAAGCTACGGTTTGCAGGGAGCAGGTTATTGTTTTTGATTATAGGTCATTCACAGGGTTTTCTAATTGAGTGGGAGTTCAGCAATGGCAGAAGATAGTAAGCTACGAATGGAGAAGTTTAATGGCAAGAATTATCAACATTAGAGGATGCAGATAGAGGATTATCTGTATCAAAAGGATTTTTACTTACCATTGGGTGGGGTTGCATGCAAGCCCACAGATATGAAGGATGAAGAATGGAACGTTCTTGATCGGAAGGCTCTCAGTTCCATAAGGTTAAGCCTTGCATCGTCTATGATTTCTAACTTGTCACAGTGTAAGACAATGGAAGAGTTGATAAAGTCCTTGGCAAATTTATATGAAAAGCCCTCAGCATCAAATAAGGTATTTCTTATGAAATAGTTATTTACTTTGCAAATGCAGGAAGGTGGATCGGTATATACTCATCTTAGTGATTTCCATGGTTTGGTAAACCAGTTAGCTTCAGTCAATATTGTTTTTGATGATGAAGTAAAGGCTCTCTTGATATTATGCTCTTTACCTGAAAGTTGGGATAGTTTGGTTATGGTAGTAAGTAAATCAGCATTTGCTTCTAAAATCTTAAAAGTTGATGATGTTGTGAGTGTGATCTTGAATGAAGGAATATGCAGGAAAAGCACAAGTGAATCATCAGGGAATGCTCTAAGTGCAAAAAGCAGGGGGAGGCAAAGAGAGAAAGTGGAGAAAGGGAAATCAAGGTCGGGAAGGAGATCCGAATCCAAAAGTATTACCTACTGGTTTTGTGGAAATAAAGGACACACAAAGGAGTGTTGGTTGCGAGATAAAGAGAATCAACCTGAAGGTAAAGAAGAAGCAAAGGATGCAAATATCATGGTACAGGATGCTCTCATACTTTCTTTGGATAGTCAGGTAGGATCATGGATTTTAGATTCTGGTTCATCTTTTCATGCATCCCCAAACAGAGATTTGTTCCATGAGTATGTCTAGGGAGACTTTAGAGTGCTTTATTTAGGGGATGGTATGCCTTGTTAGATAGTTGGCAAAGGGAAAGTGCAGCTGAAATTGCAGATAGACAACACATGGGTGTCGAAGGAGGTCATGCATGTCCTAGTTCTGAAGTAGAGTTTGGTTTCTATAGGAAGGTTGGGTGATGAGGGATGCACAATAACCCTCACAGTGGATTCTTGGAAGGTTACCAAGGGTGCACTTGTTCTAGCAAGAGGTAAGAAAGTAGGTACTCTTTATCTATCTACTTGTATTACTGATTCTACTTTTGGTTTATCTACTTCAGCTGTAGATTCAAAGATGTGGCTTAATAGGCTGGGTCACATGAATAAGAAGGGAATGGATGTTCATGATTCAAAAGGTATGTGTTTAGATTCAGAAAGCATAGATAGATTTCATTGCAGGAAAAGGAAATTTGATGTTTTTGATAGGAACAAAGAAGCCTTGGTGTTTATGGAGGAGATGAGGGATAGAGATCAGTCACAGGGGTTGAATAATTATGAGTAGGGTAGTATAAACAGAGGTTTGATCCAAGATGAGCTAACGAATGAAGGTTTCATCACTTACAAGAACACACAGACACTGATGTCAGTCACATGGCACCAACATCGGCCAGACAGGTACTGACATCGGTCATGTGCAAACCAACAGGGTCGGTAGAGTCGGCAGGAGAAGACCAACATCGGTTAGGTAGGAATTGACATCGGCAGGGGGGACACCAACATCAGCCAGGGGTAATGACGCTAGTAGTCAGGGTCAGTGCAGGGAACCGACATCGGTCAGGAGCAGACTGGGAGATGGCCGAGATCGGTCACTGGAACGAATGTTGGGCAGACAAAAAGTTATCAAGGAGTCTCAAATGCCCATATGGAGGTCAGAAAGGGTAAGTGAACCTCATATTCATTGTTCACCTTCTTTATATTGCTTACTAATAGTCAAGAACTAGGAAGATGGAAGAATCAATGCAGGTAGAGTCTAGAAACAGTGGGAGCTTGGCATGGATGAGGAGTGTGAGTCCTTGGAGAAGAACCAAATAGGTATTTGTTGGTAGAGTTGTCAGCTGGAAGAAATCACTAGATAGAGAGATGGATTCCCATTTTAGAGAAGAGAGTGGATGGACATGTGAGATAGAAGGCTATGGTATATGGTCTTGATTAGGCTGCAGAACAATAGAGGTTTAACCATTGTTTTTATCTTTACCAGGTTGGATAATATTAGCTACATTATCCTGTTACTGTATTGTGTTGCTTGTTGTAGGGTTTCATATACAGGGAGTTTTTGAGCTAAGGGTAGAGTTAGTTTAGAAGTATGTCATGAAGAATTTGGGAGCAGCAAAATTCTTTTGGCATAAGTGATAGATATAGCATCAGAGGTTGTGTGGTGGTTGGTCTTCAGGGGAGAGCTTGAAGAGGGATACAGAGCCAAGGGAGAAAAATAGATGGAGTACAGGTATAGGTACAGTTGTAGCTATTTATCTCCAAGTGGGAGATTTTTAGGATGTGGAGCTAAAAGCTTCAACTTTTTGCAGACATGAAGAAACAGGTGGTTGTTAAAGATCCAGAAGTATCGGTGTCGGCAGCATGACCGACGTCGGTCATTACCAGTGCAGAAGGTAACCGGCGATGGCAGGGAGTCAGCTGACGTTGGTAGCACTAGGAAAGCAGGGACCGATGTCGGTCACCTGTGTGTTCCAGAACAGCTGTTGATGAATAGTCAGTTAAGTGAAGCGAGTGTTTGCATGTTTAGGGACTAATTATAGTCACGAGCTGCGTGTCTAATTATTGTAATTAGAGTTCTATTTCTGTATGCATGGGATTCTATTTAAAGACCCATGAGGCATGTATTGTAATTATCAAGAAGGCAAGTAAAGCATTGAAGCATTGAAGCAAGGTCAAGGAGACCTATAGGTGTAAGGTCAAGGAGATTAGCTGAAGCATTCAAGGAGGGGATAACAACTCAGGTTGTTGAGTTGGGTTTGGTTGAGCAAGAGAGAGAGGGAAGAAGGTCTTGAGGTGTGGCAAGCCTTTGAGGTGGAGGAAGAAGTGGCATCTTCCTTATTGTATTTTATTCTAGTAGTATTTAATACAAGAGTGCGTATTGTCTCTCAAATTCTTTGTTGTCTCAAGTTTCTAGTTACTTAATCATTCTGGTATAATTTCGTGTTTAATTGCTTATAAGAAAGTAATCAATTGTGCTTCCATTGGATAAGGGGTTCCTAATAGATTGGAGGACCTAAATTTTATTTATTTAATTCATCAAGAGCATATATATTTTATAATCATCATTATTAATGTTTTTTATTCTCTATTCCCTACTTTGACCTCTTGTGGCTAACTCAAACCCTTAGATCTCTACCTGCTTAGTCACAGTTGGTCGTGACTATGTTTTACTTTAAAATGAACCCTTGTAGTTTTTTTCATGAATAAAGATTGAAATAATGTTTAAAAACTCATTTATAGTCCTTTGCATTCATTTTTCACGTTTTCTATGCCAAAACTCACCAAACAAAGTCTCTTTTAGCACCAATAATACCCTATTCCTAACTGATTACATATATCTCCATACACAAGGTTGTAGGTGAGTATTACATGATTTATGCTTAATAATAGTGTTAAAATACTCTATTTTAATTCTTATATGGTTATTTATCTATCATTAATATTTCCCTTCATTCTTGTGCCCTTTTATGTATTTAGCCTCAAGATTGAGCCTATCCTTACTGATTAAGACAACCTTGTTTGTTCATCCTTGATGTAGGTTTCCTTGATTTTTGCATTTACTTTTAATGTTTATAAACCTATACTTGAATTTAATAAGTTATCACAAATTTGTTTTATACTATTTCATACTTTTAATTACTTAAAACACCCTTCAAACCTAAAACTAGATCACTATCTTGTAGACTGAGACATTTGTTTTGTTCACTTGCTTGTAGGTGATTTTCTCATTGGGAACTTGTTTATGATGTGTGAATTTTTTATTTAATTCACCTCATTCTCACAAAAAATTAATTCTCGTGCCTTAACCCACATTTAATTCCCTTTAAACATCACCAAGCATCAAAAATATCTCACTGTCCCTTTGATTGAGACTCCTTGTAATTGACCCTATTATAGGTGTGTATTGGGCTTATTGAAACCTATTCATGATTGTGAAAATACTTTATTATAATATTTATAATCACCTTTCATATTAATTCACCTTGGGCTTATCATGGATGGGATAAACACTATCAAAAGTCTTAACTGAGACACCTCAATCTTATGTGACCCCTACTTTGGACTAAGTCTGTAGGATATTTTCTTGATTTCACCTTAAACACAACTCTTAAAACCTTATTTAGGTCTTTCTATACCATAATCAAGATATCATCATAAATTTTTCATTTTCATGGTTTGGAATTGGTCTATTTCAAGCATTATAAACCTCTTGCTTTCTACCATGCTTACTTGACCTATAGGTGTGCTTTTTCACAATGTACAGACTATGAGTGTGCATAGGGGTTGAAGTTAAGCATGTCACCTTCTTGGAATGATTATTCATGTCATATTTTATGTAAATTAACCTATAAAACCTACCAATCATGTAAAAATTATTCAATTTTCAACTTTGGTGGAAAAGGCCTCTTTTGGTATAAACCTATAGACAATATTGCAAGAATTTAGTACTTTTTAGGCAAATTTGAGGCCTTCAACCTATGACTTGTATTGAATTTCTAACCCCCATTATTTATACAAATCTTATCCATGATATAAAATATCAAACCAATCTATTTAGATACTTTGGGTCTATTTGTTAACAAATTATAAGGTATCAACCAAAACCTTAAGGAACTTTATTTACACTTTTTAGGGACCAAGGACCTGAACAGTCACCTGATACTAGAAAGTTATCTATAATTTCACCTTGTTAAAAGATACTCCAAATATATATGACATATATAATATAACAAGATATTTCCTCAAGAATATGTCATACTTTCTGTCAAGACCACCTGTAGGTGGTTATTAAGGTGTGCAAGTAGTAAGTTGGATGTGAGCAGGGATATGTTAAGGGGAAAGGCCTCCAAAACCATTAAATTGAAATTTAAATTTTCAAATAGATTGTCTCCATCAATAAAACCATGGAATTAGCTTCAAACACCCTTTACAACATGAAAATCACTTGCTTATGTGTGAAAAGAGCAGATAGAGATATCAAGTGACCATTTGGTGTGATAAAGACATGAGTTTTTCATAAAAATATAGATCAATGATATTTAAAAATGGAATTAGGTGGCTCCTATGATATTAAAACATTTGAAACATCATCTACCATTCATATGAAACCTCTATATGCAATCTAAACCTCTGGAAGTGGAGAATTGATTGAAATTTCTCATGGTGGTTCCTTCTTCTAAATTGAGATGATAATCACATAAAAACCTAATGAAACATGAAACAAAGTGTGGTAATCATAAGGAGACATTTACAACATCTTATGGATAAAATATGAGTACGTACTTATCTAGGATGAAGGAAAACTTGAAGGGTGCACCAAACTAGTAAATTTGCATAGTCCACTTTAAAAGGATGGTTCATGAAGCACAGCTGACCATTTTTTAAAAATATTTTATTTATTTTAAGGTATATGATTTTATAATAACCTCTCAAAATCATTTTTCATGAAACTTCTTGTGCTACTTATATTGAGAAAAAATCTAATGTCATTTCAGTTTATTCAAAAAAGCAAGAGATGAGCAGAACAATTTTGGCTTCAAATTGGCACTTCTAGATCAACCAAATCATGGGGATGAGATTTAATATTATGGAGAGAATTTCCATGGCCTCCCCCATGTGGCATGCTTCCCAAGGAGTTGTATAAGTGTCCTTTTCTTCCTTTTATTTAAAAAACTAACCTTTCTCTAAATGAACTTGCAATTTTTTAGTTTTGTCAGTTGCTTAATAATTATAGGGACACATGGGACATGAGATCATGTTTTGAAACTTTTAAATTTCCTAATAAACCTATACAAATCATTAAATTCACTATTTTTAACCCTTAAAATGACCCAAAATGATGAATTGACCTAGAAACTAATTGACCAAAGCTAGTACAACATTAATTAACATCAAATGACCTATAAAACACCTCATGACAATACATTATACCCCCTTATAGGCCTAAAAATCATTTTTTTTACTAGGGGTGTCCTAATTTAACCTAAAAGTCAAATTTGGTCAATAGAAGGCTTAAGTGATTTTAAGAAAAGATCATAAGAAAATGTCTTTTAATTTATTTAAAGTTACTCTCCCTTCGTATTTTTTATGCCACACTTGGATGGCTAAAAAATTAAAATAGGATTTAATTGGGAAGGTTATGTTATGTTTTGATATTGAATCTTGGTCTATTAGCATGAAAATTCTAAGACATTTGATTTGAAAATGAAACCCTTTTGGAAAAGGAGTTAGGGGATGAAAACCCTCTTTTTCATTGAGGTAACTTCATTCAAAGGTTGCAATTGGAGTCATATTTAGACACCATTTTTCAGGTTGGATGACTTTATTTTGGGGAGTGGTGACTTGGTTTTTGTGTGAATTATCATGTTTTTGGGGGGTTTTGTGACCTAATGACAATTCTAGAATTTATCCTTTTTTCTACATAGTGGCGACTTAATTTGGAAGAGATTTAGACCTCACTTGATGATCAATTTGTCTTGAATTTAATTCTATAAATTTCCTATAATATTACAACTTGGGTGATTGGTGCTTTTGGAATTTCGAGCCATGAATACATTTAGAAAAATCTCTAAAAATTATGCCTTCATTTTAGTATTATTTGTGCAAATTATTGAGGGTTTCATGAGATTTTTTTCATGGTAAGTCATCTATAATTTTTAGGGTTTTAAGAAATAATTAAAATTTTGAGGTTCCATTTCTTAATATTTAGATCAGATAATTATTTATTAAGAATTGATATATTTTTGAGATATATTTGAGGGTGTGTTGGTAGCTAGGGTTTGTTGTTATAAAAATCAAAATTTTCCATTTTCAAGTAGGGTTTCCAAATAATTCTAATATTTAGCAAATTGTCCTACTTTATTTATGATATTATTTAGACTTGTTGATAAGGAAAATATACTTCAATATGTTTAATTACCCTCATCATGCTTCATATGCTCCGTAAACCTTGTGTTCCATGCAAAATATGCACCTTATCACATATTTTTAAATGTTCATCTTAAGTTTGTATGGTGCATACCCTATTTTTAGACATCTCCTTCCATGGATGATATTTTATAAATTTTTAAAAATGTGGTTTAAATATAAAATTTAATATATACCTTTCTAAATATACTAAACCACCTTTCATCCATAGGTTATTCATTTCCTTGTTCATTCTCTCATACATGTAGGCCTATTGAAAACACTAAGACCAAATTTTCTCATAGCCTACCATATGCCCTTCATGCTTGATATATGTCACTTAGAGAGAGTTATATTAGGTATGATATTTTATTTTAAGTTTTATAGAGAACACTTCAGATAAGAAACATGCCAAAACACTAAAACCTTGCCTGCCATCTTCAAAAATCAATAAACACAACCATTTTCTTGCTACTAAAGTGCTTACACATGCCAAATGAATGTTGAAACTGATGATGAAAAATAAATGGGATATTTAAATACCTAAAACCATATTTTAAATTCATCAATAATCTCCAAAAATCCATGAAAATGCCTAAAAATAAGCTAGTGGGGATGTAAAAGGGTTTTTGGCACATTATTTTGTTAACAATGGTTCATAAAGTAAATCCATTAAAATATTTAATAAATGCATGGAATTTAAAGGTAATAGGGTTCCCTATCTTACCCTAGTATCATTTGAAACAACTCATTTTCACCTTCAAAAACCATTTTCAAGAAATTGACCCTTCTCTTGCTTGCCAAGGACTCGAGGAAGAAAATGAGGAGTTTTTTCTAATATTTTGGACCTATTACACATTATTAATAATGTATATTACCTATAGGGGTTATATTATGATTTAAATTAACTTCACCACATGGTTACATGATCCTTTTGGCTAAATATGTTTAATTTCACCACAAAAAATGCTAAAACTCATCCAAATGCCTTATTGACTATGATATTCTATTTTAGCTTGGTCCAGAGACCAAATGTAGATGTTCCTACCCTAAAAAAAGATAAAATAATGTAATTATACTTTTTTTTAACTTACTCTTTCTATGATACATCCATCATGCTATATTTGAGGGTTTCAAATAGTGAATAAAGAAGATATACATTAAAAATACACATTTTTCCAACTTTTGAGGCTTATACAGACCCAAAAGTATATGAAATCATCACTCATGAATGACACATGTCCTTAAATGACTTATATTTAAATTATTCATCTAGTTATTCTTTATTCTTTTTAATGAAGTCTTCTTATATCATATCTTCTTTTGAATCAAATATGACTCAGGCTCTTATAAGTTACCTTAATATCTCCAAACTTACCTTAATCTTTGCTAAATATGGGATTGTAGTTCTTATTTTATCATGGATTTTCCTCTTGATGCACCTATTCACTATGGTAATCATGAAAACTTGATGAGTTACCATGTCACCCATATCATAGTTTGGACCAAGTGTAATTTAGACTTGTAAAAGAACCTTAATATTGTCAAAATTACCTTTAACAATGTTAAGTTTTGCATAGGAGGATCGAGATTATGGAGATAACTATGAAACTAAGGATCATGACCCTTGTAAATGGACTAGACTTATAACACCTTGACATAAACTAAGTACTTATGAATAATACATCACCTAATGACAAAGCATGACATCAAAACTAGGGGTTATTAAAGGTTATCAATAAATTTAAAATGTCAAAGACCAAGTTTTGAATTAGACTCACCTATGGTATCCAATTTTGGATAAAATATTCATTGACCTCCTATAATTTCATGCTTTATATGAACCTTATACTAGTTACCTCATCCATCCATCAAGCTATAGAGTCACCTATCACTCAACTTCAAACCTGATTCAACCTTAAACCTTATTATAAATTCCTTGAACAAGCAAAGAAAACTAATATACCTCCAAAACATTAAAAAAAAATAACAACACTCTAAATCAAGATAGACACACTTATGCTATAAAGTACTTAGAAATAAAAACACAAGAAACACTAATAAATACAACTAACCTTAAGGCATTTTCCTCCTAGATCAAAATGAATTTTTCTTAAAAATACTTCCTCTGTGAGATATACAAGGATGTATCTCAAGCTTCCTTTTGATCATGTTGTTTTATGTGTTATAACTCTTGTTTATGAAATCCTTTAGCATACTCTAAAGTGATTTATCACTATAAATCATACTTCCTATGAAAACATATTCATCTTGTAGTTTAATACTCACTTCATATTGCTCCTTGATGCTTGAACTAACCTCAAAAATGATCACATCTTAGCTCATATCAGAATTATTAGATGTAGCTTCTAGTGGCTCCATGAAATGGTTTTATTTGTCTTGAATGCCCTCTTGAGGACTCTCACCTTGATCTTAAAGGAGGAGAGTATCTTCAAAAGTGTATTCAATATTCCCAATAGAATATGTAGACCTTTTAAGATACTAAAATTCATTACAAATGTCCAAATATTTCTGCCACATGTCATCTTGAGCCTCTTTATGTTGACTTGAGAAGGCATCTTACATGTTATTGTCACCTTAAGGATATATCTCTATCACCTTTATAGTTGTTGTCATGTGATAATGATCTTCATGATGGTTAATTTGGAGGTTATCGATCATTGTTGTAACTTGAGTTTGCTTTTCAAAGGTAATGGGCTTGTCTAGAATCTCAACTCCCACAATGGCTTCATGGGACAACTGTCATATCTGATTAAGATCTTTTATTGGCTTGTTTTTGAGAACTACAACCTTAGTTACATCCTTATGATGATTCACTTTGACTTTAACCACCTTCACATGTTTGAACTTATCTTCATAATCTATTGGTTCATGTTCATTGGAATCCATTTCAATCCCACTTAGTACTTTATCTTGTTCACTTGGGAGGTCCTCTACTTTAAGACCAACTACAACCTCTTCATGGATACTCTAGGTAAATTCTTCATTGTGATTATTTTATTACTAATTTAACCAATTCCTCTTTGAAACAAGAAATCAATCCCATCATTTTTAATCAAGTGAGAGAGTTTAAAATAGGGTTTTACCTCTTTTTACCACTTGAGACATATTGAAAGATGTCCAAATGCACTTCTATTGTAGCTAGTTGTTCTAATTCATCAAGAGACCCCAATGAATATTGTTATTAGTCATCTATTATCTCTTTGAGATGACTAATTGGCTAGGGAACTATTGAAACCATCTCATTTGAGCTTTGTTCACATTTGGGAGTATTCTCTCCTTCAAATTCTACTACCACTTCATCAATATCACCTCTCCCTTCATCTCTAAAGACTAATTTGCTGCTTTATTCAAAAAGTGGAGTGTCAATGATGAGTTATTCATCATGTTCACTTGAAGTGTCTTCATCATTGGAGCACTAGTATCTTCACTTGGCTTCTCATCAATTTTCCATACAATGGGATTTTCTTCTAAAATGTAGGTGGTGGGAGGGAAAATTTGTTCATTTGATAGAGTGGTATGAATAGGTTCATGAATTGTCTTAAGAATTGGGTAAGCAGTCTTGAGGCTTAGGATTTTGAGATCAATAGGTTTATCAAGAGGATTTTTAAAGGGGTGAAAAGAGAAAATCTTAACAACTCCCCCATTATTTTCCTTTCATCCATCAATAAATCCCAAAAATTTTGATGTTTTTAGGTCTTTAACCTTATCAACAATGAATTATTTCTTATTTTGGATACCTTATTAGATAGACTTCCATGATGGGAAGGTTTGGGGTTATTTATGAGAGATGTATGGGGCTGGTATACACAAAAGTTCTACTTTACCTTCAATTTTCAAATCTAGGCATTTTTCATCTTTATTCCCCCATGACTCTACCACTTGATTCCACTTGGAACTTTGAAATTAAGAGCTTCATTTTCATGGTGTGTTACAACTTGAAGTATGGATGAAGATCTTTGGGATATTATAAACCTTCTTGACTTGACCTCAAACACCTCTTCCTTCTAATTTTGGATGAGCATGAGAGGAGGTTCTAGAAAAATAATTTGCATAGGTGTAGGCTTTTGATTGGTGTAAACACCTTATTTGGTTAAGAAACCATAAGTACTATGTCTTTTTTGGCTCTTTCACATGAGGTTCTTAGTGATGGTTATGTTCCTTATTTGCATGGTCATTTTGAGTCTTTTAATCTTTTTTATATCTTATTTTCTTTGTTTTAAACACTCCCAATAGTCACAAGTCACCTTTTCCTAGTCTTAGGGGCCCTTAGCCTATCCTCACTAATTTACACTTTGTTCTAAGCCTTAAGAAATTAATTCTGCTTTAAGGATAGTAACACCACATGGTGCTAATCTTCACTTGTGGCTCTAGTGTCCAACAAACCTTTTTACACATGTTTGAGTCATAACCCCTCCATGACCCTTTTCTTATGTTTTTTATATCATTTTTAATAACTTGTTTCTAGAAAACAAGGTATTATATTCAAAAAAAAATCTTCCTATATAAATAGCCTCATAATGCATTTTACATCTAACACTTACTATTTGTGTATTTATTTACATAAAATCAACCAATAGTACAACTCACTACTTAGCTTTCAAACATATACATTTGCATGATTAGTAAAATAAGGGCCTAGGCAAAATTCATTTTAGCATACCATGCAATCTGATGGTGCACATTCCCTAAGGGATAAATATATGTGATCTGAGACCCTTAGCATTGGGTTTAATATAGGTAATATCTTAGACAATAGAGGTTCTACTTTATGCAATCATAACATCCCACAAACCATTTTTTCCTTTCCTTTTTACATTTGATTCATTCATTTTTTCATGTGTGTAGGTATTTATTAGGGTTTTGGATAAGATTAAGCTAAAATAGTGACATAGATGGGCCCTCAAATGACACAAAATCACCTAAAGAACCTCTAGAATCTCCTATAACTTCCCTAAAAGTTACATATAGTCCCTACATAAAGGAAAGTGGCACCAAAATTGGACACTAACACCACATGGTGCTACTATCTTGATGAAGGTGCTATTGTCTGGAGCCTAATCTCAACAAATAATCAAAAGACAAAAGATTCCTCTATGTTTTTTTAATAATTTCCAATACCCTGATCTACAAAAAACTCTATTTATATTTAGATAAGTTCATTTTCTCTTTCACTTACTATTTTTGGAAAGTTCCATTAAATCAATAATTTCTAATTTTATTTGAGATTAAAAACATACTCAACCCTTTAATCTAAATTAGTATTTACGTAGTCAAACCCTAAAAGGTTAAAACATTTGGTGAACCTATCTTTGAATATTTCTTCAAAAGCCTAATTTTCCTTAGGTTTTACCTTAACTAAAAAAAATTCATTAAATTAGGGTTACAAAAATTTTATTTTTTAATTTTTTTGGCATAACATAACTATTTTAATTAATCACATCTTAGGGTTTCATTTATTTAATTTAATTTAAATTTTTGAAACATAACCCTAAATCAAAACCCTAGATCTGCATACTAGGTCCCTATACATACAAATATTATCAATTAGGCTTTCAATCACAATCCTATTTTATATTACAAACTTTGTTCAAAATTTCACACTTTGCACACATACTTATGTTAGATTATATTCTACCTTTTGTGTGTTTTTCATTCCTTATTTATACTATCTTCTTTGACAACTTTAAAATGGCATCTAAAAAATATTTTACCCCTCATCCACTTGATTCACTCTTAATTTTTTATCATGATTATAATAATGAATGGATTAATTTTCAATATTGTACATTAGATCATAAAAATGACTTTATTTATTATGATGATGATGACTATTTTTATAATGGAGGATATGAGGATTAATATGAGTATGACAATGATAATTAACATGAGGATATATTAGATACATCATATTCTCTTTTATCTCACTCTTCTCTTGCTCCTTTAAATCAAACTTATAATATAATTCCAAAATAACCTCTTATTTGTAGTGTTTTATTCCAATGTGATCCTAGCTTTTCAACTATTTTTTCTACTTCATTATTCAAATTAAATCAATATAAGTGTACTACATGAAAAACACTTTTGCAAGATTCAAGTGAAGTAAATAGGAAAAATGCATCTTCTTTACCCTTCTCAGTTGCATTTCAAAAAGTAAGTACAAATGATATTACAACTTTTAGCAATGCACAAACTAAGGTAAATGAAATTAATTTATCACCTTCCTTCACATTCCAAGATCAATGCAATGATCCTTTAAAATAAGTTCATAATTCAAATGTGTCTATATTTCTCCTATATGTCATAATATGCAAAAAGAAAACATGGTTTTTACTTCTCCTTCCCTTGATTCCAAAATTGAAAGTGATATCATGATTGCATTTCAAAAATAACTAGTGAACAAATGCCTTGCATTACACCTACATATGATGACACATTACATAGTATTAAAAATTTAAAATCTTCCTCTTCTCTTTCTCTAAATGAGAATATGGATAATACTTATTCTAATCTTACTTATAAAAATGAATTAAATTATGATTTTAATGAACCATGGGATTATGATGAAGATGACATTAAATCTATACCTTCTTCTATTATCTCACATATCTCTCTTATTTAATTGAACAATAGGTCACATGTAAAAATGCATACACACACTTATCCTTACGTTCATAATTTACATTCACTAGAAAATAAAGTATCTTCTATTCAAATAGCATGTGATACCTCTTCACAACTTAAAAAAATAAAATATACCAATGAATTCCATTTAACCCCCTTACTACAATAGAAATTGTTTCTCAAACAAACCTAAACAAGGGTGGTAGCTCATTTCCCTCTAACCAAGTCCCATTTACCACACCTATAAAGGTTATTGAGAGAAAACTAACCCTTTATAAACAAGATTTCCAATACAATGTACCAATGGCTAAAATAAATAATAAAATTCAAACATTAAATGAACCCCTTGATAATGATAATATACCTTTACAATAATTAATTTCCTTAGTGTATATTGTGTGTGCTTTGCAACAATGAGTACATCATCTCACATTGGAGATTAAAGCATACCGATCATGGGTGGATTCTAATGCCATCCATAATAATCCCATTCTACACAAGATTTTTAATGCAACAATAACATCAAAACTAAAGATATCATATTTACCAAATTTTGATGGACATGGAGATCCATACTTGCATCTTGAAGCTTACAAGAAAGCTATGGCACATGTTATTAGTAGTTTGAAACTTTTACAACTATTTCCTAGGGCTCTACAGGGTTGGGCAATAGAGTGGTTTCATCATTCACTCCTTAGTGGTTCACTACACACATGCGATGAGTTAGAAGAGGTATTTATCATGCATTACATTTAGAAGAAGGGAACTTAGGTTACATATGAGAGATTTCCTTCATTACATTAGGGCCAACTAGAAATAGTTAATGAATATATTTCAATATTCAAAACATGTATGCATTAATTGATCTACCTGCCAACAAATTTAGAGGTAATTTCCTTTTTTATAGAGGTCTCCTTTTCCCTATTCAATATAAATTTCTATCTGAGACATCACAGTCATTTAGACATATATGTTACATAGCTCTAAGATTATAAAAAAATGGGACTAGTTGTTACACATTTAGAGAAAAATTTGGATATAGGCTTCTCAAAACCCTAGCCATCTAACATGCTACAAGATCCTACTCCACTTCCAATTAAGAAACTAGTGGAACAAAAACAACCAATAAAAATACTCAATAAGATAAAATATTCACTCTACATATCACCTTTTATAATGAGTAGAACACAAGACATGCATAGAGGGATTATAAAGTTTTTAAATAAGGTTGGGTCCCATGAGGTTTTGCTTACATTATTAGATAGGGGGATGATCTCAATTTCTTATAATAATCATCATCCACCACACCATTTGGACTATATACCATATAAGCCATATTTTCATTTTCACCAGATAAATGGACATTTAGATGATCATTGTTATGCACTTTGAGCTTGCATCGATTAGTATGTTACTCAAGGCATCACAGAGTTTACACAAGGGGAACCAAGACCTCATTCACCATACTCTCCTAGATCACACTCCTCTATGACAGAGTTATCCTAGGATGTTCCTTTTAAGGAACCATTGGTTACTTATTGTATGAGCATTGTGACTTCTAGGATACCTATTTATGATCAGTCCTATACACCACAACCTCAGTAGCAATTGAAACTAGTTTGTATAGCTCAGACCACACCTCTAATACATACACCAATAAATATATTTGGGAATAACTATAATCATAAGGGCATAGTTTTAATTTAAACACCACTAAAGATTTATGTAAAAAATTATAGATTTCAGAACACACCTTTAATTCATACACCAATAAAGATATTTGGGAATAACTACAAACCCTAGGGCATAGTTTTAGTTCAAACACCACTAAATATATTTGAAAATATCTATAGAGCTCAGAAAGAACCTCTAGTGTGTAAACCAATCAAGATACTTAAAAACAAATACAAACCCAAGGTCATAATTTCAATTCCAACACCAATGAAGATATATGTAAATAATTACAAAGATCATAAGCCATCTTCAGTTTGTACACCGATTAAGATATTTTCAAGAAATCATAAAACTCAAATAAAAGTTTAAAAATGTCAACCAATCAATATTTTTACACTAAAGTCTACACATTCACATACTAGCATTACATCACTTGCAACTCTAATTTCATTATCTTTATCTACATCGACATAGCATGTTCAGAATGGTCATTGGTTCTCCATGCCATTCAGGTTTAGATAGGTCTTGCCACCATCACATGTTATACACAGCCATATTATGGAATATAAAACAAAAACCAAATACCACTAAAATACAAAAACTTAATTTACTACACATATGCCTAAAACAATCATAAAATAGATACAAATCCATTAAATTTACTCTAACCAAAACAAATTACAAATCTCAACATTTCAAACAATCAAACTAATTCAACACATAACAATATATAAAATATAATACAACCCAATTGCCAATACACATAATGCCAAATTAAATAGAAAACATATATATATATATATATATAACTTAGAATATCATTTCAATATAATTATGGTGAATCAAATAATGATGCAAACATGGCTACTAGGACCAACTCCCTCACTCTCACTCCTTAATACATCAAAACTAGAACTAAAGGCCCCACTATCTCTAGGTGACCTCGATCTATAGCTCTCTCTCTCTCTCTCTCTCTCTCTCTCTCTCTCTCTCTCTCTATCTCTCCTGTTACATTCCTTGCTCATCCATACACTCAATATGATCTCATTGAAGTTATATATATTCATATACTATCTAACTACTAGCCTTACCTAGAGCATCAGGAGTAGGCATGGTATGCCTATGGAACTTAGCATGTGCCTCATCTCTATCTATCCCTACTCAATTATATATCACATTCACTATCACAACCTAATAAAATAAATGTGAATGCACCCAATAACATTAGTGACCCTCTCCACCAATCCATCCTCCATAACATCATCAATGATATGCCATGTTAACTCATAAAGTTCTAACTCAATGGTGACCTCCTAGTAATCACCATCCCCTAAACCTAAAAGTATCCAAATAGTTCATAATAATCCTATCATATAAATAAATAATTAATGTTACATATAACATACAAACATGTTATTTAACTTACCATCAAAAACACTCAGGGGATCTACATCCATGACCTCCTTTATAATCTTCCCACCTCTCATAAATAAAGGTTTCTATCTATGGTCACTCTACCAAGTTGAGTAGTCCTCTATCACTCCCACATCATTTATATCAAGTATCTCAATATCAAGTTCATGCTTTATCAATAGAATGGGAGATATCTCAATAATAGATGGCCTCAACATACTACCTAGCCTTACAGGATCTTAATATCTCCTCAACCATATGAGAGGTGCTAGGGGCACATCCTTCATAACACTAAATTATTGGGTGACCCTCTTATACTAAATTGCTCATAAACATTATCCTAATGGTCATGTATCCAAAAACTAACTTGAATCCACCTAAGTTGTGTGTTATCCTCATCCCACCCTTGATAGCCCCTATAGGGTCTCCAAATGATATCCCCTATTGTCAAACTATCTAATAACATATGACATTGTGTATTTCTCCTCTTCATCATGTGACCTATCCCACTCCATCTCTCTATAAACACCTATGGATAAACCCATCCATCCCATGCATGTGCCACTATCCAACTCACATCTATGTTTTCATATACCTAGTAGTGTAATAACATTGATGCACTGATAACCCCACTACACATCTCTTAAGTAAATTAATATAGATCATTATATATATGATATAACATCATACAACCTTAAGAGTACATGGTGTCATTATCCTTAATGCCCTGCACTATCTCATGCATCTTATATGAAATAGAGGCACCACTCCCATAAATAAAAACAAATGAAGATAACAACATAATTAGGAACTTTTTTAATCATAGAACATAGACCATCACAATCAAATTTAAAAATATATCAATTTGACTCCCTATACAATGAGTCCCTATCACCATGGTAGATAAATATCTAGATGCCCACTATATGGCCCAAGGACTAGTAGCTTCCTATAATAGAGCCTGATAATTAGATATTAGTAACCACAAAATATGATATACATCATCTAGTGTAATATTCATCTCACCTATAGGTAGCTAGAATGTGCACGTGTCTACATCCCATCTCTCACATAATGTAGTGATCATATACTTATTACAAGGCATAGGCTCTAGTAAAGTATCATATCTCAAACCTACTCCCTCAAGCACCTCCATCTCTACATCAGCTAAGGGCAAACCCCACAAAGTCTCCATCATATTCCCCATGCATAACTCTTTCATGTGGGGATCAACCTATAAAATTACAACCAAATAAAACATCAAAAAAATAAAATTAAACCTAGTAAAAAACAACATGCATAAAAAACCAATTAATTTTACTAAGTATCACATCTCATGATTGTTAGACACTAGCACTAAATATAGGATAGTGATGCTAGACAGTATCACCACACCCTAGACATTAGCGCAAGGCAAACCTCCTCCCCTACCTAAATATGTTCATCAACCTCCTCATATAATGTTGTGCTAGATCCTCATCCCCTCATCATTATCAAATCTACAAAATAATAAAAATAATATCACTATATTTAACATTACAACAAATTAAACATCTATCCAATTACACATTCAATTATCAACTTCGATACAATAAATACACTATTCAAACATAATATAAAATTACACCTACTAATTAACACTAGTAAAACAAATCATTAACACTTTTGATTATATATCCTTACCACAGTCTCAAATCTCTCACCAAGAGGGGGGAAATATGCATAGATTACTTTAGACATATATTATTTCATTTAGATATATAGACACACAAGTCTACATAGGTTTACACAGGCATTTAGATTCATAGATATATAGGTGCATGGGTCTACATAAGCATTCAAATTCATAGATTTTTAGATATATAAACACACAAGTCTACATAGGTTTACACAATCATTCAGATTCATAGGCATTTAGATATACAGACACATAGGTTAACATAGTTTTATGTAGGCATTTAGATTCACAGATATATAGACACACATGTTTACACATGCATTCAAATTCATAGATATACAAACACACAAGTTTAAATAAGCATTCATATTCATAATCATTTATATAAACATACATATAGGTCTACACAGGCATTCATATGCATATAGTTTAAGATATATAAACACATGGGTCTACACAGGTATTCATATATACACATTACATGGGTATTCAATTTTAACTTAGGTATACCAGTTCAATCAAATATTGAGATACATAGATACATTCTAAAATATCAATATTAGGAGGAATGATGTATAACACACATTATTGCTCCCCATTTTCATATTTATTAGGTTACACTTAATATCATCACTAGTATCATCACCAAGTTTTCACTAGTTTGGGTCATAAGACCATCTATGGTAGTTGATCTATAGCATTCCAACAAACCTAATTCACATACTTAGATTTAGAGTGGGATAAAGTGAGTCTTATTTCTCCATGCATTCAATTACATACACATATTTGGAGTGGGTGAGAGCAATATTTATTTATCTATACATTCAATGTACATACTTAGATTCAGAGTGGGGGAAATTGAGCCTTGTTTCTCCATGCATTCATTTTACATACTCAGATTTAGAGTGGTGGAAAGAAATCCTTTTTTCTCCACACATTAATCTTACATACTTAGTTTTAGTACTGGTGGCATCCACACCATGTGCATCCCCTTCACATATTACACTCTATTTTGTATCCATTTCTCTGGCCAAGAATTGGTCCAAATCTATATTACATTCACATAAGTAAAGGTATGCATTCCTATTTTATTTTAATCTAGTATTTACATTTCATTACATTACTAAAATAAAATGGGGTTAAATGTAAGCACCTTAATTTTATCAAACAACCACAAGTACTATGTATTTTGTGGATCTTTCACATGAGGGTCTTAGTGATGGTTGTGGTCCTTGTTCACATGGTCATTTTGAGTCTTTTGATATTTATTATGTCTTATTTTCCCTATTTGCAACAATTCAAGTAGTCACAAGTCACCTTTTCCCAATCTTAAGAGCCCATATCCTATCCTCCCTAATTTTTGTTCTATTTTGAGCCTTAGGACACTAATGCCACTTTTAGGATAGTAGTGCCACATGGTACTAATGTCTAATTTTGCTCTAGTGTATGACAAGCCCTTTGACCTGTGTTTGATTTCTAACCCCTCTATGGGCTTTCTCTTATATTTTTAATATCTTTTTTTATGACTTGTTAGCCATCGAATAAGGTATTATATTCAAAAATAAAGATCCTCATAAGAAATTTTACATCTATAACTTACTATTTTGGTACTTATTTACATAAAATCAACCAATAGTGATTTTTTCACTGAATCTTGCACCCTAGAAGAGGGTGTTCAAGCCTCTTCTAGATTTGGGCAACATGGGAACATTTCCAAGTATGTGGGTGTACCTATATTGTAAATGAGCCTCTAGAATTAAGGGTTAGCTCCCTCAATATATCTTAAAATGCTCACACCTACTTGAATATTTGTTTATGAGGAAAAGATTTATAAGTTTCATGAAATGAACCTAATCTAACGGAGGTGATGCACCAAATGTTCAAATATCCACTCTTAAGATTAAACTCATTAGCACACTAATAGACCATAAATATAACTAATGTAAAGGTATACAATTGTTTTCAAGCAATAATGTTTCACCTAGAGGTTAATTTGATGGACTTAGGCTAGAGGTCAATGAGGGTAATGCTTGATTGAAAGCACTTACAGTCAATAATCCACTCTATACCTGAGACATCAATATTAAGACACACTATATGATCTGCAAGATAGTTTATTAGCACTTAGGTTAGACTTGGACCTATAAAGGGAAGATGGCAACCACCTTTACATATCAAAAAATACAAAACACTAAGCAAAATTAGTAAAAAACTATAAAATTCTCTATTTATTACTTTAAAAGGTGTAGAATATAATTTCTAGCAGAGTCTAGTCATACCAGCCTGAAGGATAATCACCAAGAATGTTAACCATTTTTACCACAGGCCAAAATGGGTCAACCCCCTATAGTCATAAATTTACATATGGGGTTTTTATAATTTCATATGGTATTTTTTAGTTCATTTGATGTCTTTTCATATACCTTTCTAGCTTTGGTCATAGTCTAGCTTAGTCCTTATGCCATTTGGTGTCTTAGGGGTCATTTTAGGGTCATATATGCAAGTGGTAGGTCTTGATGGTTATTAATGCAAGCCAAGATCATGTAAAGGGCCTAAAAATTCCTCAAATAGTTCATTTAGAGTATAAAATTTTAAGAACAAGATTTATGAGGCCAGATCATCATCAAGACATCACATGGAAACTAAAATGGAATGCCTTGCTTGTTCAATTTATAAATATGCTCAAAAAGCCTCATGTGACCATAAAAACATATGCAATCAATTTCCTTAGTTCCAAGATCATTATTTTCAAGTTTCATATCTTGATGAGTTTTTTATCTCAAGATCTAAGCCTTCTAGTTTTAGCTTGTCTACTCTAAAGGGCCAGGCCATCCTGCACGTCACATAACAAAAAATGAACCAAATCATTTGTGAGTTTTTTATGTTCACTCATAAATCCCCCATGAGATAAATTATTATATCACCATGTATTTTTTCATGCCAAAATCATCCTCTAAAATTTTCAAGTCTATGTGAGCTTTTTGTCTCAATTTATGAAGCTTCAAAGTTGAACCAGCAAAGTAAGATGTTTATGCAAATGTCAAAATAAAACTCAAGAAAAACAAAAAAATTTGAGCTTAAATTTGAATATTAAAAAGATGTAAAATGTGTTCATGTGAAAATCAAATGATGAAATCATAGATGTCAAATTTTAGCTCATGAAGTAGCTATTGCATTTCAAATAGTGGGTCCCAGCAAATCTGATGGTCCATGTTGCATCATACATCTTGATCTGATGAAGCAAGCTGAGTCAAAAGGTCAAGGAGATCGAGAGGCTACCATGTGTAAAAATCATAGAAGTAAACAAACTAATAATGGATCTTGAAACCAATGTGTGATTAACATGTGGCACAAGTGTGAAATCTAATAGATTGACAATGAATCTTGAGTACAAATTTGGGGTTGCCAAGTGGCACCAGCTTAGAGAGAGATTTATAAGTCAAAGGCAAATTAATGACTCATGGTCATTTATACCGAGTAGGATAAATGGTGAAAAATGGGTCAATGTGTCAATGATCTAGGTTAAATATCAATGATTAATGAAATTAAAGGTTGAGAAGCTAAGGGACTTCTTAGAGATCGAACACATGACCAAGGTTGAACCAAGGAAATATTTTCAAAGGGAACATGATGCCATTAGATCTTGATCAAATACAAAGGAGTAGACATAACCATGTAGTCAGGTAAAAATAACATAAAGGACCACCATCAAATCTTAATATGGGCCTCTAGTTCAAATATTTGAAGGTTGCAGTGTCATTCTATGATTGTTTTCACTTTCTTTGAATAAGGGTCCATGCATATATGAATTATTAGTTTTGGTAAAGATAGAATGGGTCTATTTTAGACATAATAGGATAAATAAGGGGGTATATGGTCTATAAGTCCCCATAAACATAATGACTATAGGAAAACTAATAGTCTAAGATTTATTTTCATCTATAGTGGACCTATGAACATGGGGACTAGTTCAAGCATGATCTAGTTGGAACAAGAGCTAACATTTCAAAAGATGCCACGAGGGCATACATGTAGACCCCAATGGTTTCATCTCTAGGACCAGTATATGAAATGGAATATTCTCTCCACTTTTTCATGGCACAAAAAACTAATTAGGAGTTTTTAATAATAAGACAAAGCTTTAACAAATTTATCTAATTGTTCTAATTGCATTGATGCCAAGACTTATCTAAAAACAACTTGATGCTAGAACTTAGGGAAAATTAGTGAGGGAATAATGTGATTGTGTAATGAACTGACATGACTTGGATTAATCAAGATTATTGAATGAGAATAATGGTGAAATTAGTTGTAACTATGATTCAAATGAAGTTGAACTCATTTTATTCGCCTTTGGACTTCTCTTTGCCCCCTTCTCTCTCAAATTCTATAATTAATTGCCATTTTAACCCTTATAGATAATTCCACTCCATGTATAGTGTATCTTTCTTGGGATGATGTCATATTTTGCCTTTGAATATTAATTCCAATCTGATTTTAATTTCTTGAATAATTGTCTAATTATGCAAGTGATGTATGGTGATGTAAAGTGATAATTATCTATCATTTATTCCCTTATCCTTTCAAGTTTATACAATATTTCCTATTATATCAAGTCATATGAAGTGTTTTCAAGTGTATGAGCCTATCTTTTAAGTTTATAATGAGCCTTAGTATCTATAAATAGCCTATGGTTCACTTACCCTAGATAGCTCTCATGAATCCCACCTCCATATTGAAATACTCATGTTAGAATTCATAAGACTTGGAAGTTAGTTTGTGTGCCTTATATATTATTAAAGGAAAGTATTATGTTCATATGGTACACATCTTGGTATATTACCCCCTTAGATTAGGTTCATTTCATGAAAATTTTAACTATTTTCACTATAAAGCAACTGGTTAAGTATATGTGAGCATTTTAAGATACATTTAGGGAGTTAGACCTTAAATCTATAGGCTCACTTCCATTATAGGTATACCCACACACCTATAAGTGTTCCATGTTTCCCAAATCTTGAAAAGGATTGAATACCCTATTTTAGGGTGTAATATTTGGTGACAATAGTTGTGGCATGCTTGGTGGAATAAGGTCTAAGAGAGTGGAAATATTGTTGGTGCATCTTTCCTCTATCAACTTTTGAAAGCAAGTAACTTGGCACCAATGGTGAATCCAAATGATAACTTCTGGTTGTAAGCAATCCAGGTATCTTTAGTTGAATTTTTTATTAGTTTTTACATTTCCTTTGATATATGAGGTTGACATAGATAGTTATGGTGAATATCCCTATCATGGACCTCCATATCAACCTTGATATGAACCACAGTATACTCAATAACAATCCTATCAAAATGGATATCAGTCATATGACCCATGGTAGACCTATACTCCTCCATTCCCCCCCCCCATATAGACACCATGTTATTAGACAACCCTATGAGGAAGGCTACCAAGATACCTATCAATAAATGCCTCTCTATCAGTCCTAATATGAACCCTATCAACCATACCATGATACCTATGAACCTCAAGAGTACTCCTATGGTTTTTTCCAAGAAATCAGATGTTTACATGAATTATACACAAAGGTATTACAAGGCAATATATAGATTATTATAAGCTAGAATATAATAAAATGAAGATGGTCTTGATCCTCATCATTATCCTCCTCCTCCTTTACTTTTTCCATATTATATAAAGTCTTTTTTGGGATTCATACCATAGTTACTAGATCTTTAAGATGAAATGAGTGTATGGGATGATGAGTATGATGTGTTCCCTGATCATCTCATGAAATGGTTGAGAGGTGTTGCCCAAAACCATATGCAAAATTTGGAGACATTTGAAGAAATAGAAGGAACTTAATGGGAGGTCAAATAAGAAATAAATTTGGTAAAGAAGTGCCTTTAATGCTCAATAAAGAGGCTAAGTATGTGGGAGGATAAATAGCTCAAATATGAACATGTTGTTGTTGAAAAAACTCAAGGAGACTATTATTAATATTGAAATCCTATTTATGTAGGTGTTTTATCTTCCAATCAACCTAATAAATCACTCCCCTATGAGCTTACTAGTACATTCATCTTTCCTAAATCCACTCACAACCCCTCTCCTGACTCTCAAACTCCATCTCTAATTTAGGAACCTTCCACCACACCTCATATTCCATCTCCTTCACATGATCCTATTCATCAACCTTCCACCTCACCCTTTCTTGAGGAAGAGCCCATCTTGAGAGAAGCAAGTGAAGAGGAGAAAATCCAATTCAAGTCTAACCAAGAGGATTTCATGAGTGACTATGGTGATTAAATTACCATAGGGACTCCCCTTGGTGACCACAAGTGTAATACTTCCTTCTTAGATGAAAAGAAACATATTGAAGACTCTTTTACAGTTGTCCATAAGGAATATGGCCAAGATTTGAAGAAAAAGGTATTTGAAGAAGACTCCATGTCTAATCATGGAGTTTTGTATGACCATATCAAACATTAAGTGGAGTGTACTATCAAGGAAGAAGGTCAAATCACTCCTCAATAAGTTTTAGTCCTAAAAGAGTCTCATGAGACCAAAATAGATGAAACAACTCTTGAAGATGACACTTATGAGGTGGATAAAAATAACTTGTGGAAAAAGTTTAATTTCATATGCCATGAGTTTGATAAGCTTGGTAAGGTTACTCCTCCTTCCAAGAATTCTACATCTAATTTGGATAATTACTCTAACAAGCATGTTGATGATTATCTCAATAAGCATGGAGAAAGGTCTCGTGTTATGAATGAAGAGGAACTATGGAAAAATCCCAATGCCATATGAAAAGAGTTTGACAAGTTAGGTAAGTATATTTTTTATCCAAGAGATTATATGTCTAATGACAAGGTTTATAACATTACTAATGATCATGCGACAAGTATTCCATCAAGAATAAAGATGAAGGTCATTATGTTGATCAAAAATTTATTGTCATAAAATAATCTGATGATGCTAGTGTCCAAGATATTGTAGACATATAAAGTGAGGGAAAAATGGAATTTATTGTACCTCAAAAAAATTCAAGAGACCCACCTGATATTAAGCCATATCCAAAGGTATTAGATCATGAAGAAGAAGAGTTTTATGCTTCTAAACATCAAGTACAACCTATCAAGAAAAAAAGTAAGGCTAAGAGGACTATCATATTTTCAAACTTGTACATTAAGGGCCAAGTACTTTAGAAGGTAGACAAGGAGTTTCCCATGGGGGACAATGACTAGGATTCGGTAGACTATGCAAATCTCCTTGATGAGTTTGAATAACTTTCAGCTGAAGAGAAATGCAATCTTATTGAGGACATTATGGAAACTAGAAAGGTATGTCTTGTTTAACCACCATTGGAGGTCATAGCTGAGGAACCACTTGAGAAATTTGAGGCTTTTTGGATAAAATAAGAGTTTATTTCCATATATAGACTATTTGGAGCTACTTGGATCTCATTGAACATCATGCCAATGAAGTCAGAAAATATCATAAAGAATATGGAGGCATCAATGTCAAGGATCAAAAGGCTATATGTCTCATTCAACCCTTCATGTCATAAATCAAGAGAGGTTTAAAACATACCCTTTGATCCTAGAATAAGTTTTCATCTCAAGTTAGTTAGTGCTTGAGTTAGTTTAATTAGGTGTGTGTCTCCTTTCTTATTGTGTTGTGTTCCATAAGTGCTCATGAAGCAAAGGTGTATTTTTGTGTGTTTCTATTTTGTGTCTTGTTCTTGCTATTTTTTTTTCATTATTTTGTGTTATAAAATGAAATTTTTATGTCAAACCTCATATACATATGACTCCATAGCCCAAAAAATAGGATTAGGTAACTAGTCACGGCATATCAAACATACCACCCTTGGGAAATCATCAAGAATGTTAACCATTTTTACCACAGGCTAAAATGGATCAACCCCCTATAGTTAAAAAATTGTATAGGGGATTTTTATAATGTTATAGGGTATATTTTAGTTTATTTAATGTCTTTTCATATGCCTTTCTAGCTTTGGTCATAGTCTAGCTTAGTCCTTGTGTCATTTGGTGTGTTAGGGGTCATTTTAGGGTTATATATGCAAGTGGTAGGTCTTCATAGTGATTAATGCAAGCCAAGATCATTGAAATAGTATGAATAGGATTAAAATATTTCATTTAGAGCTGTAAAAGTTGAGGAACAAAATTTTTGAGGCTATAACATCATCAAGATGTCACATGGAAACCAAAATAGAACTATTTGCTTGTACAATTTATAAATATTCTTAGAAAGCCTCACATGACCATAAAAATATGCATGATCAATGTCCTTAGTTAAAAGATAATTATTTACAATTTTAATATGTTTATTAGTCTTTTATCTCAATATCTAAGCCTTTCAAGTTTAACTTACCAAGTCTAAAGGGTCAGGCCATCCTACACGTCACACAAGAATGAACAAACTAGCTTATTTATGAAATTTTTATCTTCACTCAGGAAGACTTAATGAGCCAAAGGATTATAGTGCCATGTATATTTGTATTCCAAGATCATATTCTAAAATTTTCAAGCCCAAATGATCTTTTTGGCTCAAGTTATGAAGCTTTAAAGTTGAATTAGTAGAGTAAAACGTTCATGCAAATGTCAAAATAAATATTGAGAAAAATGAAACATTTTGAGCTTAAATTTGATGGTTACACAAACATGAAATATGGTCATGTGAAAATAAATTTTTTGGATCATAGATGTCAAATTTGAGCTCGTGAAGTAACCATTAGATTTTAAAAGTGGGTCCCAATAGATCTTAGGATCTGTGTTGCATCATACATCTTGATTTGATGGTGCAAGATGAGTCAAAAGGTCAAGGAGATTGAGAGGATACTATGTGGCACAAGTGTAGAAGTATACTAACTAAAAATAGATCTTAAAATCAATACATGATTGACATGTGGTATAAACATGAAATATAATAGACTGAAAATGAATCTTGAGTGCAAACATGGGGCTACCAAGTGGCACCATCTTAGAGAGAGATTATCAAGTCAAAGGCATATCAATGACTCACAATCATTCATATCAAGTAGGATCAATGGTACAAGATGTCTTAATGAGTCAATTATCTAACTTATATATTGATGACCAATGAAATTAAAGGTCAAGAAGCTAAGGGACTTCCTAGAGATTGAACACATGACCAAGGTCAAACCAGGGTAAGCTGTTAAAAGGGCACATACCACTATTAGAGCTCAATAAAACAATAAGGAGAGGACATAGAGATGAATTCAGGTACAAATAACATAAAATGCCACCATCAAAGCTCAATATGGACCTCTGATTCAAATATTTAAGGGTTGTAGTATCATTCTATGACTGTGTTTACTTTCTTTAAAGAAGGGTCCATGTATAAATGAATTCTTAGTTTTGTCAAAGATAGAATGGGTCTATTTTAGACCTAATAGGATAAAAAAAAGGGATATATGGTTTATATGTCCCCATCAACATAATGACTATAGGAAAACCAATAGTCTAAGATTAGTTTTCATCTATAGTGGACCTATGAACATGGGGATGAATTTAAGCATGATGTAGTTAGAACAAGAGATAACATTTCAAAAGATGCAACAAGGGCATACATGTAGACCCCAATGGTTTCATGTCCAAGACCAGGTGCATGAAAGGGACTCTTTTCTCCACTTTTTCATGCCATAAAAAACCAACTAGGAATAGTTAACAATAAGACAAAGCTTTAATAGATTGATTCGATTGCTCTAATTGCATTAATGCTAGGACTTAGATCAAAACAACTTGATCCTACCATTGTAACCATCAAGGAGCATGAGTGAGGGAATAATGTGACTATGTAATGGACTGATGTGACTTAGATCAATTAGGAACCTTGAATGAGCATAATGGTATAAGTAGTTGTAACTATGGTTTAAATAAAGTTGAACTCATTTGATTCCCCTTTGGACTTATTTTTGCTCCCTTCTCTCTCAAATGCTATAAGTATCTACCATTTTATCCCTTGTAGATAATTCCACTCCATTTATGGCATAGCCCTGTTAGAATGATGTCATATTTTACATTTGAACATTAATGCAAATTTGATTTTAAGTTCTTGAATAATTGTCTAAGTTTGTAAGTGATGTATGTTGATGCAAAGTGATAATTATCTATCCTTTCTTCCCTTATCCTTTTATGTTTGTACAAGATTTCCTATTTTAATAGGTCATATGAAGTGTTTTTAAGTGTATGATCCTATATTTTAAGCATATAATGAGCCTTAGTGTTTGCAACTAGTTTATGGTTCACTTACTTTGGACAGCTCTCATGCATCCCACATCTATATTGAAATACTCATGTTAGAATTCATAGGACTTGGAAGTTAGTTTTTGTGCCTTATTTCTTAGTGGAGAAAAATATTATGGTCATATGGAAGACATCTTAGTGTATCACCCCCTTAGATTAGGTTCATTTCATGAAAATTCAAACTCTTTGTCTCATAAATTCAAAACACGTTTAGGGAGCTATCCCTTAAATTTAGAGGCTCACTTCCATTATAGGTACACCCATATACTTGGAAGTGTTCCCATGTTTCTCTGAGGTAAGAATAAAATAGCATTGATTAAACAGTAAAGTTCCTAGACTTAAAGGCTCAAAATAGGAAAGATAATATAAAACAAGGTGCCTATCATAATCCTTACCCCTGTTAGCAATAGTATGGTCAAAAATATGGAAGAGGAAGAGGCTAATGGTAGCTTAATCCCAGTAGGCATGCCAATGTAAACAGCCTAAACTCTACCACCAATGCAAGGGAGATGGTACAAGTTCATATAAATTTGGTGCATAGATAATATTGGAAACAAGACCAATTTAGGAATGCCAATGAGAATGGAGAGAAATATATAGTGGCTCAAAGAGTAGTTACATCATCCTATCAAATTAGGATGAGGTGATGATGCAAGTTAATAAGGATCGGTAACCTTAAGGAGATATCTTCACCAATTTTCTAGTTGAAGACACTTTTGTGCTAAATCAAGGAGCCTCTATCATAAAAAATACAAGGGATAAGAGAAATGATATAAGAGGTGGTAGTAACATGCCCACAGGCTCATCTAATCATCCTATAAGGCAATAAGACATAGTTACAAGTGTGGTAGTTCCAAAAACTTCTACATCTCCATCAAGTCAAAATATGGTAAGGTCTACTCTTATTCCTCAAGTTCTAGGTAATTCTCTACCTACAAGATCCCAATATAAAGTAGGTATGGCTTCCTTAAACATTGTATATTCTTTGAATAATACTAAAAAATCCATTTTTCTTTGGGATGTTCTTCATATGCTTGGTCAAAAAGAACTCCTACAAAAGTAGTTATCTATTATCCTTTATAGTGTCTCACCCTTAAATAAAATTCATGGCCATTTTTATCTTGAAAATGTTCCTAGTACCATTATTGAAACATCCAATAGGTCTAATAAACCTCCACCATTTTACTTCACCCTCATTATAGGTGACAAGTTGGTACATAATTTCATAGTTGATAGTGGAGCTTCTATTTCTTTCATGCCCAAAGTTATAACTAAAAATTTAGGCATAATATATGAGCCACATAGAAAAGGGGTCCTTTAATTAGATGGTACACCTGCTAAGATAGTAGGACTAATAAAAGGCTTGAAGTTTTTCTTTCATGATTGTCCTAGTTTTCCTATCTTGCAAGACATAGTTATGGTTGATCTCCTATCCCACTTTACAATCTACCTATCAAGGGACTTCACAACCAAGATAGGTGGATATCTCTTAGATGACTGATCTTTTTTGGCATTTAAAACAAGGTACAAAGCCAAGGTGACAATTAGGACACAACCTCTTGCAAGGTTTCATATAGAACCTTACATTGAGACAAGTTCTAATTTGAATTATGTTATTCATGAAGGAAAGGATTCTATTGTAGATAATTCCACTCTATGTATGCAATATCCCTACTATAATGATGTCATTATTTTCCTTTGACCATTAATTCAAATCTGATTTTAAGTTCTTGAATAATTGTCTAAGTGTGCAAGTGATATATGGTGATGCAAAGTGATAATTGTCTATCCTTTCTTCCCTCATCCTTTCATGTTTGTATAACAGTTCCTATTCTAATAGGTCATTTGAAGTGTTTTCAAGTGTATGAACCTATATTTTTATTTTACAATGAGCCTTAGTGTCTGAAACTAGCCTATAGTTCATTTGCCTTAGATAGATCTTATGCATCCCACCTCCATATTGAAATACTCATGTCAGAATTCATAGGACTTGGAAGTTAGTTTGTGTTCCTTATTTCTTAGTGCAAGAAAGTGTGATGGTCATATGGAAGACATCTTGGTGTATACACCCTTATATTAGGTTCATTTCATGTAGCTTATAACTCTTTTCCCTATAAATCAACTGGTTAATTAGGTGTGAGCATTTCAAGTTACATTCAAGGAGCTAGCCCTTAAATCTAGAGGCTCACTTCCATTTTAGGTACACCCACATACCTATAAGTGTTCCCATATTGCCTAAATATGTAAGATGATTGAACACCCTCTTCTAATGTGAAACTTTTGATGAAAACAAGTACAACTTAAATACTCTACATTCTACTTAGCTTTCACACCTAGACATTTGCATGCTTTATCAAATAAGGGCCTAGGCAAAATTCATTCTAACATATTTTGAAATTTAATGGTGCACATTCCCTAGGGGAGAAATACATGAGATTTGAGACCCATATCATTGGGGTTAATGTAGGTAGTGGATAGGATAATAGGGTTTTTTATCCATGTAATCGTAACATCCCACAACCTAGTTTTTCGTTTCCTTTTTGTATTTGATTTATTTATTATTTCATATGTGCAAGTATTCATTAGGGTTTTAGATAAGATTAAGCCAAAATAGTGACACAAACAAACCCCTGAGTGACATAATATCCTATAGTACCTATAAAAACTCTCATAAGTTCCCTAAAAGTTACAAATAATCCTTATAGAAAGTATAATAGCACCAAAATTGGACACTAGTAACACAGGGCACTACTCTCCTAATGTGGGCATTATTTTCCAGAGCCTAATCTCAATAATTAAAAGATGAAATAATCATTTGTAAATGTTTATTCATTTTTAGTAGCCTAATTTATTAAAAAAATCTATTTATATCTAAATAAGTTCCTTTTCTCCTTTCACTCATTATTTTGGGAAAGTTCCATTGAATCAATAATTTCTAATTTTATTCCACATTAGCAACATACTTATCCCTTTAATCTAACTTAGGATTTACATGGTAAAATTAAAAAAAAGGTTAAAATAATTGGCTTCAAATGTTTGATGATATTTTATGGGCTTGGATGAGGTTTGGAACAAAAGAAGACTATCTTGGGGTTGTAGAGGGTAATTCAGGTTGATGGGATTGTACTTCTTACTTCTCCTATTTTACTAACATATCCTCCGTGTATTAATTTAAATCTCTTATTCTTGGAATTTCATTGGTTAGGACATGTTGGTTTTCTTCCTCCAAATCTACCCTTTCACTCCTTAAAAATTGTAATGAGTTCCTTAGATTTTGAATGAGTTGAATACAAACAACTTGGCCAAGCTCTGATCTTCTATCCAGCTTTCTCATTATTATTTCATTATTTAGCATTTTCATGAATAGTTGAGAGTCTTGCTCTTTATTAACTTAAATTTGCCTAGCTATATACTCATCCTTATACCTTAACTCTTGCTAATGGTGGGCTTGATAAGACTCATATGAAGGTTTCCAGGCTTGATAAGGTTACTAAAGAAGGGATTAAAGATATTACTCTTGATATCAAGGCTGGTCACATTGATAGCTAGATTTATATGGAGGATAATTAGGGTCATTATAGGACTGATATGACTCAATAAAAGTCTAGAATGGATCAACATAGGGGTAATATGGATCACTAACTTGAGTAAAATTTAAATCCACTCCAAATTCATCCATGAAACTTCATGAGAGGTAAAATAGAAAGAGTAATTTATTTAAATAATACATGGGCTACTAAAACCATATGAATTAATTTAGATTCACCATTGGTGCTTGTGTTCATGCCTTGAAATGATGGTGCATTAAAGAGAAACACCAATAACTCTTCAATGGATGAAAATTATTATCCCACCAAGAGTGCCAAAAATATTATCAATAAAATTTTCACCCTTGATGAGGATGTTCAATCCTCCTCACTTAAGTGATAGCATGGGAACTCTTCAAAGTTTGCAGGTGACCTTATAGCTAAAGAGAACCTATCAATAGGGATAAATACCTTGATAATCTCACCTATGACTAAAAACTAAGCTATTTATTATAAGTAAAAGGTATAGGAATAATTGAGAACAACCTAAGGAGGTGATGAATCAAATATTATGACCACTACCACTGATTTGCATGTGCACTAAGACCTATAGGACTAAAATAACACACACTTGTCCTAAAATAACCTATTAAATCAATGATTTGTAAATAGGTGAGGAAATCTGAGAGTATAAGGATATATTTTTTACACTTATAATCCACATGAAACCCCTAATGACACTCTTCACAACCTGAAATAGAGGAATAAACTGCAAGAAGGAAATAAGAATAGGACAATAAATCAAGGTGATCTAAGTCTATAATTAATTAGATAAAACAATAAAATATTAAAACTATATACGTGTGCGGGTGTGTGTGTGTGTGTGTGTGTGTGTGTGTGTGTGTGTGTGTGTGTGTGTGTGTGTGTGTGTGTGTGTGTGTGTGTGTGTGTGTGTGTGTGTGTGTGTGTGTGTGTGTGTGTGTGTGTGTGTGTGTGTGTGTGTAATGAGGTTAAATTATTCATATTATTGATCAATATTCATACAAAATATCATGGTTATGCCATACTCCTAGTGTAAGGATCCATTACAATGCCAAATTTAGACATACATATAGGAAAAAGAAAGAGTGAGAGAGAGAGAATAAAGGTTTCAAGAGATAATGATGGTTATAAATATCTCATGGAAAATTTATAAAAAATAAAAATTAACAAATTATAGTTATTAATTCTCTCTTCAACATGTGTGTTCCTCATTTTATGATGACTTGATTAAGGTGGTGTAGGAATTTTGTCTTACTAGATGACTCAAATTTGAGCTCTTAAAACTATCCATTAAGAGTGATTAGAAATGATAAGTGATTTTCTTGGAGTTTAAATACATATTATTACCTTTTACACCTATTTAATACCTACAACCAATCATATTTTCGCCTTTGTTCTTCCATTTCATTCACAATTCTCACATTTTGCTTTATTTTAGGCCTATTCTTTGTAGCCTTATTTTTGACACAAAAATCCTTTGTTTGAATGATATAAATATATTATAATAAAAATTAAATCACATTTTATTACCCTTTATCCCCTTCCAAATTCACCCAAAATTTCATGATTTAACTCCCAATGCAGACCCACTTTCTCAACACCCAACTTTCTTAATTAGGTCTAAATAAAGCCTACAGTACTAGGGACCATAAAAATAAATATTTTAATATTAAAAAATCTCAAAAATAATGTATTATACATCAAATTAGTTCATATTTAAAATTTTAAAGCAATTATAAGGGTTATAGCTCAAGTTATACAAAAAATAAGATTTTAGCCCTATGTTAGCCTACACATAGGTCCAAGTAGGTCGAGAGCAAGGAAATAAACATGGAGTCATAATAAAATTAAAACCTTTATAATAAATATTTTTTTTCTAACCTAATTCCCTTGAAACTCTATAAAATTCATTTTCCCTTGAACACTCTCTTAATCTCTCTAAGATGCCAATTTTCACAATTCTACATGCATTCAAGGATTATGAAATAGGTTGTAAGTTTTAAGTGTTATTGTCCCTTTTTATAAACTTTTTATAATATTAAAAACCATAAAATATTTCCCATGACTCATACATAACTTAATTTTTCATTTAAACACCAAATCCAATGCACATATAACATACTTTCTTCTCATTCTTGAAAATAGACCTATAGGTCACCTTTAGGCTTGCAATTGTTTCTTATTGAGTGGAATTTGATATTATTTTGAGGTATAAACACTATAAAATTGTTATTAAAATTCCACTTACACATTCTAACCCCTTTTATTAAACAAAAACATGTTCTTTTTTCATGTTTATGTCAAATTACCTCTAGATGTAGGTGTTATTGAACTATGTATATCTCCTTTTTAGCCCATCCATGGTTTTAAGGGCTCCTAAATTCACCTATTATTATTTTATATAGTTTTTTTAAGTATTCATAAATATCTCTTTCTTTCTCTCTACTTTAAATCATCAACCTCTAACTCAAAGTTGTAATTTTCTTCAAACTTATGTAAGCATGCCTATGTATGGGCATTTTCAGTTGGATTTTATTAGGGTCCAGGAAATTATTTTCTTTCAATGATTCTCGATATTAAATATCACATATACATTATCAACATATTATCATTTATTTCACTTCTTCATTCATTTTTCATACCTCATATCTCATGCAAAGTTTGCCTCTCTTAATTGAGAATGTGGACCTACAGGTCTGCAGACCTGTAGGTATACATTCACCTTATTTTCATCCATTTATTATATGACTTAGAATTTTTTTTAAAATAAATTAGACTTAAATATGTTTCATGAACCTCTTTAATCTTCATATTCTCCTCAAACCCTATGTTCCATGCAAAATATACACCTTTTCACATCCTTGTAGATGTTCATCTCATGTTTGTATGGTGCATAACCTATTTTTAGACCTCTCCTTCCATGTGTTATCTTATATACAATTTTAATAATGTGGTTTAAATATTAAAGTTAATATATACTTATCCAAATATACTAATCCACCTTTCATACACATATTATTCATTTCCTTGTTCATTCTCTCATATTTACAGCCCTATTGAAGACACTAAGACTAGAGCTTCCCATCTGCCCTTCATGATTATATATTCCAATTAGAGATATTTATATGGGTTTTTAAATGTTATTTTAAGTTGTATAGATACCAATTGAGACAATAAACATGCAAAAACATCAAAATCCTACCTTCCATCTTCACAAATCAACAAACACAACCCTTTTCTTGCCACTACAATGATCACATGTGCCAAATGAATGTTTAAAGTGATGTTTGGGAATCACTATGATATTAAAATATCTCAAACCATCCTTAACATTCAAAAATTATCTATAAAAATCCATGAAATTTCCTAAAATTAAGCTAGTGGAGTTTTATAAGGGTTTTTACCACCTTATTTTGTTAACAATGGTTCATAAAGTTAAGCCAATAAAACCCTAAACCAATGCATGTAATTTCAAGGTAATAAGGGAAATTATCTTCATATAATATTATTTTACCCAAATCATTTTCACCTTTATGAACCATTGTCAATTAACTGACCCTTTTTTGCTTGCCAAGGACCCAAGGAAGAATTTGAGGAGTTTTTTTGCATATTTTAGACTTGTTACACATTCTTGAGTATGGATATGACCTATATTTTGTTATATTATTTTTTTAAGGAACTTCACCACTTGGTTTTATGATACTCTTGGCTAAAGATGTTAAATTTCACCATAATAAACTACCAAAACTCATCTAAATGCCTTCTTGATTGTGATCTTTTGTTGTAGCTTATTCCAGAGACCAAATGGATATATTTCTACCCTGTATAAAGATAAAATAATGTACCAATCCTTATTTTTTAACTTAATCTTTCCATGATACATGCATAATTCTATATTTGTGGGTTTGAAATAGTGAATAAAAGAGATATACATTAGAAGTGCATGTTTTCCCACCTTTTGAGGCGTGTACGAACCCAAACTAATATGGAATCATCTCTCATCAATGTCATGTATCCTTAAATGAACTTTATTTGCATGATTCATCTCCTTATTCTTGATTATATTTAATGAAATAAGTCACCTTATATCATATCTTCTTATGAATCAAATATGACTTGGACTCTTCTGAATTACCTTAATATTTCCAAACTTAACTCAATATTTTCTAATTATGAGATTGTAATAATTATTTGCTCATGGATTTTCCTCTTCATGCACATGCTCACTATGGTCATTATGATATCTTGATGAGGTACCATGTCACCCATGTCATAATTCAACCAAGCACAACTTAGACTTAAAAAATAACCTTAACATTGTCAAAATTACCTTAAACAATGCTAAGTGTTTCATAGTAGGACTGAGACTATGGAGATAACTATGAAACTAAGGATCATGACCCTTGGACATGGACTAGAATTATAAAACCTTAATGTAACCTAATTACATATGAATAAGGCATAACCTAATGACAAATAATGACATCAAAAATAATTTAAAAGGTCAAAGACCAAGTTTTGAATCAGAATCACCTATGGTAGCTTATTTTGGCTAAAAAGAAGATAAAAAGTGTGTAAAGTGGGTTTGGGGATCTCCATGCCCATCAAATAAGTGAATTTTAAGCATTAAAAATACTCTTGAATAAGGATGACTAAATTTTGTAAGTAATATAGCTTATCCTTATATAACATTGTGATTAAACATAACATTGCATGCCACTAATTCTAAAGATAAATCTTCAACTCATTTTTGGGTATAACCTATTTCATGTATCATAAACATTATATGAATAGTGGGAATGGTTATATATTGGAAATGTGTAATCATGGATATCATTCCACCATCTATCTCAAACATGGGTATAAAATATTTAGTAAAAGTATAAATATGACTATCACTATGTTTCTTAGAAACATTATCACATTTCATATCAATATAGGCATCATTACAAGACATATTATCAAGAACATATTTTCAAGTCATATAATAATGAGGTGTATAAACATCCTTGATATAAATAGAAGTGACATGAGTGTCATATATCCATTTATTTAGTGTGTCTATTTTTTTACCATGTTAATTCAAAATCATAATAATATTAAGAAGTCTATGTGTTGATTCCATTTTATTATGTACTTGTTCTACCTCATGACTATTATAAGGATCGATCTAAGGAGAGGGAGAGGTAGTATCTTTCATGTGACTTAAAAAATTAAATTGACATATTTCTACTTCACTACCATTTCACAAAGATACGTAAATAGCATACCAATATTCATTATACTCATTCACATAATAGTTATCATGCATGTCATCATTTATATGATCATTTTTGCATTCATTGGTATAAGTATAATGAAAAATATATGTAGAGAACAAAAATTATATATGATGAGACATTTTAGGGATTAAAGTTTTTATAATCATAGAAAATAATTCAAACCCTAAGAGGATAAGGACTAAATCCACAAATCTAACCATAAGATAAGGGAAAATATAAAAATCCTAAAAGTAACATTGAAAACCAAATGTAAAATGAAATATAAGGTTTTTGTGCTCAAATCAATAATCGGGTTCACCAAAAATATTTTAGTTATTTACACTTAAGGGATATAAAATAATTAAAATAATAATAAATTTATATTATATAAATAAAATAAATAAACACAATAATCTAAATTAAAATGGGTAAGTAGATAATTTGATACACTATTTATGACAAGCAAGGTTTAATAAATGGATAAGATACTTATCTTTTACATACTCTTTGTGAATCTAGGAAGTGGATAAAATATTATAAAAGGGTTAAAATTAGACAATTAATAGATATTATAAGTGGCAAAACACTCAAAATTATTCACTAGAACCCTATAGTAGCTGACACTATTTAACTTTTCTAGCTACTACAATTATTGATTAGAAGTGACATTACTAATAGGATTATACCCCTATGGTAGTCAAAACTATTTAAATTTTATGGAAATGTTTGAAATCTCATTACCTATCTAGACTAATGACACATATACGCATATACTTTATTTTGTATAATTATGCTTTATAAATTTGTGACAAAGTCAATAAACTAGAAAAATGCATTATCTTCCTCTTAAACCCTAGCAATACAATAAGATGAATAAAAACTTAGAAATGGTTTAGTGTTATTAATTTTTTTACCCAAACAAGTCCCCACTAAATGGAAAAGTATTTCCTACATTATGATACTCCAAATAGGGCTCAATCCATAAAGAATCCTCCCACTTATGTGTGTGTGTGTGCCAAATCTTGTAAATGCAAGTATACATGAAAATTTTATTACATCCTTTGGTATAAAAATTTAATTGATATGTCTAATAAAAATTATTCCTATAAAAATTCAAAATTATGCTTAAGAAAATTCAAAGCTAATAAATAAACTAGGTTTCTCTCTTGCTTAATGAATTCCTTTTTCCTTAAAATTCCTTTAGGGGATTGTTATATACAATGTTCTCAAATTTCAATTATGGAACTATTTACATGAAAAATATGACCCAACAAAACCTAAAATATAAAAGAGATAAACACCAAGGTTGTGTGACCCTAAAAAAGAGTGAAAATCACACCAAGACACTACTAAAAACCTCAAACCCTACTAGTATCTAACATACTCTAACTCTATAATAATTTATTGAGCATAGAAAAATAAGAAAAAATAACCAAGATAATACAAAAATACCTATGATAGACCACAAAAATAGAAAGAGATAAAATATAAGAGTGTGTGATCAAATAAATAAAATAAGATATAAAAAGATAAAGACCAAAATTGATAATAAGTTATTAATTCATAATGAGATTCTATATTTGCAAAATCACAAAAAAATTATTGTGTAAAAAAAATCATACAAAATCTGGGTGTCTACACATATGTCATTCAAATTATCAAACTTTTTCTATGATGGCATATGTTATCATGTTTGTATCTTTAATTTACATGATTATAAATTTTAAATATAATAGGTGAAACACACAACTCATTTTTTTGAGATGAGTAATTTGAAAGCTTCATCCCTCATATAAAAAGGGGGCATATAATGGGTTTGTTTAAGATATTCATCTCATCTTTGGTATCAAATTTCACATTTTGAAATAGATTATATAATTTATATCATCTAGATTGAGAAAAATGAGCCATATTCACATGGTTTTAAGGAACAATTTTGGCATTTAACATTATTTGAGGAATAAATGAGACACTTTGAGATATGTTTTGAAATTTTACATAATTTTGTGGAACAAATTTATCATATGTGACATGGAATTTTTTCATGCAAACACTTTTCCTTTTTTATATTTAGGATTAGTGGGGAATGATGGTACTATGTGAACACTTTGGGTCTCTATCCAATCTAAATTAGTTGATCCTTTTACATATGAACCTAAATGAGGGTTCCACTTTTACATATAAACCTAAATTTTGGGGTTACATAAATAATTTAATTTAATAATTGGGTTAGTGTGGTTGAGTTTATTATGTAACTCAAATTCTAACACTGCCTTCTTTAGTGAAATTTAGGGAATTTACACTATTAAACTCATAGTTTCAATAATTAGATCTCCTTGGGGTATGTTCACCCCATATCCAATCAATTTCACTAAGTTAATACTTGGTTTTCATACCATTAGGTATATTTTATCCCTAGATTTTCAATTTGAAGCTTTTTCAATGACACACATTACTTCAAAATACTTAGTATGATATGATATTTATATATACATTTTTATTATATAATTTACATGGATAAAATGATACATTATAACTATACCTGTCAATACCAAGTGTGGTTATCAAAGGTAAAAAATTATGTATTTTATTCTTTTAATTTAGCATTTTCAATACTAGATTAAAAGAGGTATCTATAGACACATAAATTTGGTATTTGAAACTTTGTCAACATAAAATTTTACATACTTTGCATTAAATCAATAAAGCACATAAATTTTAATCTTGAACACACTTTCCATCTACTATTATACCCATATACTATCTTAACCACATTATATTTATTCAAGATTAACTCAGTCTATACAAAAACATCTTCAGAATCCTAGATAAACATTATCCATACCTCAAATCCTTAATTTTAAAATCTTTAATTATAGTACATACCCCCCACATATTTCTAGTTACTATAGGTGTATCCCTCTTCTAGTAATGTTTAGGTGCCCTCAATGACTATTTTAAGATTAGTAAGCTTCTATTAGGTCAGCCTAGAAATGTTCATGGGTCAGATGTGAGAAATTAACAAAGGGTCACATGTAAGTTTATTATTCACTTAAAAAGTCATAGAATCATTAAGGAATCAACTAACACTCTCTTAGAACATTATTTAAAAGACATATACATATATTAAATCCCTAGAGTAGTCCATAAATTAAATTGTGAAGATGATAATTAAAATTTGTATATTACCAAGTATCAAAGATCAAAACACATAACAATATTATACATTGTTCATGATTTTTCATAAAAAAATAAGAGGTATAAATATACATGGTTTGATTCCTATTCAGAGTATTGGAATGTATTTAATGCTTAAACATTTTATAGGGAGTCATTAAGATCAATAAAACTAGAGTACTAATCAATTTTTAAGGCATATTATGGTTAATCATTAATAATTAGGGTTTGGATAAAAGAGATAGACAACATGTATTATCAAGTATTATCTAAGAAGTGCACACACATAGAACTAATATAGGTCTAGGCATAGGGCTCTTATAAGTTAAAACCCCCCACTATGACTAGAGAAAATGTTGATAAACCTTGACAGTGCTAGCTGACATAGGAATCTTACTTTTATCACAACATATAAGAAAATTTCATCCCATGTATTAGGTTTTAATAGCTAATGAATCCCATCTAGAGCATTTCCATTTCCTATGACATATTTTTAAGTATCAGACAGTTATAGTTAACTAAATACATCATCCTTCTCTTGTATTATCAATTATAAATGAAGTATTTGAAATATCAATTAGTTGCTTTAATTAAAACTATTGTAGTTATTTCCATTATTTATATATTTTTAACTAGTGTATTGTGTACACACCTGATAATTTTCAATTTCATCACTTTATTATAGTTTCACATGCAGGGGCTTGTCAGTGAATCAATGTCATTGAGTGTATTACTTAAAGGGTGCACTAGGAATGGGGTGGGATCAATTCATGGTACTTTTAAATAGATAATTACATAATATTTTATCATACCTTTTTTACTATTAGTCTAACCTCCTTTGAGTCTCCTTCCATCTTACATCTCCATCTAATTTATGTTAGTATTTTCTAACTTCCCTATATCCTATTGTATCAAACAAGCTAATGTTGGTATGTTTCATACTTATCTTTCTTTTAATTTATCATCTTGGCTAATAAAATTTTAAATATATATTTTATATTCAATAATGTATTATCCTAGCATATATAATACTATGTCATCTAACATCTTCCAACTTTACCATCCTAGTTGAGACAATAAACTTAGAATTTAAGGTTAGTTTAGGGTATTATATCTATATATGTGCATTAATTTTCATTCATAATTAGATATAAAACACACATATACTCTTCTTTCACTCATATTTATGATCCTAAGTAGTATTTAGAGGAGTTATAGGTTAGAGTTTTATCTTGTAAGTCTAGTCTTGCTTATGGTCTTTGAATATCAATAGGAGAGGTTAAACCAAGGAGGAATACTTGGTATTTGGATTCAAAAACTAATGATACCTAAGTATTCATATTGTAATTTAAAGTATTCAACCTACATATCTTATAAAGTTCCACTTAAGCCAAAGTGGGATATGGATATTTTAATGGGTTCACCTAAAGGTTAGTATCTCACTCCATACTCACTTTCATTTATCTACATATAAGATTAGATATGTATTGGTTATTTTATAGTATATGTGTTTTCATCCTTGTTTAAACTCCTCCTTATATTTAAGAATTTACTATAGTTATATAGTTGCTTAAGTTTTCAATTCATCACCTTAAGTTTCATAGACCACTCATTGATTGACTATTACACCCCATCACCTCATTATTAGTTTAGTATGCATAAATATCTTAGATTAAGTTAATTTTTTTACATTTCCTTGTGTTTATATCCTAAGTATATCCTTGATACAATCCTTTATAATCATTTATCTATATTGAGCCCTAGTGCATGATATACTACATGTAATAAGTATAAGATTTGGGACACTTTCCTCCTAAAATTTGAGATTAGATTAATTTTTATTAGGTTTGTAGTTATTTTATGTATTTATTCACTCTTAAAATCATACGCTTGCTATGGGATTATTAATTTATTCTTGAACATCTCTTAGCACTACCACATGAACAATCAGCCATCAAGATGCTTTGTGATATTGTTGGTCTCACGTCTCCCTGGTACTCAGACATATATGCCTATATTTAAGACCAAAATATGCTTACCAATTTATCATGTAAAAAAAATCCTTCACCCAAAAATCCTCTTATTATACCCTACTTGAACTAAACTTGTATTGTCTAAACTATGATGGAACTCTACTTCATTGTTTACCTTCAGAAACATATAGACTAGTATTGAGGGAAGTCCATGAAGGAGTATGTGAATCCCACACCATAGGTACATGAACTTGATGAAAAAATTAACATATATCACCTCTATCATTTTTTCTATTTGCTACATCTACTTTTATCACTGGTAAGTAAATATCCAAGTTCATATTCAACCATCTCATCTATTGTTAAGGCATCCCCTCTAATATTATATCTGATAATGCTAGATCATTCAAAAATAGAGATGTGAAAACATTTTTTACCCAATACCATATCAAATAAAATTTATCTATCACATAATACCCTCAATGAAATGGCCAAGTTGAGGTTTATAATAAAACCATTGTCAATATTCTGAAGAAGATTGTCAATGATGGTCATTGTAATTAGTAGAAATTATTTAATGCCCTTTATGCATATTGTACCACATTCCATACCCCAATAAGAGTTATACCATATTCATGTATTTACATCACCAAGGCCATTCTTCCTATTGAGGTTGAGTTTCCTTCTCTCTAAATTTTATAATGTCACATCATCAATGATGAATACTATAGAGTAGTTTGCTTGTAATAGCTAGACCTACTTGATGTAAAATGCTTGGTCACCTTGAATAATATTCAATCATATCAGGACATATTAAAAATATAATATAATATACATTTTAAGCATCATGAATTCAAGTTTGGTGACCTAGTGTTAAAGGAGAATGAGAAGAATGTAAATGTTGAAATAAAGAAAAAAGAAAAGTTCCAACCAAATTGGTTAAGGCCCTATGTAGTTGTTACTAACTATGGTTCTGGAGCATACATACTCACCACACCAAAGGGACATGAACTTGATGAACAAATGAACATAATTCACCTCAAACATTTTTTCACTTGAAGGACTCAAATTAATTTCTACAAGGATCATCTAAGTTATGACACATTATACCCATTCTTTATACTTTACCCCTTACCATTCTACCATGCCATTAACCCTTCACTAACTAGTTATTTTTATCTAACCCCACCTATCACATTTGTCCTTTATTCTAATTCATTTCTACTTTAGTCACATTTAGTGGTTGATAACAAATTCAGTTTTAGTAGTTGTTTTAGATTTACATGTTGGAATGTCAGTAAATGAAAGCAGTATGATAGTGGCTTTGGTTAATGCATCCTTCATTTATTATTACGTTCCCACCTATTTCTCCTAATTATAACCACTTTTGGGAAAAATTTTACCACTAAACCTTTATTTTTGTTTCTTAATTATAATCACCTATGGGTAAATTTGGAGCAACACTATTACCATATATTATCGTATGCATCACCTTACCATTACTATTGACATAGCTTATCATTTACCTATACCTAAACTTGTTGGTACTTGGTCAGATACCTTTTGTGTAGGTAGAACTATTATGACTTGAGTTCTATTTGGACTATGTAGACAACAGTTGATTCATATTGAGGTCATCTCAATCACCCCTTTTCCACACTCTCACCATTTTATGACCAATTTAATTTTGAATGCTCTCACCATTTTACAAGAAATTTAATTTTGAATGTTCTCACCATTTTTTGAGTATGTTTAAGCCACACTCCCACCATTTCACAAGTTAGATAATTTTTTATCTCATAATTCTTGATCAATTTGAGATTCCTCAAAAAAATTAAAAACATTTGAAACAACTCAAAATTCCCTAAACATTCATAAAGGACCTAGAAAATACTAAAAATTACAAAATTATGAAAATTGGGTTAGAATTTCCATGCGACATATAAGTCATTAAAAATTTATGGGATGGGACATCTTATTGTTCAATTTCATTTATATACCACCTTGTTATTTTTCCTCTTATTTATAAGAGAACTACATCAGCTTAAGGTCCACATCAACTATGTAGGCAACACTTGGATACATGGGGTGTCGTAGGTTAGCTAAGTTGCACCTTCCTTTCTTTTTCAACCACTTTTTTTCCTTAAGGATATTAGGAATCATATAATTTTATGAGTAATCACTTTTCATTTAGTTTACCCATTTTTATTGGTCTTAGCCATATGATCTTTCCATTTTATGAGTTAGTTTCTATTTGAATGCTCTCATCATTTTGTGAGTAGCTTTAGTTTACGCTCTCATCATTTTACAAGCTCATTCTCATTCCAAGCCTTAGATGTAGTAGACAATATTAATTACCAATTTAGTCAATATATGAATACTTGTCTCTTAAATTTTAGTGTGGTTTTAGCCTAAACCATACTCTCTCACTTGTGCAATTTATTTGTGTTGAGATTTTCAGGATCATGAAATGTCATCCCATTTTTTCTCATGCACTCACTATTTTTCAAGATCATTACCATTTTCCTCTACAAAATCATGTTTTATTATAATTCATTTTATTCTATCCCATATCTTGGGAGAACTATATTTGGCTTAAATTTCACATTTGGATCTTGTGTCCATAGAACTATGTAGGCGAACCCGGAGATTGATTGGGATGTCTGCGAATATTGGCAAGTCAAAGCCCACCCAGGGCGTGGGCGCTAGAGAAGATGTGGATGTGGGAGCTGTCGTTGGAACAGGGGAGGCGAGTGGGGGGCCGGCATTGCCTTCCTATGATGGAGACCCTGTTTACCGTGGAGAAAGACCTAAAATAACTAAAGTAAATGGATGCTTCCCGCGGAGCAATGACAGGCCGATCCTGGTGGTCCCTCAAGCAGCGGTCAGAGAGGATGTGGAATACTTGATAGGCCATGCCTTGATTTGCAAATTTTTGGGTCTCAGGATTTCACAGTCAGCCTTGGAAGCCTGGATGAGGTGCACCTGGCATGTGGAGGGAGACATTGATATAATGTTGGCTGCCAACAGTTACTTTCTGGTAAATTTCTCTTCCATTTCTGATAGAAATCGCATTTTTGAAGGTGGACCATATTTTTATGACCGCATAGGGCTGTTCATTAAACCATGGCATGCTGGGTTTAACTCGGCGGAGGATTTGCCTGCTAGTGTTCCTGTATGGGTCCGTCTCCCATGATTGCCTCTGGAGTTTTGGCGGGAAGACATTTTGTGCCAAATTGCAGCATTACTGGGAATGCCAATTGCGGTTTCTCATCAGTCTCTGGACAAAAAATTTATTTCTTTTGCCTGTATCTGTGTGGAAATCAATCTAAACAATCCATTGCCAGAATCTATAGAGATTTGCTTAGGGGAAACATCCTGGATACAACAAGTCGATTATGAAGCCATTCCTTTTCATTGCAGAATTTGTCATGTATATGGCCACCTACATAGACAATGCCCTCAGGGTGGGAGATTCAGTGGGGTGGATTCTCAGAAAGGAAAGGCTGCTGATATGCCATCTCAGAGAGATACCTCAACTTCTTTACCTGGGACCGTAGTGACAGGCATAGGTGCCCCAAAAGGGGTAGAGGCATCCTTAGACAAGGGGGGAGCTCCAGGCCTGGACAGGGAAGGCTTCTCCCAAGTTCGTCGGTGTGGGAGAGGGCGCAGCCAGAGGGGGAGAAACTAGGACAGAACTGCGAGCTCGAGTTTTAACAGGTTTGAAGTCCTAGATGGTATGGCTATAGAGGATGGTGTCATCCCTGATGAGGTGGGAGGTCTCCCAGGGAAAGAAGCAAACAACACTCTTATAAACCAACCTCAGGACATGGTGTTTCAGCAAGGACAAGGAAGCGAACAGGGGATAGACACTGAAAGCATGGAGGACATTTTGGAACAGCAAACCAAGGATTGCAGTTGGACCGATCAGGTGAAAGAGAGAGAGGCTCCTCGGAAAGATAAAGGAGTGGGAGAGGCCCTGGGACTAATGCAAAAACCTTTTAAAAAGGTATCCTTTTCTACACCATCCAGACCAGGGCACAAAAAGGATCAGGAGAAACTCAAGCATGCAGGTGATTTACTGGTTGAGTCAGGAGAGGTGAAAACCTTGGTTGAACACTTCACCCAATCTACTCAATGATTGTGTTGTCTTGGAATGTGAGGGGGCTGCATAGTGTCCCCAGACAAAAAACTATGCGGAATCTAATCTTTGCTCACTCTCCAAATATTTTATGTATCCAGGAGACGAAGATGTCAGTTGATGCTATGTTAGAAAAGTCATCCAAAATCTGGGAGGCTGGCCAATGCCAATGTGTGGGGGCGCTTGGTAGTGCAGGTGGGTTAGCAATTTGCTGGGACCCGGTAAAGCTTACACCGATCCACTGGATGGCGACTATCTCGACACTATCCATGATTGCCTCTTCGCCGGAAACCAGAGAGATGATTCTGATCACAAATATTTATGCACCTGGAGATACTCAAGGCCAATTGAAGTTGTGGGAACATTTATGCTACATTCGTAGCTGCTGCCCTTATCTCCCATGGATTATGTGTGGAGATTTTAACGCTGTCCTAAATTTAGAGGAGAAGAGAGGGGGGCTAACTCGGCTTGACTCATCTTCGGAGCTTCTTAGACTAAATATGGAGCGGCTGCGCCTCTCAGATGTGAAACCCACTAATGGGAGATTTACTTGGAGCAATAGAAGACCTGGTAAGGATGCCATTTCTGAGTGTCTGGATAGATTTTTAGTTTATTCTTTCTGGCTGTCTAGTGCTTTCTCCATTGCTTCTGAAATCTTGGATTGGCGGGGGTCCGACCATTGGCCCATCAAACTCACAACTAACTTCATCAGACGACCCAAGCGACCCCCCTTTAAATTTCAGTTAATGTGGCTCAGGGACTTATCCTTGCATACACTTATGCCCCATTGGTGGAGGCAGGGGAATCCTGAGTATGGTACAGCCATGTACTCCTTTGTTAAGAAGCTTCAATATGTCAAAAGGAAGTTACAGGTTTGGAACAGAACCAATTTTGGTAATATGAATACTATGAAGAAGGCAGCCCAAGAGAGGCTTGACAGTATTACCAGGAAGATTTTGAACAATGGCTTGACTAAAGAGTTGCTTAAGGCTGAATTTGATGCTTTGAAGGAGCTTAATGAATGGGAAATGTGAGAAGAAATCTTTTGGAAGCAGAAAGCCCGGATCGATTGGCTGCAGGAAGGGGACAGGAACATAGCCTTCTTTCATAAATCGGTGCAGGCAAGGCGCAACAAGAACTATATAGCAGCTCTTGTTACCAAGGAGGGCGTTAGTACCTCTTCTGTTGCTGCCATAACGGAGGAAGCTGTCCGTTTTTACACGGAACTTTTTTCTGAAGAAGGTTCTACAGCTGAGTTGGAGAGGGAAAAGGTGCTGTCCTGCATTCCGCACATTGTCACGGCTGATATGAATTCAGCCCTCTTGAAACCTATTGAGAAGGCGGAAGTGGAAAAAGTGGTCTTCACTATGCGTAGAGGGAAGGCGCCAGGTCCGGATGGATTTCCGGCTGAGTTTTTTCAGGAGTTTTGGGAGATTATATGCCATGACTTAGTGGAGGTTGTGCAAGAATCCTACCGCAACAAGGAGTTGCTCAGAGCGATCAATGCTACCTTTCTGGTCTTCATCCCGAAGAAAGATCAGGTTAGTCAGATGGATCACTTTCAGCCTATAGCTCTCTGTAACACGGTGTACAAGATTATTACTAAACTCATAGCGGAAAGGCTGAAAGCTTGCCTCCCAGCGGTTATTTCGGAGGAACAAGGGGGCTTTGTGGCGGGAAAGCAAATTCTGGATGGTGTGGTAATTGCCTCAGAGGCCATCCACTCTATGAGTATTTCCCAACAGAGAGCTATGTTTGTTAAGTTGGACTTGGCTAAAGTGTATGACAGGGTTGATTGGGGTTTTATGCAAAAGATCCTCCTGGCTTTTGGTTTTTGCCAGGACTGGGTTAGTTGGGTGTGTAGCTGTGTGACCACGCCTTCATATTCTGTCCTCATTAATGGGACTCCTTCCAGATTGTTTGGGGCTTCTCGTGGGTTGCGGCAAGGGGATCCGCTATCACCTTACCTGTTTATTCTTTTGGCTGAGGGCCTTGGGAGGCTCATAAAATCTCAAGCTTTGCAGGGTTGGATCCAGGGATGGAAGTGGGGTAACGGGGCTACCACGTTGACTCACCTCCAGTTTGTGGATGACACCATCATTGCTGGGCTCGCTCGTATCAGGGAGGCGCAGGCGTTCTGGGGTGCTTTGGACACTTATTTATTGGCGTCGGGACAGCAGTTGAACGAGCAAAAATCCTCCATCTATTTCTTCAATACACCTGTTTCTATTCAGCACAGGATTTCTACTATATTGAGATTCCAACCTCAGTCTCTTCCAGTGATTTATTTGGGGATTCCCATCGTGGTGGGCAGCCAGCCTCGGCTGTTCTGGCAAAACATTCTGGACAAGTTAAGACAGAAGGTGAATCATTGGACTCACAGGTGGCTCACGATGGCAGGACGTGTGACACTTCTTCAGTCGGTCATCCAAGCTCTTCCCATATATCGAAGCATGGTCCAGGTGGCTCCGAAGTACTTCCTCCATGAGTATGATGCGCTCTCCAGGCAATTTTTGTGGAGTGGAAACCTTAGAAATTCTAAATGGAGCTTGATCAAGTGGAGCACGGTGTGTAGGCCCAAAAGAGAAGGTGGTCTTGGACTAAGGTCGGCCATCCTGGCCAGCCAAGCCCTTGCGGCTAAGCTATACTGGAGGTGGTGTACTAATCAGCCCCAGCTATGGGCTCGTATTCTTTGGCTAAAATATTTACCTGGGGTGCACCCGACTGAGATTCCTAGGTACCCCATTGAGGGAAGGGGCTCTATGGTGTGGAGCACCCTCAAATTGGGAGCTTCTCTGGTGCAAGATAAACTTTTTTGGATATGCAATAGTGGCACGAAGGCATTATTTTGGGATGATTCTTGGAATGGTTTCCTCCCACTTGCTATCTCACACCCCCATCTACAGGACCTGAGGGAGGCTTTCCGTATTGTTGGCTGGGATACTGTGGAACATTATAAAGAAGCGGTTCAGATGGGAAATGCCAGTGTGTATGTGTGGAAGCAGGAGAGGACTTGGCCGCAAGGGGGAACTATTGAGGACAGACAGGAACTTCTTCAGATTCTGACACATAGAGACTGTAGCTCGCTGCGCGAGGATGACACCTTGGCTTGGGGGGGTGATTCCAGTGGTCTTTATACTGTTTCTTCTGGTTACCAGACGTTGATTACGAAGCAACTTGGAGCTGAGGATTTTCTGTGGAGTAGGAAAATCTGGAATCCTGCTGCTTGGCCTAAATGCAATTTTTTCTTGTGGACTCTCACCTATAGGAGGTGTCTCACTTGGGATAATCTCAACAAACGTGGCTTCCAAGGACCTTCATTCTGCTTGCTGTGCCGGGATAGCGAAGAGAATGGAGAACATTTATTTTTTCAATGTACTTACGCCAGAGCGCTTTGGCACTTATGGTGGGACGCTTGGGGACGCCCCTGTTGGCATGCTAGATCCCTGACTGAGTTCTGGCAGCGCCTGGATAGTCCCCCCAGCAAGGCATCCTTTCTGAAGAAAGCTTGGACAGCGGGTCCTTCCTTTATTTTGTGGCACCTCTGGCTTGAAAGGAACAGAAGACTTTTCCAGGAGCGCAGCCTGTGTATAAGCAAGTTGTGGCTGAGAATTCTGGTGGCGCTTCAGGAGACTCTCCACGCCAAAGGGGAATGGTGCGGTGTCTTGGAGGAGCCGGACGCCTCTATTTTGGGCCGCCTCTCCCTAGGCATGCCTTTGGCTGCGCGCCCCTGCATCCCAGCTCACCCTTCGACCTCCAGCACGCATGGAATGCGCCCGATCAGTCGTGCTGGTCGCTGGCTGCCGCCAGTGGAAGGTGTGGTCAAAGTTAATGTGGATGGGTCTGCTCGTGGGAATCCTGGGGACGCTGGGATTGGTATCATTGCTAGAAATTATTCAGGTAAGGTTTGTTTTTTACTTTCGGAGTATAAGGGATACCATACTAACAATTGTATGGAGGCGAAGGCTATCCTGGAGGCTTTGAGAATTTGCAGTAAGCAGGGGATATACAGCATTGTGTGTGAATCAGATTCGCAGGTGGTGATTAACCTGCTTAACAACTCATACTCCGTTTGTACGGATTGGAAACTCGGAGTGATTATTAACCAGATTAGACAGTTAATCCCATTTTTTGAATTAATTTCTTTTAGACACATTCCTCGGGAATGGAATGCTGTGGCCGACCGTCTTGCTAAATGGGCCACAGATCACGGGCCAAATTGGGCTATTCATGATCAGTGCAGGCTTCCTGCTGATTTGATTCCGAAACTGACTCAACTGCTTGAGCAGGATTTGAGAGTGTAATTCCATCTTTTTGGTGCTTAATAAATTTTTACCCCCTCTTTAGTTGCATAGAACTATGTAGGCAACATCCACTTACCTAGTGCATATGGAGTCAACTCGACTACCCCTTATTTTTCTTCTATTTCCCCCCATTTTATTTGTTTTGTTTCATTTTCTCCTATAACCTAGGGGAAATGTTATTTTTGTCATCTTTTTTATGTTGTTAATTCCTATGGCCTAAGGAAAATATTTGATGACTTGTTTGTGTCATTGTTCCCCTATATCCTAGGGGCAACCATTAGTCTTTTGTTCTTGTGGTGTTTTAATTATGTCATTGCTACCTACCTTAGGGGTCACACTATTGAAAAGATTAACACCTATATTAAACATGCACAAAAAAATAGTTTTCTATTTATACTATAATTGTGATTAACCATTATTTATGTATTATTATTTATTTAGTTTAGTTTGTTTATTTTTGTGTGTTTAGATTAGTTTATTTACTGCACTTTTATTTACTTTGGATTGTTTAATTTTTTTTGCTTATTATATTATTTGTGTATTTCATTTATCTATTTATTTATTTTATTTATCCTTGTTTGTTCTCTTTATTTTGTCTTGCTTATATTAATTGTTAATTTATAGTTGTTTGCTGTGTTTATTTGTTTTTGTTCATTGGTATCTTGTTTGTGTGTTTTATTGTCTTGTTTGTTTATTTTTGTATTGTCTGTTCTTGCTTAATTCATTGTTAACTATTTTCTATTTATTTATTTATCAGTATTTTATTTATTGGATTTTTGTTGTGTTTTTTTCATTTGTTTGTATAGTTTGTATGTGTTTTATTATTTATGTTTATTTTGTTATTTCATTTATTTGTATTTGATTTTTTTGTTTTTTTTTGTTTTTTTTTTTTTTTTTTTTTTTTTTAAATTTTTTTTACCTTTTGATTTTTGGTTTTCATAATATTATTACATTTTGTTTACACTTAAGTCTTGATTATCCATAACATGTTCTTAGGTTGTGAATGTTTGTATTTACTATTACACTTTGTTTACTTTTTATATTTACACTTGGGATTTGTTTATTCATATCTTATTCTTAGGTTTTTTATATTTACATTAAAATTAAGTTTTTCATGTTTAGGGTATATATTGTTGTTTTAGTTGTCCATAACTATCATGCATAATATCACAAGCTACAACACAAACATGCACACAAATTCTATCATATCAATACAATGGTAGTTATTTTAACCTTTTAGGGTTTGGCTTATGTAAATCCTATGTTTGATTAAAGGGATGCATAAACTAAATCAAGGAAATAATATGTATAAAATAACCACTAATTTGTTATAGAATTGACTAGATTTGACTTTTTAAAAATAATAATGAACATGTGCAAATAAATACTTATCTAAAAAATTCTTGATAGAGATTATCTAAGTATTATAAATTGATATGGAAGAAGGTATGAGTATCATCAAATGTATTCATATGTAAGAACCCCTCCTGGATAGTAGTAACCAATTTGGGAAGTAATGTCATGTGGTTATAGTGTCCTAATATTAGCACTAGTTCTTTTATGCAGGATTGTCTCAAACTTTTGAGTACACCTATGTCTATATTTTTAGAGTCTATTCATATGCACATGAATTATATAACTTTGTATTATGCCTGTAATGATTGATTTATGATGTAAACCCTAATCCTCCTTACAAGTAAGGTATGAGATAAAAAGTGTGTTTATTAGTAGGATAGGCTAGACATACTCAACACCCCATTATGAAGAGATTTGACTACATACCAATAATCTGAGGAGAGATCAAGCCTGATGTAGTTTTCCCCACCTAAGTATTGGTGCAAGTTCAAGTGATGCTAGTATGATAGTGTACTTGAGTGCCTTGAGTGTGCTTGAAATTGTAAATCTATAAAATCTAAGCTTAGGGTTGTTATAGATGATATTATGCATAAGTAGGGGAAAATATGGATTGATAACCTTGATTTTTCTCAAATTGTTTCACATTTGACTAGGTATTTTTCATCTAATTTCCACCTAGTGGATATAGGGATAAAATTCATGGTATTTATAATGTTTGTTGCTTGTGTGGATAATAAAATATGTCTAGGCTAACCTTAGGAATCTTTTGATTTTGAAAATATATTCATTTGGGAAAGTTAGGGTAAAGGACATAGAACCATTTTGGGTAAACTAGCACCATGTGGCTCTAGTGTCCTTAATGTGGTGTTAATCTCCAACTGGTAGAACACTAGGCATAAAGGGCCAAGATTTGGGGAAAGAGGGTTTGGTATTGTGTTTGAGATAACTAGGGATGCCTATGGCCTATAATAAGGTTGGATAAGTGTTATAATATGATCTAGGATAGGTATAAGGCTAAGTTAGGGATAGGTAGCCTCAAGTAGCACTCTTAGCACTTAAATACCAATTTTAGGTGATTATAGTATTACTCATCTAATAAATGAATCCATATAAATACCCAAATACATGATAGAATCCATAAGTAATAAACAAGATCAATAATGATTTAGTAGGTGTTTATATAGATGTGCATCTCTGAATAAACATACATATGAGTCATAAAATATAATCATATGATAACTACAATAAAATATCATAAATGTGGCATAAGAAATAAATGAATAGAGCATACATAAGTATAAATATCAATAATGGTAAACATCTATGATGATAATAAATTTTACTTAATGCTAAACTTGAGATAAAAAAATAACAAGTGTGGCATCATGTGTGTGTGTATCAAGAATATCATATACATGTACATCGACCTTGAAGAATCTAAATATGAATTTCAATGTATCTAAAATGTCATATACATAAAATATGTATACATATCATAATGGTTTCTCAAAATTACATTATTAGTGCCAATACAATAAGTACAATTTCAAATGCCAAAAATGTGCCAAACTACCAAAATGCAAAGATCCCTATGATCAAATCTAGCTCTGTGTATCCATGGGACATGTAGCTAGAGGTGGCCCTAGTGACTCTGGTGGTAGTTGTCATAGATAATGAACAAAATAACTTGAGGCACCTATCACATGAGTCCACATGAGTCCTGGTCCAAGACTAACCAGACCTGCTCACTATCTTTTGTGCATCCAAGATCTCAAATGTAATAATCTATTTATCCCTAGACATAGTAGAATCATAAGCTCTATGATAACATGATGCTTCATTATTTTCTTGAAGGCACTCCCCAAAATTTTTTGTGAGACCTAGCATTTGTAATGGCTCCCTGATTTATATCTTACTATTACTTGATCCTATTAATAGTGGCCAATCCCTGATCTCACTCACTAATATCATGATCTCTCTCTATCATGAATTTCTTTGTATCAACCTATCTATCTTGGCTTTCAATTGAGAGATCTCCAAATAAAAAATTGCCTTATCACTATAACCTTATAATCTCTCACACCCAAGCAATGATATCTTGCTCTAGTATACTAGTATATTTTATAGCCATGCTAGAAGGCCATGCCTAGCTTAGATCTACTTGTGTGCCCAAAGGCCCTACCTTGCCTAAACCAACCTATGCCACTATAACATCTATCATGCTAAGATATTACACCATCAAATCTAACTTTCCATCTCCATCTCCATCCCCATCATCACTATATCCATTTCCATCTCCCTCCTCATCTCCTCCATCAAATCCAACATCATCATCATCCCTGGCCTCACCACCGCTATCCTATCAAGTGTTATCATTAACATTTGATGGCTTTGCCTACATCTCTTTGATATACATGGAAACCTAATCCCCTATTGGTATTATAACTATTAACCTCAGAGGGCATACCTATACCCACCAATGTATGTAAGCTAGAGTGACCCCTACATCTATGGCTTCTCGTATATAATCCCAAGAAACCCATGAAACACTAATATATCTATTTATGGACTTAATCATTAAAATCATATGATTATCATAAATAATCTCTTATTTAACATGGGAAAACCATCTTGGCCCTTCAGGTACATCCTATGTGTATCCAAACTACCTAAGTACCTAATCAAGGTAGTACTCCTCTATGATATGGGACTATCTATTAGTCAAAAAACATTTTTGGTCATAAAATCCACATACCATCCATCCCTAAACCACTACATATGATATGATAGTATGACCTCCAAATGAAAAACTATGATGTCAGATCGTCAAACATCCAATGATGGAATGGGATGTCCCCCCTATGGTTTCACATATCAGCTCTTATTTGATCCCATTTGTATGTTATTGGATCCTCTAGATATCATACTTTATGTATCCTAATTGGTCACTAAATCAAGATATGATCCCAGCCCTAAACCATCAGTAGAGTGTAATCCTTGATGCTACATCCACCTAGGTATGTTATCATATGAAGATATTTATACAATTATGCCAAGATAGTTATCCCCCAAACAAAATATGTAGAATCTTCCATCATGCTCCTTACTATGCCACCTAGGCCCATATGGAAATACCAACCACTCTTTTTAGGTAGCAAGATGCCACTAACAGTGGCTATAAGTATAACAACCTCTTGATCAATGAGAGATGGTGGTGATAGATCCCCAATAGGTATATCATCTAGTTGAATGTCTATATAGGTCTTTATGAGGTCTATATCAACCTTCCCCTGAAACATGAGGATACCCTGATAGCTACATAAGTAATCAAGAATCACCTATTATGGTGCTAGTGGTGTCTAGAATAATCTCCATCCATGCATAGGAAACTTGAGTATTTGCCAAGTATTCTCAAGTGTAACGGTATCCTCCCTAGTTGATAAGTGAAATGTGGGTGTCTCATTGTGCTAGTGATTAATAAGTGCATTTAAATAAGCCTGATTAACCTAGATAACTGGCCTCCATGCCATGTCATGTAGATATAACATCTACAAAAATTCAATCATGTCCCTGGCTTAGATCTGTGGGATCCATAAACATTGTGATCATTGCTCTCATCATTTGATAAATCTAATCTCTGTTGCAATCAAAAATTTAGTGTCAACCTAACTATATGCAACTACCTAAGCCTAAGCCTAGCCTACTAAGCCTAATTGACCCTATTTTAAATTTTGGATCCCTTTTAGGTCCTCAAAATAACTATTTTAAGCTTCTAGGGTGAATCCACTATTTTATGCATGTCAAATTCACTTTTTAGGCAATTTTACACATTTTCCATCAATATCACCATTTTTTTCATTTTCATGAAAATGGCAGCTTCACCTAAAAATGGGTGAAATCACCATTTTTACAATTTCCACCTAGTTTTAGCATTATCTTCATTTTTAGGAATGATAACTTTGCATGAAGTTACCATTTTCCTTGGTGAAGTTTCCATTTTCCCTAAAATGTAAATGGTAACTTCACCATTTTTCATACTAAAACATGTAATAAATGATAAAAATTAGCATTAATGACAAAATTGAAATTACTTATTAGTGTCCCATCATGTTTTGGCCACATGTGCTCCCTCACCTATTATAAAACATGAAATTAAGCTCTTCTATGGCCCATTTTTATCAGCTCAATAGTAGAAAAACTAGATCTCAAATTCTCAATAGGGCTAAGGTGAAAATGAATTGTTTTTCACCCTAAAGGTGAATATATAGCCAAATTTTTGAATTTTTATCCCCCATGGCCTATAGTTAATTTTACACACTTTAAGAAGAGTATTTTTCACATCCATGGTCTATTTTGTGCACTATTTGATCCTACATGCCTTATTTTTTGGCCATATTATAACTAGACCATCTTTATGGGCCTCCCCTGAGACCCATTCAACAACACATTTTTTCAACCTATATCCCATGTTTGTTTGAACATGTATCTTTAAAATCACATTTTAGGCTAAAATGTGTTATTATCCTTTCCCAACTCATCATAAATTCATTTTATAGATTTTTCACATAAGCTACCCTTTCCAATTTTCCTCATTACAATAAATTCTTTTTTCAATTGATCAATAATATATTATACCTTTATGGGGAAAACATGTTTTAAATCAAGTGATTTAAGCATGCAAATGATTATAACCACCTGTGAGCAAATCATTATTTTTATGTCTCATGTTAATGATTATAACCACCTTTGGGTAAATCATTATTTTTAACCCACTTCACCATCCCTTCTGAGGTAAATGCCTATGTCACTAATTATAACTACCTTTAGTAAAATTAGTGACCCACATTTCATTTCTAATTATAACTACCTTTTGGAAAATCAATGTTTCTTATGTCATTAATGATTATAACTAACTTTGAGAAATCAGTATTCATCTCATAGCTCTACTGGGGTAAATATGAGTGTTACTACTTATAACTGCCTTTGGGAAAACTAGTGTCACACTGTTTATTACTAATTATAACTACCTTTGGTAAAATAAATGACTCCATATCTATTACTATTTATAACCAACTTTAGGAAATCCAACAATCCCACCCTCACTACCACTAGATCGTGTCATTTTATTCATTTCAAGGGAATGTTTGATGACTCTATTTTATCACTCGCTCTTTCAAGGGGGCATCAAAGGCTTATTAACTACCCTTTAGGACATGAACCATTTATATTAATGAATTTTATATTCTTTGAAAATATTTTATCATACAAGTATCTTGTAATGCCTTCTCAAATAGGGGTAGATTGTAGACACTCAATTTTGGCCACTTTCATGCCTAAACTTGGACTCAACTCAATCTATATCAAATGATGCAACCTAAGCCTAAAAATCACTTGAATTTACCAAATTTTTCCACATAATGGATTTAATTGTCTAAAAACATAGTGAGGCTATTTTATTTGGTGTATTGTTATTTATACACCAATAACCTCATCCAGTTTCAACCCTAGTAAAATTATGACCTAGTAATTTGACACTTTTGGCCTATTAAGCTATTAATTCATAACATTTAAAACAATTTCCAAAAGCCAAAAAACACTAAGGAAGATTAATTATATTGAAAATATTAATTAACTTGCCTAAACAAAAATTCTAAATCACATTAATGAATTTCATTTATCAAAAAAAGGAATTTTTAGCCAAATACAAAGTCAATGGTTGAATGAGCTAATAAAGTGATTTATTATTTCCTAAATATTCCAAAAATTATGAGTCACAACCTCATAAATATTTAAAGTGAGTTTTCATGCCTCACAAATATCTAAGAATGAGGTGTCAATATTTCATGAGTGTTTTGACCCAACATAGGGTTTGATTTTCTCAACCTACGTTATTTTAGACTTAATCCATGTTATAATTTAACCTAACCTCCCTAGGGTTAGAGTTAATTCTTAGAGATATAAATACAAGTGCCCACACCATATGCTAGCAAGATTTTATATGTAAGGTTATTATCCTAGAATAACTTTGAGAAGCCATTGAGAGTAGTGTTATAATGCATAATTTATGCTAAGATTCACGCCAAGCCACAAGTGACCATTGGATAAGTGATACCACTATGGAGAAGCATTTCTAGAAGACTCTAATCATCATAGGCCAAGCGCAAACATAATTTTGACAATAAGTAAGGACCAAATTTGGCAAAGTAAGTAAATTACTTGCATTTTTTGTGTATCTATTTTGTGATCTTACTTATTATGTTATTATATCCCTAGTTCTTAGGCAAGAGTGTTTAGTCCTAGTGTATTTTTATGCTTGATTTTTGTCATTTGGAATAACAAGGGATTGATATATGATTTTATTACTCTTCAAACTCCTAATATATAGTTAAGGTCATTAGGGAAAACACACTTAATGTGTTTTCTAATTGTGAGTTGAGTTGTTACCTTTATGGTGACCTAATATCTCACTATATAATGTACCTCCTTTGTACTTTTTAGCTAGTCAACTAATGAACATTTATGAGGTCCACTTTTGCTTTCCATCTTGCTCTCACCTACTCATAGGGTTTTTATGTAATCTATGATGTTAAAATATCTTAGAGTGATCTAACATGGTATCATAGCTCTAATATTATGGCCATTTTATCATTTTTGAAATTCTTGACGAGGTCTTTCCTACATGCATTTTATTAGATTTCTTGGTTTTTTGGTTTTTCATAAGTTTAGTAGGATTCCATGAAAATCCATGCAAACTATACAACTAAAGTTTTATATTGTTAAATAAATAGTGAAAATATAGTGCCATCAAATATAGGTGATAAAACCCTAGAATTAAGTGTAAATGTGATCTAGATTCATGACAACCATTTTTTAATCATTTTTTAGGGTTTCAGGTCTTTTTAGGTAGTTTCACACTTTCTTATATAGTAATATTTTCAAACAAAGAAATAATTTCTAAGTTTTTTTAGGTTTTTGGAGTTCTCAAATGGGTCTTTACTAGTTTGTTGAGATCTATATAAAATATACCTTTTTGGGAGGTTTCTTCAACTTAGTAGGATTCCCAACCCTTACAAGTAATTTTTAGTACTTACAGTAGTTGATAGACTTTCACCTCTACTCAAGAATATGGTATAATCCACAACCCTTACTTTCATTCCCATCAAACTCTAATGACCCTACCAGGAATTCCATTTGACTTTGACAACCCTACTAACAAGCCTACTAGAACCTGATTCATATACCAGTATACCTATCAAAAATTGAAAACCATGTTATCACACCCAATAGAACCCAATGACCCTCATATCACCTATGAGCAAGGAATCCAAGAGGGAAGATTAGTATTATATTATTCCAAGAAATAAAACTCAAATAAACACACTAAAATCCTAACCCCTATAGCCTAGACACTAGAGAGAGCATAGGTAACAAACATGCATATGAAACACAAATAAAACATAAAATAAAACCTTCTTTTACCTTCCTTAGATTTTTAATTGGCTTGCTCAGCTTGTGCATCAATAGAGCTTTGTCAGCTTCACCTTTCCTTGGCACCTTGATTTGGCTACTTGGATCATGAATTTGGCATGGTAACATTACATGCAAGGCTTATTTGCATCTATTTGTGCATTATAACATTACACCAAGATGGCTTATGAGATCTTAAACATCAATAGATATGGCCTTATATTTATAGCCTTAAGAATTAACTCTCATCCAAGGTGAGTTAAGGTTGAGTTGAGACTAACTCTAATTGAGTTAAAAGTTTTCATGCAATTATGACTTTCAGTAACTAGTCATAGTTCTCAAATTAGATATTTTGGGATATTTTGAGATATTTTGACAACTCATAAAAGTAATGATAAAAGGCTTGATATTTTGATTTTTTGAATTTCCATTTTTGGATATTCATTAATTACAAATGGATAATTCAACTAAACACTTAATCTTGTTTAATCAATTACTTGATTTTGATTAATATTTTTGATCTTTTAATATTTTATTAAGTGCCTAGCTTAATGGGTCCATAGGACAAATTGACATTTATTATGTTGTAAAGTGATTGGGGGTGAATTCATGAGAGTTTATTATTGCATATGGACTAATATCCCAAATAAGGATGCCTCAACATAATTATGAGTATTGATGAATGATACATAGTTAAAATTAGGGCTTTCAATGATTCTTAGGCTTAATTTTCAATGGTTGGTAAGAATCAGTCTGAATTTTAGTCAAAATCTAGTTGTGGCCAAAATTGGGTGTCTATAATATTACCCCTATTTGGGAAGGCATTGCAAGCTATAATCATAGTAACATCTTCTCAAAGAATAAAAAGGTTGTTAATAAGGAAATAAGATAATGACTTGAATAAGAAGATCTAAACAATGTTTGGGAAGCCTATAATTATGCCCCCTTGAGGGAGTAGCCAACACATAATATTAATGGATTCTCCTTTAAAAAAATAAAAAAGAAGAATGAAATTAACCCGTGGGTGAGATTAATATAATCAAGATAATACTTATACACATTGATTTAAAAATTATTGATTTACCCAAAGGTAGTTATAATCAACAACAAAGGTTGAGACAATGATTTTCCCAAAGGTGGTTATAATTAGTGGCATAGGTACATTCCCCAATAGGGTGGATGAATCAAAATAATGATTTGCCCACAAGCAGTTGTAATCATTAAGATGAATTGGATTGAATAATTATTTTTTTATGGTGCCCCAATAGGGAAGATTGGAAAGCATAAATCAAAGATATAATCTATTTCATAAATTAAAGATGAGTGGGCATAAATGTAGATGCAATGATATAATGACTGAAGAAGCCACAAATAACCAAACACATGAGGAAGTGTAAAGTGATGAAATATATGACTTGAAGAATAAATGTGGTAAATATGAGTCATGATACATCATGTATTCAATCATTGCCTACATAGTCGAAAGGGACCTCAAGCCAATGTAATTCACCCAAACATGAGAGAAAATAGAATGAGGAATATAATATAAGAATAAGAATTGATCAATGTGTATGATTTAGTTATACCTACCAATGTAGATATGCTTATTTGTATTATCACTAATATAACTATAATGGTCAAGGAGTTGGTTTGATCAAGATGGGTGAGAGGATTTACCAAGGTTACCAAGGAAAATTTTATGCTCCTCTATTGCTTATAATATTTCCTGAACCAATTTTTATAGTAACATGTGATGGTATGAATCATGATATAAAACACCATTATGAATTATTTGGAATGTGTATAAGGACTAACACATGATCCAATAAATAATTGAAAATAATGAACCAATGATAAAAACCATGATGACAATATTGATGTATGGATATAGATAGTCTCAAGAATAATGTGTAAGGAATCAGCAAATGAACACATATATACTGAGTCAAGGCACAATAATGAAAAGCACAAAAAGGAAAACAAACAAATAACTAAATAAACAAACACAAAAAAATATTTAAAGTAAAATCAATAGAAAGCATCCTATAGTCAACCAAGTCAAAACCTGTGAGTGAAGTCTCAATGGAAAAATAAATAAGTGGTACCCCCAAACAAGGATACATGTAAAGGGAAGGTCACACCCCTAATGGAATTATAATGGATTAGAACCAACAACAGAATTTCCCTAGTAGGGAAGATCGAGGATGACTAACTAGGTTTAAAAAAGATAAATGTTTTTAGATTTTGAGGCATTATACCTCTCTAAGAGATTGTAAGTTGATTTTCTAATTTTTAGGATTTTGAAAGGTTTCAAATGTTTTTAAATTTTTTGGGATATCTTAACTCATTGGAGAGTAATAAGATACTACTCAAAAAATAGAAATATCATTGGCTTAGGTTGATTATAAAATGGTGAGAGCATTGGCTTAGGTTACTCATAAAATGGTGAGAGCATTGGAAATGGGGTGACTGAGGTGACCTCAATTTGAATCGATTGCCACATACATAGTCTCCAAAGTACCTCAAGTCATTATAGTTATGCCTACACCAAAGGTAGTGAGATTCGAATAGGTGGTAGTAAGTTCATGAATTTAGGCAAATGCCAAAGAAAATAATAATAGTAAGGGTAAGGTGATGTGGTAATACATGGTAAATGTGTTATTCCTAATTTGACCATAGGTAGTTATAATTAATAAATAATGACATAGGTCAATGATACTAATTTTCCAATAAGTGGTTATAATTAGTAACATAAGGTGGAATACTAATTTTCCCAAAGGATATTATAATCAATAACACCAATCAAAAATAAATAAAGATGTGATTTCTAGATCCACTATCATATTACTTTCATATAATACCATTTAAACACATAATTTTGAAACCACTAAAACTGGATTGAAATCCCCTCATGGAAGGCACTGAAAGAACTAATAGAACTAAGGTCAAAAGGGTTAAGTAAGTCATTCTAGAAACAATTTTGGTCAATAGTGAAGATATGGTAGAATGGTATATGATATTTTAGTATTCAAGGATGGTGATATTATGATAATTGGTTATAATGGTAATAAGGTTTCCCCCAAGTGATAAGGTAAGGTGAATGGTAGGGTATGAAACAATGACAAGGTGAATGGAAAATAGAAAAGGAAAGGTAAATATTTTTGTTGTTCCTTTTGATATGGATATGCATGTCCTCATTAGCATATGATACAACTAGAATAATCAATCATGTAAATCACTAGTCCACGCATTTTTAAGTAAATGCTATGTCAAGAACCTGATGTAGATTTGGACTCCAATAATGTTTTTATGATCTTTGTTGGTCTTTGAATCTATTTCCTCCAAACTTCAAGATAATATATCTTCATAGCCTCTATAAAGGAAAGTGTGGCCAAGGATGCTAAACATAGATAAATATTGGATGATAGGTCTAATTTGGTGATGGAGAGATGGAATGTATAATGGTTGGGTAATAAATGAAGATCAAGATATTTAGGCACACATAATGTTGTTGATTTCAAATTTGACATAATTTTAGTTATGGTGAGGCCTAAGATTTATTAATATGATCTCAATATGACCATCATATTTTTCTATTTTTTGTGCCTAAGAGTAAGTACCATCTGATTATGTTGTAGATTAGAAGATGTATTATTTTTTTTAAATGTTTCATCAAGCATTGAATAACTATTATGCTCATCTATTGGCACCTCAAAGAGGTTTTCACCAATTAAGTTTTATTGATTATCCCATATTGCCTCCAAAAATGTTTCACTAAGGAGCATTGAATTTTTACTTTGATTATCTTCTAGTGCCTCAAACAAGGTTTCACTAGAAGATACTGAGTTTGGACTTTATTTTTCCCCTAGTACCTTTGAAAGGATTTCACTAGGAGATGTTCTTATTCTACATGAATGTGTTCTTGGTCCCCCTGATATTTTGTAATCGATATGTCACCATGGATGGAGTTCAATAAGGTATGATTCTATCATTCCTAATCAACACTTGTGATATGTGGAAGGTCAATATAATGTCTAGTTTGGTTGGTGTTAATGGCATGTGAAATGATAATAGAATTATAAGAGGCATCACAATCCTCATATAAGATATTAGGATAAATTTTTTTGAGGTTAAAGTAATCATCCTCAAAAATCATGAAAGGATCACAAATATATTCAAATTGATCTACAAGGCATATGTAACCCATATTGTATTATCCATGGATATATTCTAATTTTGAAGCTAAGTTTGAATCAAGGGACTCTAAATCTAATGTTGAGATTAACATTGAGTCTACTTTTGATGCTAAATCTGATATCAATTCACAAATAGAACCAAAATTCAATGTTGATTCTTCATCTAGTGTAGATGCCACTATAATGATGTCTTGTTGAACATTTTATATTAGACAAGTAATGGCCTATAATGGCATAATGGGCTCTTTAAAAATAAGCTCGGCTAATAAGGATTTCATAGAGACTGTCTTGTCAAAGTGATAACCTCAATGATGAGAAAAAGGTCAAGAGACTGGCTTGTTAAAGGGAGGCTCTTTAAAAATAAGACAATGGTTGAAATAATGATTTTCCCAAAGGCAGTGATAATCATTAAGAAGTGACTCAGCAAAGACTAGCTTGTCAGAGTGAGACTCCTTGACAATAGGTAAAGGATCAAAAAGTGATTCATCATAGGTTGATTTATCAAAAATAGGTTTTTCAACAAAAACATCATTAATTAGTTGGTTCTCTTGGATTTGGTTTATAATTAGTTGTAAAATACTAGTTTTAAACATATATTGGTCTTTGAATGATTAGCTCTATTGGAGAGGTATTGATTGGCTCTATTATAGCTTGAATATTGGCATCAGTTTTTTTAAGTGGGGGATGGTTGGTAATGAATTAATAATGTCTAGTGGTTAGATAATGACTTTTTTGTAAATAGGCTCATCTAATATGGGATTAACAAAGACTGTTTGTTAGTCTAAGATGGTATTTATGACCTATTTAGTCATTATTTCACAACCTTATTGGGATAACAAGATACCATACTTGGAAGGGTATGGAATGGTAATGGAAGGGCATTATTAATCTTGGTTATTATCATTATCCAAAGGATGAGTTCCTAGTATGGTAATTGTATGGCATTATGAATCTTGATTATTATCACAAGCCAAAGGATGAGGGCCTAGAATGGTAATGGTAGGGCATTGTGAAGTTTCTTTATTATTGCAATCTAAAGGATTAGGTCTTAGTATGGTAATGTTATAGTATTTCAAGGCTTGGTTACTCACACAAGTCAAAGGATGAGGTCTTGGCAAGGTAATGGTAGGGCATTATGGAGATTAGTTGCTTGCACAAACCTAAGGATGAGATCTTGGAATAGTAATGGTAGGGCATTGTGGAGCTTGGTTACTTACACAAGCTAAAGGATGAGGTTTTTGAATGGTAATGGTAGGGCATTATGAAGCTTGGTTACTTGTACAATCCAAAACATGAAGGCCTATAATGGTAATGGTAGGGCATTGTGAATCTTGGTTACTAACACAAGACAAAGGATAAAGTCCTAGTATAATGATCCTTAGATATTGTGGATCTTGGTTATTTGTGTAGATCAAAGGAGGGTTAATGGTGTAGGTAGGGTATCAAGTACCATTATCATTGAAAGGGTGAACTTGATATTTTAATCAACCCAAATAAGGTGTCACCGAATACTATGCTTGATAATCTTAGATTTTTTTGTAGATAAAGTATTATAAGGAGAATAATATCTATCTCACAAAAAACATCATCACCATGAGGGTATTAAATAAATTCATCTTGTGCAACCACATTGTCATAACCTGGATTATACATGGTTCCAATACAAGTGTAATGAGACATATCCAATTCAATGATGAATGTTTCATAAAAATGCTTAGAGTTGTTCAAACTATAAAAAGCAAGGTCTAAATATAGTCTAACTTGGTCTAAAAAATGGAGTTGTATCTCCAAAATGGCCAATGCTAAAACTTGGTATAAAATAGTTGAACATTAAATGTCTAACGTCAAATTTCTTACATAAAAAGGGTAGGTGAATGAAAATAAAACTAAAATGCCAAAACTAGGTATAAATTGATCAAAAAAATTATAAATTAGCTCTAAATAAATAAAGGTTGTTGAGACTTTTGGAAAACAAGGCACAAAATCTAGGTTCAAAATAGGAATTGTAGGTCTTTTGGAAAAGGCACAAAAGCTAGAATTTAAACAAAACAACGTCTAAAAGGCAAGAGATTTAATCTAACAAATTTGAAACACTTTGACAATAAACTAGTCATTCAGATTAAACTCAAACTTGATTATTTGGTATAGAACATGAAATAATAGGTATATGGAAGATAGACTACTTCCCAAATCTATACAAAAAATTAGTCTTTAAATCAAGTAAGAAATTAACCTAAGTTACACAACTCAAAAGTGAAATATCAATGTCAAAGCCAAAAATTACATGAGGCATAGGCAAAAATGAATCAATGTTTGTATCTAAACTTATTAAGGCTAATTTTTAATTTGATTTATAAAAATAGGCTTCTTAAAATTGACAAAAAGTGAGATAAGAATGAACAACATAATGGTACTAGGTATAGACCAAAAAGGCACATGTGGTTTTCAAAAATGTAATTGGAATTTTGGACACAAGGTAATAAGTCTTTGAAACATTTTGAGCAACATAATGATGTTATTTTTCTCTAAAGGTATGAAAAAAAGGTTTGTTTCAAGACTCAAAGGCACATGATTTGAAATGAATTGGCTAGCGTAACAACACCCTTTTCAATAAAGTGACATTCATAAATGAAAGTTTTGACAAAATGGATAGCATAATGCCTCTTCAAATAAAGGGGTAATGTGTAAACAAGACTCATTTTTTTGATGTGGTATGACAAATAAATAGTATCAAGACAAGACCATGTAAGTACAAGGACAAAATGACAAAAAATACTTAAGTGTAACATCCTAAATCCTAAAATTGAAAAGGTTTCATCGTACTTTTGAATTCCATATATATACTTGCTCTTGAGAGGATTTTAAATTTTCAATCCAAAAAGTAAAAGTGCCTAAAAAGTAGAGTTTTTAAACACCCTCTTCTCTCAATATTTTTTATGGTGACATGGAACTTTGTGCTAATCATCTTGCATTAACAATATGTCAATATCAAGTGGGGATGTGTAAAACTATAGGTTTCACGTGTCTAGATGGTCTTAAGTGTGGTTAAAACTATAGATGTAATCACATCATTTAGATCCATATTAACTAGCTTGTTGTGAAAATGTCTTATCTTTTTCATAACCACTACTTACATCAATTGCTTAGTGTAGTGTGGTGTTCAAGTTACCCCTATGGTCTGAGGTTGAGTACCACTAATAGAGTTTGTTTAACTACTCAAATAAGCATCCCAATGGGTCAACCTTAATTTATATACCCCAACCTAGAGTGGGGTTGGTATGATGTTGGGTGATGAATCCCCAGGTCAATTCACTTCTAAAGAACATGTGAGGGAGAATCAATCTCCCATTCAGAAACCAAAATGTATGAAAATAAAGAAAGTGGAAGGACTTTAGGGTCGTTTTGGGATCACTCAAATCACTCAGATTTGGGGAAGGCCTTAACAACTTTATTTCCATGCTTTTAGAGAAAAGTGATAAATCCAAAGAGTGAGCATTTTTTATCACTCAAGTTACCTAAAGGGTATGGGGATAGATCATACATGTGACACTTGTTTTTCCAAACAAACAATCAATCAACAAACATAAAATGAAAACTCTTATGAGTATTTAAATAAAGTGCGAGTTCATTTTATAACACCAAATGAAATATGTCATGAATTTTATCCCCTTGGCATTGTGTGAAAAACTTGAAAGATTAAAATGACTTAATAAGAATATTTTTAAAACACCAAATTTTAATGTGAGTTTTTCAACTTTAGAGTGTTTAAAATTATCTTTTCTTGGACTTTGGGTCCAACAAAAAATGTTAGGGGGTTTTCTATATTTTCTTTATTTTTAGGTAATATTGGAAAACCAAAACCTACAAAATCAAAATATTAGAAATCTACCAAATACCAAATATATTCAATTTATAATATATACACAAGAAAACTTACAAACAAGTAAAACAAAAAAAAATTACTTGCAAACTTAAAACAAAATTAGAAAACAACTAAAATAAAAATTAACAAATAAAAGGGATAGTTATTAGAATATTGATATCTAAAAAACTATAAGTTTTATTTTGAAAAAAATTATATATAATGTATATAATATAAATGTGAACCATATTTAAAAAAATTATCAAAAAATAGTTTATACATTTAAAGATATGATTATTTTAACAGTGATTTATTCATAAAAAATAGACAGTTACTAAAAGAGTCATTACTTCTAAAATAAAAATCAGATTTCAATGAAATTTTTAGAGAATTAGGATTAAACCAGTAAGAACAACCTATAAAAAAAATTTAAAAAAATATTAAATAGATTAAAAATGAAAACTATTTTTAACAACCTTGTTTTTTTTAATGAAAGAAAAGGGAAGAGAAGAATTGAGGGAAGAAGATGAAGATGTGGGGTGCGCAATCAAGTCCCACTAGAAATGTCATTATGTGAACAAGGAATCCAAGAGGGGATACTAATATTGTTTTATTAAGATAAAATCAAATCCAAATAAACAAACTAAACACTAACACCTCTAGCCTAGACACTAGGAAGAGCATAGATAACAAGCATGCATATAAAACATAATAAAAACATAAAAGTAAACCTTCTTCTACCTTCCATAGAGATCCAAATGGATTGTAGAAATGGATTTCTCACTTTTTCATCAATAAATATTCATCAATGGAGTTTTTTGGCTTCACCTTTCCTTAGCACCTTTGTTTGGTTGCTTGGCTCATGAATTTAGCATGGTAACATTACATGCAATGTTTCTTTGCATCTATTTGTGCATATAACTTTACATCAAGATGGATTATGAGATATTAAACATCAATGGGTATGGCCTTGTATTTATAACCTCAATAATTAACTCTCACATAAGGTGAGTTAACGTTGAGTTGAGACTAACTCCAGTTGAGTTAAAATTTGTCATGTAATTATGACTTTCAGTTACTAGTCATAGTTCTCAAATTAGATATTTTGGGATATTTTGAGATATTTTGACAACTCATAAAGGTAATGATGAAAGGCTTGATATTTTGATGTTTTTTAATTTTCATTTTTAGATATTCATTAATTATAAATGGATAATTTAACTATGCATTTAATCTTGTTTAATTAATTAATTAATTTTGATTAGTCTTTTTCATCTTTTAAGATTTGATTACATATCCCACTTAATGGTTCCATAGGCCAAATTTATATTTATTATGCCGTAAGGTGATTGAGGTGAATTCATGAGAGGTTATTTTTACATACAGGCTAGTATCCCAAATAAGGATGCTTTAAAATGATTTTGAGCATTGATGAATAATGCACAGACAAAGTTAGGGAATTCAATTATTCATAGGATTAATTTTTAATGCTTAGTAAGAATAATTTTGAGCTCTAGTCAGAAGCCAATTTTGGGTAGAACTAGGTGTCTATAGCACCATTATTGGAACCTTATGACCCTACCAACACACATAATGGTACCCATAAAGATTTATAATAATCCTCATGAACTATAACCACCCCTTTTGCATGTTCTGACATCTAAGAGGCCATTAAATTCAATATAGTAGAAAGTGACACTATTCATTTTCAAAATAGAGGCATTTTTTGATGATGTCACTCCCCCATCAATCACATCAATCAAAAGGAGGGGGAGTACCCACAAAATGTATTATCCCTTGGTCATATGAGAAATAAGCCCCTCATCACTTCCAAACAAAAATTACTTGAATTTTACTCCAAAGTGCCTTAAGTTTTTTTGTAATTTGATTCAAAATTATTTTCCACCACTTTTTCTACTCAAATTTTCCATGCGAACAATATTTTCAAATGGTTATAAATTTTGATCGGTAACTCAAATTTGAGTGTCTTCTTATTTACAAATGATTTTTTAATGATATATGCATTGCTGGTAATATTTATTTGATTAAAACTCCTTTACAACCAAATATTTTACTCTCTTAGATGCATTATCAACTGAGCTCAATGTCCCTCTAGTTTTTTAAAACTTACGAACAAATTTCTTAAGACACATTATCAATTGTGTTCAATGTCTATTAAAGCATGATTATATTTTCAGATTTAAGGAAATCACTTTGATATTTATAAGGAAGTATTGTGTGGTGCTATGAATTTATTTTTATGGATTTCTTCTTTACTTTTTGTAGTAACTTTTCCTTCTAAGTTATGGATTCAAGTCCAATAAGTCTACTCACACATTTTAGTTATCATAAATTAAAATATAAAATGAAAATAATTTTGAAATTCAAGGGTTACCATCAAATTATAATGGTCACTAAGACTAAACATTTAGTATAAAAATTGAAAATCAAATGGTTCAACCATTGTGATAAAGTTTGTGGACTACTATGTCTTTTCATCTCTCCCAATCTACTCTTCCACATAAAATATACCAAAACACATACTCACATGTGGACCACTCTAGGAGAACTATTCAATAAGTAAAATGTGATAAGACGCCATGAGTTATAGAATGAGCTCATTAGTTTGAGTCTAAATGACTATGACACCCTACAAGACTTCTTCACCAAGTTTATACCTAAGTTATCTTTGAAAGAATGTGGAATTGATAAGAAAGATGAAAAAATTGTTCTATCAATACTCTCCAAATTGGGTCTAGAGTATTATGTATTAATGTCCACTTTACATGCCACAAAAAGTGCTCTTGGAGCTGTATAGAAGATACCTTCTTTAGATTCCTTTATTATTGACTTTATTAGAGAACAAGATAAGTTAATATAGATGGGAATAATGAATTCCTTAAAATATCATGCACTTTTTGATAAGAAAGAGAAGGATTCAAACAATAGAGAGAAGAAACAAAATAAAAAGTATCAAGAGAAGGATGTAAATCCTCCCACCTATAAATCAAACAATGAGACCTCTTCTTCTAGTGTTAATCCTTAAAAAGATAGGATCAAATGAGGGTTTTTCTAGGGAAGTCATGATGAAAGCAAAAGTTTGAATAAGTAGATTGACTAACTGAATAATATATTTGAGAAGCAAAATATCAATGTCCCTAATTCTACCAATCAAATTTCATCAAACCATGAATCCTCTAAGGCACATGACCATGGTAAAGAAAGGGGAAAAAACAATAGTAATGGGAAATCAAAGGGCAATTCCCTAGTTACTATTGTACCTATTAAGATAAATTAAAACCTAGATCTATCCCCAAATCACATACAAGATAAACTATGAAATGAATTAATCAAACATTCAAAAAATAAACATAAACATGCACATAATAGAAGATGCCAAATTTAACGTGGTTCACCCAAAATGGGATACATCCAAAAAACTTGTCTAGTATATTATTTCTAGCAATACACGGGAGAAACAAAATCCTATAACAATTCTTGTTACACCTCTCTACCTTTTTTGCCTCCTCTATATGTACAATATTTTATTATTTATCACACTTATATATACTAGTCATATATGAATACATTTTAGGGTAAAAACACCTAAACATAGCCTCTACCATCAAATCTATAAACCTTTAATCAATGGCCTAAATTGACTAAAAAATTACAATTTAACAAGGCAATTTTAATAAAAACATTATATGGAACATGTAACCCTTGGACCCCATAAGGGGGTTTCCCATTTTACAACCCCTTGTGCCATCAAGGATTCAAAGAATGGGATTGAAACCTGGCTAAATAAACATCAAAATTTTAACCTCTAATCTTGGAAGACAATTAAGCTACATACCTAATAGTATATTTGACTCCTATATGGTCATTAACTTTGGTATTTCACATCACATGTCCTCTTCACAAATAGAGTTTAGTTCCTTAGAAATTTACAATAGGTCCTCTATATAAAATTATGGTGACACTTATAAAATGGTTCTTAGGAGAGTTTCTATTTAAGTGAGTGGTGGAAATTTCAATAATGTTCTAAATGTTCCCTCACTTTCAACTAATCTTATATCAATCTGCCAAATCACTCACCTTGGTCTGGTCATGTGAGTTGAGTTCATTCTAGATTGAGATTATGTTAGAGTTACATAATAATACTATATTTATAGTGGAAATGGTTGATCATCAAACTAGATTATATAACTTATCACATTTTGATCATGACTCTCCTTTAGATTTTTCTTATTTTAACACCCCTAAACTTGATGGCATTTCTAATCTTGAGCACTCATCTGATATTTATGACTCTTCTTCTAACACATATGACTATAGTAGTGATGTGCACACACCTCCACCATCTCTTTATCACCTTCCTAAAGTTGATGATTTATTTCCTAATCAACCTACCTTTGGTTTGCTTTAAACATTATAGGGTGAAGGTATATTGATCCAAGACACATCAAATATTGGGTAGTATATTCCATAGTTTCAAGGCTTTCTATAGTCCTTATCCTTTATCTAATTTCACCTTCATTACATATATTAGTTTTACCTCCTACCTTGCATGAGGATAATAGTTCCTTATACATGAATCACACCTTGGTTAAATATCCATTAGACACTTTTTAGACACATTCACTATTATAGGGTGATCCAATCTTCACTACATCTAATTTTGATCCATAGTCACTTCCAAGAACTCCATTAAATGATACAAGGTGGCTATAGGCAACTTTAGACACTAGTGGGGCTTTCTTTCCCTCTTCTCTTCTTTTATCTCTTTTGGATAGGAGTTTTTTCCTACATGTTTTCTCTATTTTATAGGAGTTGTATTATGATTGGGCACCTTATCAATCCTCATTTTTTGGACCCAATTCTCTTACCCATCTAAGTTATGCTTTAGGAGGTGTTAGTGTAGGTTTTTCTACTTTTGGTTTTACCTACATGGTTGTTATTCAACTTGCTTAGGGTTGTTAAGGTAATTAGAATAAATAAACTTAATGTGTTTTCTAATTGTGAGTTGAGTTATTACTTTTATGGTGACCTAATATCTCACTATATAATGTACCACCTTTATCCTTTTTGGTTAATCAACTAATGAACATATATGAATCCCACTTTTACTTTTCATCTTGGTCTCACCTACTCTAGATTTTTTTTGCAATATATGACATTCAGATATTTTGGATTGATCTAAAATCTACCACACTTATGCACACATTTTATAGGAGCATGAGTTAAAAAATTTCATATACTTAAATATTGAGATAGATTTTGTGGGCGCATACCAAAAATATGTCCACATTTTATAGCAACATGAGTTATATATTTTTTAGACTATGGGAAAAATAATACACAAATACATAGAATTTTATATCAATTTGGAGTGATTGGGTTAAATTATGGGGAATAAAAATTGATCACACATACAAACCATTAAATTTTCTAAATATGAAATTAATGGTACCTAGAAGTGAAAACTTTGAATCTATAAGTCCACCTAAAATAGTGTATTTTAGGAGGTTTAAAAACATTCAAATACATATTAATTGATCCATAATCCTAATATATGGTTCACCCTTTTCATATTGATGTTAAATATTAGTTAAATGAGTACTAAAATTGAGGTTCAACAATGCTCAATGGCCTAAAAACTACTCTCTCTTCATGAGGGTCAGGGCAGCTATATTTCAAACCCATGAAATTTCCTTAGTCTATAAATTGGGGAATGATCATCCCTATTTATCAAAATTCTTCATTATGAATCATAATTATCAAATATTTAAACAAGGAGTATTCATCTCCAACATGTCACTAGGTAACACAATTCACCCACTCACATGTGTATCCTTTCCTTGTTTTTCAGTTTCAAGAGTTTTAATTTAATTTTAGATTTCATTTTCATATCTGACATTAATTTTTGCATGTTAATTTTAGGTTTTTTTGATAAATTTGTATATTTAGAGTCTCCTAATAACACAAAGTGTGTTTTACATAGTTAGGTACATCTATTTATCTTTGTACCCTAGTATTTGTTTCATTGTAATACTAGATAAAATGGGAACATTTTTAGACATTAAAATATATTATTAGACACTTGGAAATATTATTTTTGACTTAAATTTAGTTTATATGACTTTTGCATACACATATGACATGTACACACCATTCTCTCACATTTACATGATTGACATGGGTTCAGCCTTCCCAAATTACTCTTATTCACCTATAATAATTCCCTAGTCTATGTCTAACATATGCATTATTATACGCATATTATATCTAGATCAATCTATCATTGTTTCCATCTTTCATAAAAGTCTATGATATTTAAATTATTTCATAATTTCATAAGCATCTAATTCTAATGAACTTGTCCCTACAGAAAGAAATAATCATTTTTAAAAATCAAATTATCTTCATAGGTTAGACTATATCTTTTTCATGTTAATGGTGTGATAAAGTACATAAATATTTCAATATAAATACATCATAATTTGAAGCCTATTCCCTATCTATCATCATTTAGAACTCATTAGAGATACATATATACACTTTTGTACATTTAACCCAACTTCTTTATAATTTATAATTCATCCATGAGTCACAAGGACCAAGTCCTACCTAAAGTTTGAAGTACTAAAATCAAGAGAAAATTTCCACTTGCCAAATGTATAAATCTAGATCACATGTTACAATTATTAAAGGAGAAAAATTTTACACATACACCTAATAGGGATAAGCACATGTATTTTTTCTTCCCTCTTCAAAGTATTGGATATGTATGAAACACTTATCCATTCATTTTATAGTCATTATGGTTAGATCAAACCATAGTTATTCCCCTCTTTTAGGCCTAAACCTAGAGTTGAAAGTGGACCTATGGTTTAAAATATAAGGAGATAGGATTCTAGATATTTCACATAAAGTTAAACTTGATATCAAACATAGAGATGAATTACATGTGTAGTGATATGTGCCAAAATAAAGAGGCAAAATATACACAAATGAATCAAGTAGAAGATAAAACCTAATATCTATAATATGTGTCCTTACAATGACATATTAATCTAGGCACATCTACAGATCTAATTCCTAATCTATGAGAGTCTTGATCTAGTTTTTATCCCTTTCTACCTCCTATATTTAGCCTTAGACTTATGCAAGATAGTAAAAATTATAAGTATCTTAATCCTATAGTACCTTTCATAATTAGCAAGTGTAATTTTTTAAATATATTGTGCCTTTTACATTCAAATTTGTGCAACATTTTTATACTTCATATAACCTAAATGACTCCCTAATTTTATATTTTTTGGGTTCACATAATCAAAATAAGTTTAAAAACTTGGCTATTTATTTTTATTTTATATTCACTTTAATTGGATCTTACTCTAAAGGTTTCTATTTCTTAAATTTATTACTATCTTATATGTTAGTACTATGAATATTTGTCACCTTTTTATGGGTATGGGGTAGTTCTTATTTTTGGCTTGTGGAAAAACTATAATTTTAGGGGGATATTATATAGGAAAGCTCTTAAAATCTCATTTCCCTCTTTATTTAGATTAAGTGAGATTGGAAAGCCACTTCTCCTTGTTCTTAATTTAGGAGGTCCAAGGAGGTTCTTGGGAAAACTAATGAGTTTTTTAGGAGGTCTAAGGAGGATTATGGGAGGTCTATCAAGAATCTTGGGAGGATTGATGTGTTTTTTATGAGGTATAATTAGGTTATGGGAGGTCTAAGGAGATTTTTTAAGGTTATTATTATAATTGACATGGGTACTATTACTTATGCAATTATACTCATATCAGGTGGTTTGGTTTTACTTCTTGGTTGGTATGACCATTTCATTACATTTTTTCCAACCAATCTATACCTCGTAATGTTTCTCAAGTAACTAATAATTTCATCCCTATCTATACCACTATTAATTATATTATAAACCCAAAATTTACCATCCTTCATGAAACCATGTAGGTTATGCAAAAAAAATCAATTGCTTTACAAAACATCTCAAAAATCCAAGTTTTAAAATCACTTCACATGATATATTACTCAAATATTTTGATTATGATGTCTTTGCCTACCATTTTGACTATCAAACTTGTGGTTCATAAATTTAAATTTTTGAATATGTTAAATTTATCTTTGGTTTATATTTTATTTTACACTCTAAAAGAGTAATTGAGATGTACTTTTGTAATGATTAATTGGTGATTCTATTGCAACTATTGTGATGGTCGCTTGGAGGAGGATTCTTGGTTGGTGGTTGTTTTATAGGCAAGATGTTTATTTTAATTTTTTGGAGGGTAGTTTGATGGATTTTTGGATCATATCTTGGTATGAATATGTTACATTGATACCACTTGTTCTAATTCATAGTACTATGTTTTGTTCCTCTAAATTTTAATTTGGCTTTCAAGTGAGCTTCATAGGTCCTTTATTAGGGTGGGTTCATTGGGTACCTAATTAAGGTGAGAATTTTAAACCCATAATAATTGGTGTTGTGTTATATTGTTTTTTATAACCTATTTAGACCCTTGAACCTAATATTTTTTTCTTGGATGTATGCCTTATTATTCTATGGGTATGTTAGGTGTTTCAATTTTATATCTTTTCACTTGTGACTCATGTTACATTGATATCACTTATTCTAATTCATAGTATCATGTTATACTACTATAATTTTTGTTTTTTTAAAGGTGATATTCATGTGCCATTAGTTAGGGTGGTAACTTTAGCTAAGGAGAGATGTTATGTCCTTAAATCTTCGTGTTGCTTTGTGTTTGTTTTCATTGAGTTGATAGACCATTAAACTTAGTATTGGTTTCTTTGGTGTAAAACTTGTTAACTTATGGTAATATTATTTGACCCCAATTTTAGATAATTATTTTTTGGAATAAATAGTGTGGACATGAATGATGTAGTAGACCATGGCATGGGAGTCCATGGTAGGAAAGGGCCAAGTTCTAGAATAAATGTGTAATTTAAATAGAGAACCCAAGAATAAAGGACTCAAAACTTAGCGAATGACTTTGGGAGCATGTTGAAAGTAGAGAATGGTTATGGAGAAATTAAAAGGGTTTAAATACAATAATTCAACTATAAATCCATCACCATCCCTTGGGAAGATAGGAACTCAGCAATAAGGATCTAACATCGAATAGAGAATATATGGGTAGTGTTAACCATTTTGACCATAAGTCCAAATGGGTCAACCCCTTATATTAAAAAACTTATATAGGGTCTATTATAATATCATAGGGTGTTTTATAGTTTATTTTATGTAATTTAATTTCATTTTATCCTTGGTCATGGTCCAATTAGTCTTTATGTCATTTGATGTCATCTAGGGGCCATTTTAGAGCATTAAATGCAAGTGGTATGGTTCTCCAAGAAATAAAAGTATTATAAACTCATTAATTTCCAATATATCAGTACCTATCATACACGTTAGTTTCTAACTAAAAACTTGTAGGTGATAACTAAAAATCAAGAAAGTAAGTGGAAAAGGAGTTTTAAAGGTGTATGGCCTATGAGAGAGATTGGCACATGGGAAAAGATTTTGGGATGGTTTTTCAACTTTATAAAACTCATTTCCACACTTTATATGATTTATAAGTTCTAAAAATGGTCTAAAATTATTACACTCCTTTATCACCCTTCTAGACATGCAAATACAATCAACAAGTTTCTCCTTAGTACAGTCAGTAGAAGAATTTCTAGGTTAAATGCCTTTGGGGGGTGATATTAAACTAAATAGGATTAAATTTCATGTTTAGAGTTAAATTAATTTTTGGATTATAATTTATGACCCATCTTTAATAAGTTTACTATGTTTTTTTGCCTATTGTTTCCCACACCTATAGGTTTTTCTCTTGTTTAAGTTGGTCCATAAAACTCAGCTGATGAATTTTATTAGAGATTATTTTGACCCTCTCCTCTCATTTTTCCATGATTTATTTCATGTTTATAAATTATTTCATGGTCCAAATAGTCTAAATTATAGAAGGATGTCATAAATGAAGGTTGTAGTCAGGTTTCACTACTTGTAGAATGTTTATTTCTCTTTAAGGGTTTCATGTGAGTGAGATATGTTATGATTAATGTTTAATTTCATAATAATTTCCTTATCCTTACAAGATAACTCTTCAAATCTAGCATCATGGAGGTGGTAGTCAAAATAATAACACACAGTCAACTCCATGCAAACATCCACATACAGTCTTAATGCTTTGAGTGCCAAACATGGTTATGAAGATGTTATGAGTAGTATTATTTTTTTTAAACCTCATTAAAATATGAAAAAATAAACTAGACCTCTCAAATGTCATGCAATGGACTATGATAGTCAGTTCTCTCATATGCACAATCATATGTCATTAGTGGGCACTCTCAAAATAATGGCACATTGGAATAGAGGTATTTAAACTTTTCTAAAGTCCTCAAAAGTTGAGAGGATCCATTTGAGAATATATGTAAGATATAATACTATTTTTTAGATCATATACCATATAACCTAGTTATCTCAACCATCACTACCTGGTCTACAACTATGTTAGCATCTATAGGAAGGTTAAAACATTGAAAGGGAATATAGAAACTTGTTTCAAGCTCTAAAATGATTATGAAATATCATTTGAACACTTTGAGAGAGAATAAATTTTGTTATATGTTCATACTCCATTTTCATTACTTGTGTCCACATTCACTGCCCTGTAACCTAAAATGTCCACCTATAGGTGGCTTATGTAGAGACTTAAAGGTGTTGTACAGAGGTGGTTTGACATGCTTTAGACCTTTATGTTGTTGGTGAAATTGAGATGATTCATGAGAGTCATGATTGGAACATTAAATAGGTATTCAATTTCAATAATCATCTTCAAAGTTGAATGACTCTGTTTAGGGACAATTTCCCTAAAACACCAAAACAAAGGCCTACCACATTTTGATGATATCATATAGCAATGTTTCATAGTGTCTAGATGATTCTAAATGCACCCATGTTGTATCCTCCACATATGGGTATTAATTTTAAAAATAAATGTGGTGTGTGGATTTGAGTACCATAGTGTTTCAAGGCTCCCAAATCATTAATTTTTTCACTCTGTTCATTCAATGTTATCTATAGGTTTTGAATCTCAAAAGGACTTCACTACCCAAGGTGGTAATATGAGGCATATATCTATGTTGGAATGGTCATATTGAGTTTAGAAACACACTTTTTTTTCAAATAATGTTAACAAGGGTTGTATTATTAGGTTTTTTGGCCTAATAATCACATCTACAGGTGTGTTTATGTTCACAAAGACCACCTACAGTTGACTATAGGTATTTATAGTCTAACGACACAAACCTAGAAATGAAAACCTAGTGGATAAGGACACATAAAAGATCAAAAATTATTCTTAATACATTATATGAATCTCAAGGGTATATTACACAAGTTTTAAAGATTATTCCCACCTATAAGATGCCTTCATAGTCAACTATAGCTGACTGTGGTATGACAGTGAGATAAAAATGGTGATCTTGATTTTGGCATGGATTAAACACAATGTAGATAGGTAAAAATGAATAAAAAATTAATTTGGAAGATCTAAATAGATATCTATGCATTTTTTTCAATTTTAAATCATGCACTAACACCTACAGGTGTCTCCCTCAAATAAAAAACATAGATAGCATTTGCACTCAATCAAAATCAAGATTTATGTGGAGGTCTTTGGAAATGATGAAAAAGTAAAAAAGTTGAGATAACCTTCATCATGATTTTAATATTCTAAATATACCCTCATATAATTAAAATATATAAATGAGAGGTTTATTTCAAGGTAACACATAGTCTTCAATCAAATTCCCTACACACATTGATATTCCCGACATCTCTATCTTGCGATTTTGATCAATAATGGTGATAAAGTCATGGTAAAACCTTGGGAATTGGTGAAAAGGATCCCCAAAACCTTATATAACTTCTCATATCATCTTTTTGTATAGGACAATAGGTAAAGTACCCTCTATTTTGTCTCAAATAGAGGATATTCCCCTATGATGCAAATCTTCAAGCTTTAAAGAAAGGGGATAAAAATATGAGCTATGGGTTGATGAGACAATTAAAAGAATTATGGATATTATTTCACATATATACCAACATTATAAACCATTCATAGGTGACTTAAACATGCCAAAATGGTCTAGACCTTTAAGAGTGCAGATAAGCCTATTAGGCTTGTTTTAGGCCTAATGCCCAAGTAGGGGGTCAGTATCACTTCTAGTATTATATTGGAATTATAACTCATTATAACATGTTTTTATGGAGGTATAATGTGTTTCCAAGATACTTATATGCAAATGAGATCACAATAAATCCATTTATTGGGTCAAACCTCATTAAGCCTGCAAGGAATGAAGAAAAGATCTTGAAAAGGTAACTTTTAATGCTTGTACCTACTTGGACACTTTACATGGGGATATTAGGAGTTGGGGGATAATAAATAATGTCTTTATCAATTTTTTTGTGGATTTTTTTTTCAAATCCAATGTCAAACCTTTATGAATAAAGGCTAAGGGTGAAAAGTGCTTTAAACCCTCATGAACCCTTTCCAAAGACCTGATTGGGAAGATGAACTAGGAAATCCATCTAGATGGCATGGAATGGATTGGGAGATGATTTAAGGTTTAATATTACTTTCCAATTCTCCTCCCCATTAACTTTAGTGTTTCCCTATTTATACGAATAGGGGGAAATTAGATTTCTTTGATAGTTTTTGGTGTTGTGCATGTTATAAGAAGAGTCAAGGGATGCAAGTCATATTGGAATAAATTTTGGGACTTTATATAACCCATAATTTCAATATATTTTATCATAAAATATCCTAAGTGGTTTTGAAAGTACTTCCACTTCAGCCAATCAAAATTGCCATAGTGAACAAGCTAGTGGGAGAGTGAAAATGTTAAGTGGGAGGCCATTTAAGGTCTACCTGATTAATATAAGGATATTTTAGGTATTTAAATGTGTCATTAACTAATTTTTATGTATTTTAAATGAAAATTGAATCCAAATTTGAGGCCAAGTGTGAGGGGTGAGTGAAAGAGGAGTTATTTGGACTACAGACAATGATAGCTTATGTGTAGAAGAATCTTGATAATTAGGGATAAAACCAATGAATGGTGGATAATGTATAAAATAAATACCCATTATTTAAATCATAAATTCTTCACATATTCATATTTTTTATGTTTTTAAAGGGCCAAATGATGAAGGCAGTTTTTTGAGCAAGCAATGAGGATTCCTACACCACATTTTAGGAGTTTCATGCATTTGAGGGCCATTTCTCCTATTAGACCTTTCATGGTCGATCTAAAACTTAATTATCTTACATTTTCAACTCCTTTTATAAAAATTAAACATTTATTAATGACTCTTGGACTTCATTCTCTTCTTTTCTCTCTTAAATTATATAAGTAGCAGCCATTTTAGCTCTTGTAAGCTAATACTACACTATGTATAGTGAAGCCCTGATGAATGATGTCATATTTTACTATTAAAATTTTAATAAAAGTCTATTTTGAGTTCATGAACATTTTTATAAGTGTTCAAATTGATGTATGGTGAAGTTAGTGATAATATTCTATCCTTATTTGCCTTATCCTTTCATGTCTATGCAAGAGCTCCTATTCTAACAGGTCATATAAAGTTTAGTCAAGTGTTTTAGTCTCCTTTAAAGTTTAAAATTATTATTAGAGTGTTTATTCCTGCATACAGTTCATTTAACTTGTGTTTTCTCATATAAATCACCTCTATGTTGAAACACTTATGTTAAAATCTTGTAGGATTTAGAAGCTAGTTTGTATGTCTTGTTTCTTAATAAAAGAAGTATGATGGTCATGTGTAAATCATCTTGGTGTATCACCCCCTTATATTAGTTTCATTTCATGAACATTTATAACTCTTTTCCCCAAAATCAACTTGTCGGTTAGGTGATAATAATTTAAATATATATTTATGGAGATAGCCATTAAACGTAGAGGTCTACTTCTGCCTATACCTAGAAGTATTCCCATGTTTCCCAAATCTAGAAGATGTTTGAGCATCCTCTTATAGGGTGAAATATTTGGTGAAAATAGGTTAAAATATCTAGTTCCTTAGGGAATTAATTTAATTGGCTTCCATGAATCAAATGTAATGATGAGTGTTGACAAGTCACCTTGAGTGTATTTATTTTTGTAACTACTTGGTTAGGGAAAACCAAGTATAAATACCCCTAGAATGTACTTTATAATGTTGGTTTTTAGTTGGATATTATCTATAGAGTTTATATGCGTGAGTTTCATTATAACTCTTGAAATATGTAATCTTTAGAGATCACTTATGAATATGATGGATCAAGCTTTATGTTGAATTATTATTTTTGTTCAGCTAATTGTGGAGTTAATACTGCTAATTATCATGTATATTGTTGTTTAATTAATTGAATTAAGGTTAATAGTTACCATTTATGCCATATTTTTTGTTTTGTTCATTGAATAATGAACATGTGTTAAGGCATATTATAGAATGAGCTTAATAGTGTGTATATATTTGAGTGCCCATGTTTGTTAAAACACCCTCACACAAAAAAATGATGAAAACTGATCGCTCGTTGCATGTTTTGGGTGACCATATGATAACTAGTTATTGCATGATATGCCAGTGTGCTAGCATGTTGGACTCTTAATCACTTTTTCTCACATTTAGGGGAAGCCATGCCTTTGTAAGGAAAAGAATCCCAAAAAATATTGAGTTTTGTCATTTTGTACCTATTCACTTATGAATCTCCTCCTTCCCTTCTATTATATTCACCTTTTATTATGCAACATTAAGGTTAGAGATGGAAAATACTTTCTTAAATATTAGTTTTGTATACTAGAGTGTAGATATTAATAGGTGATGATAATTAGTAATATGTTTCTTCTTAGGGTTAATTAAATACCTTGATGTTAATAGTATTCTTATGTGTTTCTTTCCATCCTTATAATGTTTTAGAGTGGTTATCACAATCATATATTGGGAAGTTTCAATATGATTGAGTTTTCATTAAGATCATAACATCATAATTGGTTAGGATTTATAGAAATGAAATTTATTTTGTGAAATGTATGTGAAAGGGAAAAAACTCTTTCATGAAATTTAGTGTGTAAGAAATAGTTTTAGATAACTCTATTAGTTAAAATAATGCATATACCTATTTTCTATTTGATTAATTAATGAATTTAAATGAAATATATCAACACTATTATGGACAAAAAAATTAATTGGCATGTGATGCCTTGTTAAAAATTTATAATATTCCCAATTGAATGAAAGGTATTAGAAGCTCCTAAAATTACATGGATTATTTTGAATGCTTAATAGTGGTGATGTTTTTGGAAATAATGGAGGAAACTATTGTGCACTAAGGTGTAAATCCTTAATTTTGATTAGAAAATGGCTAGGTTATTCACTAAAATTATATGAATATTATACATAAACCATATTTTACTATGAAATTTCTTAAGATTTTTTTTCTTTTTGAAAAATTGTGTTGATTTTTGACACTAAATATATAGTACTAGACACTAGGAAATTTTATTTTTAACTTAATTTCACCTTACATGATTTTCACATAAACATATGGTTATTACACAATGTTATCTCACATATACATTTTTTTCATGGGTTAGATCTTTCTAATTTTTTATCACTCACCTAAAATAATTCATTAGTTTATGCCTAACCTATGTATTATCATTCTTATACTATCTCTTGATCATCCATGGGTTGGATATTTATAGTTTTCTATTACTCACCTATAATAATTCACTAGTTTATGCCTAACCTATGTATTATCATTCTTATACTATATCTTGATCATCGTATCAATATTATTGCCTTTTAAACAATTTTTTTATACTCATACACCTACATGATTTCATTGGAATCCAACTTTGATGAACTCATCCCCACACCAAGTAATAGTCATTTTTTATATTTATATTATTTTCATTGGTTGGACCATAAATTTTCCATGTCAATAGCATGAGAATGTACATAAATAATCCCATATAAGTACACAATAGTTATAAACCTATTCACTATCTAGAGTTATTCAATTATACATTTATATGCCTTTGTACATTTAATGGGATTTTCCTTGACTTTACAATTTTACAATCAGTCATGAGGAGCAAGTCCTATCAAAATATAAAGAAATTTAATCAAACCAAGTTTTCTATTTTATTAGTGTCAAAATATAAACCATAAATTTCCTTCAATAAAGGAGCACCATTTCACACATACACATAATGGGGAGAACTACATGTGGGTAGACTTGCCTATTTATATAATTATATATGTAGATAACACTTAGTCATTCATTTGGGAGTAGTTGAGGTTAGATCAACCTACTATTATTCCCATTTTTTAGGCCTAAGAACATTGTTGAAAGTGGACCTAATTTTTCAAAGAGAAGGAATCATGTTTTATATATATTGCACACACATGGAACCCTGATATCGTACACAAAGACATATTACAAGTAGGCACAATGGCATGTAATAAAATAGAGATGAAACTTACACACACAAAAATCTAAAAAAAGAGGAATTCTACCATCTGGCATAGGTATCCATGGGATAAAAGATTCATCTTGTATGGTTTATACACCCAATTCCTAATTTGAGCTAATCTTGAACTATTTTTCATCCCTTTTATCACCTACATCTAGTCTTAGACTTGTACAAAATAATAAACACACTAAGTATCTTAATACCTTAGGTCATTTCTATTTATAATAAGTTCAATGTTCAAATCATATTTTTAATTTTACATTTAGATTTGTTGATTAAATTCATATTTTATATAAATTAAATAGTTTAAAATATTGATACTATTTTAATTTTACATAATCAAATTAAGGTAAAACATATTGGTAAGCCCATATTTTATCTAGAAGATAGTAAAACCCTAAGTTTCCCTTAGGGTTTCATCTTTATTTCTAAGGTTTCATATGTATACCTTAGGGGTCGATTTTCAAACATTATTTTCTAATTTTCTCCATCTTCATAGGTGCAAATATGATGTATTTTCTCTTTTTCCAAGGGTTTCATGCCTATTTTGTTAGAGGTACAATCACTGAGAGGGTAGTGAATCAGTGAGACCAGATATTTTAATTACACTTCTAATCCTTTTAAACTATGAAACACTTATAATATATCAACTTGATCAAACAAAATTAATGAGAGATTTTATTCATTCAATGCATACACAAGATCAAACACATAACACATAACTCCTATGGAAAACCCTCATGGGGAATAAAACCCACTCTCAAGACTAAAACACATGGACTAATGTCCTATAATAAATTTAAAAAAAGAGACTATTCAACTCCTTTATACCAAACAACCTTGATCAAATCCTCCTGACCAAAGGCCTTTAGTAAAATACCTATTTCATAAGGAATAACTAGCCCTAACAAAGATTAACTCATTTAGACCTTCCTTTAAACACCTCCACCTTATTACTAATGTATTCAACACTTGATGATGGATATTTAATTATATAACCCCTACACTAACTCCTTATCTATCTCATACAATCCTCTCACATAGGTATGCCACAATCTCTCCTTCTTAACTCAAATTGTCCTCATATGTACAGTTAGACATCTTCACATATCCTCAAATTATAAGATCACTATTTTAACATAAATAATATGACCTATAGGTCATACAAATAGTCCTTAATTTTCTCTCCTTATCAACTCATCAATTGGGCACTTTACCTCTCCTTCATTCCACAACTCTCACATACACACCTTACACAAGTCTCACACAAAAGTATAGAACTAATCATCATTCATTTCACCATTTATAGAGATATCATTATAATAAATATCACAATATTTACTATCAGCCACAACACATGCCTTCACCCTTAAGTCATATTATGGGTCACACTTAAACACAATCCACTTTCAAATAGGCCTAAGTCAATTTTAGGTCCTATGGAGATCCAATCAACTCTTTAACACTTCTATAATTAAAATAGGAACATGGGAACATTTTACAAGATATTTACCCATGCCACATGATCTATAGGTCCCCATTAAGTTCTAACAACCATCACAATACCCTTTTGCTTAAGCACAATTTTCTCAAATAACATTATATACACATAGTCAATATAAACAAACACATAGTCACTTTCTAAGTCTTTTTTTATATTTCATATGATTTTTAAAACCTTAGTAATGTACACATATTATCCTTATGTATTCTAACAAACTCCCCAATATCTAATTCATCATGAGATATCAAAACAACATCAATACAAGATCAATTATCCTTCTTAGGTCACTTGTAGATCATAGTTAAACACATAGTCAACTTTTCAGCTTAATAAATTTAAATTCACTAACATTTAGACCTTAAAATTAATATTTTTAGATGCATCTTGGAATCCTGTACAAATTTTATTTTTACACTATGGTCAAATTCTACATAGATCAAAATTTATGGCAAAAAAACTATACATTGGTCTTTCCTTTATTAAATTCAAATATTTGAATTCAAACAGTCATAGATAAACCTCAAACACCATGTCCTCATCTTATGTCCTTACTGATTTAGATTAAAATAACACTATTTATCTTAATATAAATTTAACTCAAAGATCACCACTACCTAAATATTAAACTTCAAACACATGGTCTCATCTCGTGCAATCTTGTATTCTTAATCATACACGCTATGTTGATCTCTTCAAGATTATCCTTGCTTTAACAATGCTAGACAACGGTCAATTTAACCTCTTGACTTTAATATGCACCATTGATCTCAATTAGTATAAACACCCACTCACTATTTATACTTAGAATAATATCAAGATTTATCTCTAAACAACATTAAACAATGAACACTTGTCCTCATCTCATTACTTCCTAACATCTTGGAATAAACACACTCTATTGATCCTTTTATAAGGAAATCGATCTTTAGCTTCATTAACCAATGAATTCTTTGACCCATTTGACTTACTATGTACCATAGATCTATATTTATGAACTCCCATGAACCTTTAAATCTCCATCTAGTCCTAATCTTTAACATTGTGCAAAATAGACTAAGTATGAGGACCATTGCTTATTTGTCTGGAAGGCCAATTTTGCACCTCCATATCTTTTGCTTTGATCAAGCACATGTTCTAAAATTTGGACCATATGATCTCCTTACATATAAAAATCCAACCATGTGTCAATATACTCTTGTAACTCTCACATGTGTGAGATATAATGACATTAAAATTCTTCCTTAGATTTATCTATTCACAGAGCCAACTATGTCAAGAATTGAAAGACCAACTTTGCACATGCATAGCTTTTGTTGCACTTCAGCATTTGACCTGAAAGATAATAAAAATTAACTAGGCACAAAACTTAACAAACACATATGATCACCTTATCCTGAAACATCTACACATGTGATATATGCCACCATCAAAATGCCTACTCAGCTTTTCTTACAACATTATAAATTTAGCTAAGTATGGGAAAACTCTTTCAAAAACCTTGAGATCCCAACTTTGCACTAGCATATCTTTTGTCAAGTTTCATCTCTAGATTGAGACTTTGTACATAGAAACTAGGGACTACTGTGATCATAACCATATGACTAACTCCCCTTGACTCATCCACATGTGATAATTATGATGTCATCAAACTACCTACTCAAATTTTTGGGCATTGGACCCAAAATGTCTTGATGAGAATAATGATGATCCAAGTGAATTCCACTCAAACACATAATCATTCAAAGCATATAAAACCTCTTATAGGACCCCTTTTACATTCTCAAGTCACCATACTCATCATTAAACATCTCTAACCATGCCAAAATAGAAGATAAGTCAAGCCAACTTCAAGTATACTAGGACAAGCAAAATGCACACTTTATCATTATCACTTAGACTATTAAGGAACTGAATCCACTCACCAAGACACCTCTATGATATCACCATGACATCATTGACAAATCTCCAACATATTCACCCTTTAGTCCTTATTCTATTGGGATTTCTCCATGTTTTTCTAATATATAATTCAATACTATTATATTTTAAAAACACTGAGGTTTTTTTTTTATTTTTTTGGTTAAATAAAAAACTTATTTTCATTTTCAAACATTATGTACTAATTTTCCATAATTAATTTTTGTTATTTTTAGTAAATTTATTCTAGAAAATGAAGGGTTCATTTATTTTGAATATAATTTATAAGTTTTATTTATTTGATAATTTTAATTTATACAGTTAAAATATTCCTTATGGGTTTATATTTTTGGTTAGTATTTATTTAACCCTTTTCAAGTCATTTTTTAATCAATATTAGGGTTTATGAGGCCCCTTCTCAATAACATAAAAACTCAAATAAGCATTATGTTATGGCTTGGTGTAAAAACCATCAAGACATCTATCCAACATACTCCAAACACAACAAGCTATCTAAAAGTATTAATTTACTTATACTTTGTAATAAAAAACAAAATTTATCAAAACATAAGACTAAAAATTACTACATCTCACTCTTATTCACTCTTCTATGAGATTGAAGTATCCTAGTAGGAGAACTTGAAATAAAGCATCCTTTTTTCTTACTTCTTATAATCGTACATTCTTCTTCTTTAATAAAATACTTGAATCTAAATTTATAAATATACAAATTTCCATAGATGCACCTCTACATGCCTTATTATTGCTAACTAAATCCATAAAAATTATTTCAGATGATTTGACCATCTCAAAAACCTGAGAGGTAGACATGATATCTACCATACCCACTTTTTCATCCTCTTTTCTAAGGGATTGTATAATAGGTCTTGAAGGCAAAACAAGATTTTAAACTGGAAAAATTATAAGATCGTCAATTGCTTCCTTCCACCGTGAAGACTCCACTTTACACTTGGAATTTTGACAAGAAGTAGAAAGATATCTAATTGTGTAACATTTATAACATCTAAAGAGAATCCCCTCATAATTAAGGGTTTGAGACCAACATCTACTTTTAACTTTCATCTCAATCATTTCCAAAAGGTCATGAGAAATATCCATGCAAAAAATAACCTTGGTAAAATTCATTCATGAAAAATTCAAATAAGAAGCATCAATTTCCAACAAATCACCCAAAGATCCCCCAAAGCTAACAACTCAAACTCTAACCAAAATTGAATAAGAATATATGGTAGCTATACATATATGGATCTAAGAGAGAGGTTTTTAGTTAGAGGATTAATTTTTGGAAATTAGGGCCTAAGAAAAAAAAGGTGGTGATCACAACTCTAAGTTTTAGCCTATAAAATTTTATTATAATCAGCAAGGTAATCAAAAACCATAATGAAAAAAACTTTGGCATAGGGATAAATTTCCAACCTACCCTCCAAAATAGGTTTCCAAGAATCTAGAATGAATTAATGAATAATAGGAAGGGAAAGCTAAAACCTATCTAAATGGAATACTAAACCCCTTTCCACATACCATTCCTCACTTTCCATCACCTCCACCAGAGCCTCCTTCTCAAAATTCACAATTGGGAAATCGTTAGTCATACTCAAAACCCTAAACTACTTATTATGGGATTTTGAATAATGAGAAGAGGGCCTAATTGCATTAAAATCTTGCTTAATAAGGGTGGATGACTATCCTTCCACCCCTAGGCTCATCTTCCCCATCACTGAGTCTATCGATGCCTCTATTTGGCCAAACAAGATCTTCGAAATCCTCCCATCTATAGTATTAGGTGACACCCTATATTTACCATAGAAATTATCCATCTCCAAAAACCAGTGTTGATGCACTAAGGAAACTTGACCCCCTTCCAAATCATTTTCATCCTTTTTGGCTTGATTGGAAGAAGCCCTAGTCATGGGTGTGAACAGAGTTGACATTATCGGTAGCTATCCAAAAATCAAGAAATTTTTTTTAACTATATACATTTTTAATCTTTTATTTTTCTTTAATTTTTTCAAATTTATTTGATAGTGGAATTCATATTTGAGTTTTTCTTCCCTATTTTCCTACTCTATGTTTTTATATCTACCATCCCTTTGTTATTAAATTTCATACTATTATTATCCTAACATGTATGTTAAATCTTCATATAAAATATTGTATCAACATTGAATCTTCCCAAAATATGAGTAGTAGTATGTTTAATAATGTTATTCTAGATCAAATAGTTGTTATGATGGAGTCCATCTATGCATTTCAAAATTTATTGTGTCTAAATATTACATCACTTGAAAATAAGATCACATTTGCCAAAACCCCTGAGTATGCTAGTTTTAATTTCATTTATGCCTCCCTATTAAAGAATTTTATGTTTCAAAATATTTAATCTCAAGTATGGGTTCAAATAATTAATTCATCTATAACTAATAGTTCAAATAGTTTGCATAAGGTTAATAAGAAAATAAGTGAAAATTTAAGGGATATGCATGAAAAATAATTGATATCATTACCTCTTATGGGTCATCTAAGTAAATATAAATATAATTTTGCTTATCATAGAATACATAGACATCATATAGATAATTATCAAGCCTTGAAGATAAAAATACAAAATATTATTAATAGTGGTGATCCTACATTACATACATCTAATAAAGCACCTCTAGATTCAAACACACCTTCTATAAATGAGTAACCTACTCAAAAAATGGGTACATATTCTAAGGAATAATTTAAATATGAATTTTTTTCAAAAGGAACAATTATAAAATGAATATTTATTAAATTGATAGTTATTAAATGAAAGATTAAAACAAAAAAAATTACACTAGGAAATTATGCAACTATAAAAGTTACAAAAAATAGAAGTTGCTAAAAGAAAAGTTTCAAAAAGAAGCACATGATAAATAAATAATATACTTATAAAATAAGAAACTAATAAATCATATTTTACTAAATAATATGTACCTAAAAATATTAATGTTGCAAGCATGATTTCTAATGGGCTACCTATAAAGCCTTTTTCAATTCTAAAACATATGATAATTAGTCCTCACATAGATGGCAAACAATGCACAAATGTTAGAGTTTATCCCACTTGAAAATTCAATATATGTATCCTGAAACTTATTAAGTATCCTATATATGACATTAACAACTTGGATATGACCATTGGATGTGATCATTTCATTGGAACTATTCCATGGCATGTATTTATTCATACCAAATTATAGAATTTTGGATTTCAAATTGATCCTAATTTGGTTAAATATAGATATGTATTTGTAAAATCATGGCTCACATGAAAAGGTGTAACATTGGATAATAATAATGACCACATCACATTCAAAATTTGAGGTGATAATTTTCATATCTCAAATAATGAAACATTTACAAATCAAGACAGAAAGAGGAAAACATTTATTCATGTAATAGTCAAGCATATACATCTACTGTAATCACAAGATACTATCATTATGCTAATAATAAAGTACATATGGAAGATCAATTAAAAACCATAAAAATAGGTCTATATAAAGACAATTAATACATTGATAATTATGATATGGATAGTTGGTATGAAATCAATGATGAGGATGATCATATTAATGATATACATCAAGAGATTTGTACTCCAAATGATGATATAGTAGAGGACTCATCAAATTAAAGACATAAATGGAGGTTAAGAGATACGTGACCATCATGTGGGTATCCCATTGATAATATCATTAGTTATCAAGAATAAAATCCATTTTACATAGAATCATGATGTTTTATTGATTGATTATTTCCTCTCAACTTATATTTTTAACATACACATTTTCATATGGTATTGCATTGATCATTATTATATCCATTTATTTATTTTCCCTTATCCATTACCTTTTGATTATTTATCCTCATATAGACATATATAACATCTACCTTACAATGATACATCCTTCATATTAATACCATTATAGTGCACATCCTTCGTAGTATTGTATTTTCTCATTATTATATAGTGACTACCTATACCTCATATGTATTATATTGAGCTTACAATATCACATAAATTTATACTATATGAGCATATATAGAGGTTCCTCCTCATCCCCCTCTACCTCACACATACTCTTTTAATAATGTTGTAATTGACATATAGATTGGGGGTATATTATGTGTATTCACTTATTTCACATTGTCATGTTTTTAAATTTGGTGAACATCATACATTAACATATGTTACATACTATTTGAATGCACCCATTATTATAGTTTTAAATTTTTTATAATTGTCATTACTTGAATATATCGATGTATGTATTTCAAAAATTAAAAAAATAAATTCCAAAAAATAAAAAATTGGGACCTAAGGATGACATGTTTTCTAGTTACATTATTCATTTATGTTATTTATCATATGCTTTTTATATTAAATATCCTTTTTCATATGCACATGAATTTTATAGTATATATGAATAAGAAGTATGACACATAAGTTAGGCATGATACATGGATACATAAAAGTAGTAAATTCATATACCCATGAGCCATGCCAATGCTAAGGGCATATCATTCCATAGGTTAAATTGTTACAAGATATATCTTTCTATGACCTTTCCATTTATCATGTTTAGTTAAATTGATTGTTTACAAATTTGATGTTATTTATAGTGTTGCATTTCATAGATATGATACTTTTTATGTTTTAAAATAGACATAGATTAATAGTGTAGACCAGTTTAATTTATTCTATGTTCCATTATTTATATTTCATTCTCTATGGGTTAATTATTTACTTTTTGTGTTAGTATCTAACATTGTTTGGATAGAATGACAATTTTAGATCATCTAGACTTGTGCCCCCAAAATGGAATAGAGAAAATTTTAGATAAATATAAATTTTCATATATTCCAAATAAATTTTCAAATGATTATGGTAATAATTTTGATATATTCCCCACATATTTTATTGGATAGAATTTAAAACTAGAATTTTTTGAATAATATAGACTTAATTTTTATAGTTATTTTTGGAATTGGAGTAGTAACAAGTCCAAATTTTTTTAAATGGTCCTATAGAGTATATCATTATATGCCTATTTATTTGGTCCCTCACCTTTTCTTATCAATTTTTATTGATTTAGTGTATCATTATATGCCTATTTATTTGGGCCCTTGTCCTTGTGTGACATTTAATTTTACATTGTGTGTGGCCTTTCACCTTGTGTGACATTTTATTATCCATTGTGTGTGTAACTTGTCCTTGTGTGACATTTTATTGTCCTTTGTGTATGACACTTGGAATTTTATTACATTTTATTTTTTATTGTGTGTAACCCTTATCCTTGTGTGATATTGAGTGTTATCATGTGTGCTTTATTTTTTGCATCATGGCCATGAAATAGTGTGCTTATGATTGGATAAATCTAGGATTATCCACTAAATTTATTGTGTTGTGATCCATATCATGTACCTTTATTCTTATTAGTGATTTCATGTTTCAAATCATAAAATTTCATTCATAGGTCATTATTTAGTACATATATCAGTGATGGATGTTGTTAGATGCCTATTTTCTATATCTTACTTGATATGAAACTAGTATGCCTTAAATAATATGTTTGATATTTAATTTGATGACATATTCATTACTATGATGATATATTATCAACATTTTAGTGAATGATTATAAATTATTACATATTTCTTTATAAAATGAAGTGGTTAACTCCTTTATTTTGATATGAGTAGTTTGTAGCCTATATTTTTCATTTCTAAAGGAGGGAATATTAATGGGATTTTCATAGAGACTCAAGCCTCCATTTACAAATAATTCAGATTTTGGCATAGATTACATGATTTAGAGAGTTAAGAATGGTTTAAATAACCAAGTTGGTTCAAAATATGTGACAAATGTTTATAAATTAAAACATATTAGGGCATATCAATGCATATATACATATTTATAAGAACTCAAGTTACATGTTTTTATATTTTTCATTTTTGAGACAAAATGAGATATGGATTCATAACATTTATATCATATTTTCAAATAGTAGATCAAATTACAGGGCATAAAAATTTATCATGCATGTACACATGATTACAATTTTATACTATGTTATCAATGGTACCTAGTGTAGAGTGGATTAAAATAAATGATTAGTCAAGCATTAATCCAAGAAATCAAAGAAAAAGAAATAGAGAGATAATTAAATCAAACCAATATATTCATGTAGGGTTTTTTAATAACAATAAGATAAAAATTAAATAAATTAAACCATTACCTTCCCAAGTGACTCCATCATTCAAAAGCAGCTCAAAAACATGCTCTCCCCTTGATCAAGCATTTTTTTCTTCATCAACAATGGTGGAAAAACTCCTCTAATGTCTCAACAAAACTCCATAAAACCTAAGCTCATGATATTGAAACTATCAAATTGCCTATCAAATAAATCTATTCCAAATATTAATAATACAATAATCAAAACACAAATGAGTTGTGAAGAGATTTTAGCATTATAACATTACACAATGAGATCTTGAAAATGGTAGTGTGAGGCCTTCTATTTATAGATTTTTAGAGTTAGTCAGGACCAACCATGATCATCCATCTCAAGATTCGAGATGTGTGGCCATGAATTAATCTAATATTTTCAATTACATCCATAAATAGATAAAGGAAAGAGGCATGGGGGAAACATAGGTCAATCATGATTATGTCCTTCACCAAATTTAGATATTTGTTTGATATTTTGGCAAGTTGAATTAATGATGCAAATATTAGAAATCAATTTCCATTAATGAAATATTCAACAAGTACCATGGAAAATCCACTTAAGCTCTTGATTTGAATTAATTAACATTAAAAAAGATTCATTAATATTTGTGCAATTATTTAGAAATTGGCCCTCAATTAATCGAAATGGTCAGAGAGTCATATTAATGGGTCATAATTTAACTCAAGAAGAATTAAAAGGTGATGTTAAATGTGTTGGAACTGTATTCCCATTTAGGATGTTTCCAACACAAAATAATAATGGTACGTGATGTATACTAAAAAATAGAAAAAAAAGTGATCCAAAGCACAAAAAGGTGAAATCATCATTTTGACTCAAAATGAATTATCAAAGTTAAGAAACACATAAAATGCATTGCCCCTTTTAGGGATACTTTAGCCTAAATTGGCACTTGTAAATGACAATTTCAAACCATTTAGCATGTTTTAGTGATTTTGACCTAAAATATGCATTTGAGTGTAATTTGAGGAAGATTGACAATTTTACACAAAAAGTGTAGTAATTAGATGTCTACACCTAAAAAATAACACTTTGAATCTATAAATCCATTTACAATGGTTTATTTAGCTAATTAGGTAGTATAGTTGAGGTTCAATGATGCTCAACGGTCTAGGAATTGCTCCATGTGCCTAATATTTGGCTCCTAATTTTATCTTAAGGTTGAAGATTATTAAATGAGTGGTGAAAGATAGGTTCAACACTACTTAATGGCATATTAACTACTACATCTTCATAGGGGTTGGGTAATTTATATTCCCAATGCATCATCTTACCTTAGTACATAAATTATGGCATGATCACCCCTAATTCTCCAAATGCTTTAGCAAGAATCACAATTCTCCAAATGCTTCAATATGAAGCATAGTTATCTAATCCTTTAGTAAGAATAAAAAAATTCCAATTCTTCAACAAGAATCATCATCTCAAACACATCATATGGAAATATGGTTCACCCACTCACAAGTGAATTCTTCCTTTCTACTTAAGTTCTAAAACCTTAATTTCCATATATGGACATTGACTAATGCCAGTTCATTTGCAATTTTTCTCAGAGAAATATGATCACTTTTAAGCACCTCTAAAATAAAAAATGTGTTGTACATACTCAATTAAATATCTTTATCTTTTTACTCATGTATCATATTTGATTTGAATACTAGAATAAAATGGGAGAATTTTTAGATACTAAAATCTAGTATTTGATACTTGGTGATGTTAATATTAATTTAATTTCACCTTAAATTATTTTTATTTACATATATTGACCTTACACACCCTTCTCTCACATATAAATTATTTCCATGGGTCCAACCTTCTTGATTTTATATCATTCACCGACATAAATCCATAGACTATGTCTAACCTATGAATTATCATACTCAAGTTGTCTCCACATCATCATATTATTATTTTTATCTATCAAAAAAGTCTATTAACTTATATTCATATATAATATCATAAGCATTTTATTTTTATAAACTCTTCATTGTGTCAAGTAACCATCATATTTCAAATTCAAATTATTTTCATGGGTCAACCTCTATCTTTTGCATGTTGGTGATATGATAATTTCCCCAAAGAGTCCCATATAAATACACAATAGGTAGAAGCCTATTCCTTATATATCACTATTTAAATATACATATATACACATTTTCACATTCAAATGGAATGCCTAAACTTTTCATATCAAAAATTAGTCACAAGGAACATGTCCTAGTCAAGTCTAAAGCACCTCAACCAAGACAACTTTTTAATTTTCCAAGTGTCAAAAGTTAAATCATAGGTTGCATTCATTAAATTAATAAAATTTCACACATATGCCTAATAGTGAAAATTACATGCAGCTTCACTTTACTCTTTATATTATTAGACATATAAGTAGCATTAAACCATTTATTAGGGAGTGATTAAACTTAACTAAACCTAGAATTTTCCCCATTTAGTATTCTTAAACCTAGTGTTAAAATTTTAATTTTGGTTTTAAATAGAAAGGGAAAAAAAAATTTGATACCAAAGAAACATAAATCCCTAATATTACACATAGAGACTAATTACAAGTAGGTGCAATAACTTGTATTAAAATAGAAAGGCACCTTGTATAGATGAATCTGGTAGAATAATAATTATATCATTTGGATTAGGTGTCTATATACTAATGATTTTATCTTGGAATTTATAGACATGTGATTCCTTATTTGAGTGACTCATGGTTTAATTACATCCCTTATGTCACCTACATTTAGTGTTAGAATTGTATAAAATAGTAAACATGCAAAGTGTGTGTGTGTGTGTGTGTGTGTGTGTGTGTGTGTGTGTGTGTGTGTGTGTGTGTGTGTGTGTGTGTGTGTGTGTGTGTGTGTGTGTGTGTGTGTGTGTGTGTGTGTGTGTGTGTGTGTGTGTGTGTGTGTGTGTGTGTGTTTATGTATGTATGTGTATGTGGGTGTGTGTATCATTAAAATATGGTTTTGAGGTCTCTCACTCCTTTCATAAATAAAAAATCCATAACTAAAAGGTCTAGTATACTAAAGTAGCATTACCAAATTTACTATAGCCACCTCAAAGGAAACAAACATACAAAGACCAAAGCTTCGAAAAATATAAAACTAAAATTGAAAATGTTTTTAAAAATTAAAAGACAATCAGTTACCCAAAAGAAAGTATTTTAAAATCTCCCACAACATACCCATATAAAATACTTTAAATTACATCTTAAGTAAAACCAATTTTTAGCAACACAATCATATAGTTTTCAGAAGTAAAAATTGGGTCTTTCATACATAAATCTAAAGGACCCCAAAAATAAATGGTAAAAAAAATCTATCCATAACATATCCATAATAAAAAAATATAATTATAAAGTCTATAAAAATTCAAATGAGTAATCTTATTCATCTCTTCCACATAAAATTCTCTATTATCCACTAGAGAATGCCTAAGTATAAAAACATGAGTTGAGTTTACTTATTTCCACTTATGAGCCTTTAGATCCTCATTGAGTAAATTAAATTTCCTATAATCTACTATAGGATTCTAAGTCAAATGTGGTTGAAATATAAGACCAATCCATGCATACCTTTCTTCAATAATAGAATGAAAACATAATATCATTTTATAATAGATATGAAAGAGAGTATGAGGATAATGTGTCTCCTTCATTTTCATCATATCAAGAAATTCATCCCATCTTGATCTACAGTTATTGAAAACCTTAATAAAAATATTGAAATCCCAAATTTTTAAAGTATTTTGAAACCTCCCTTATGTAATTAAATTAAAATATCTAAATATTATTTTTTTGCATTCTTATGTGAAGACATGATAATTTCTAGTGGATGAGGGTGCTCTCCTTGAAGCAGTAATGGAAAGGAATTTTCCATATTAGAATAATTATATCTTTTTTGTCACATAAATTATCATTATATATAAAAGATAAAATTAATTGTACATTCATATCTCCCATAACATGATGGGGGTTCCTTAAATATTTTTTAGGCAAGACAAAGTTGAGAATATAAGATTCACAAAATAATTTTTTATCAATGTCAAAAGAAGTTCAAAAAGCTTCATAAAAAATTTTACGTGAGGTGATATGAATATATTTATTTGTTATTAACCTTTAAAAATAGTAACATAATAATATTTCTCTAAATATTAGTTCATAAACCCTAGGAGGGGTTTCTTCAAAACTAAAATTTAGAAGTCAAACTCCCAATAATAGTAAATGAAAGCTTAATCTCAGAAAAGATATTGTATTTTGCTTTCACATCCTTAGAGGCTTTGTTTCTCACCTCCCTTGGTTTTATCTATATTTTTTTGGCATAATATTTTACAAAATATAAATTAAATACATCACCATTATCCATTTCAGCATCCACCCCATCTATGGAAAGAAGGACATAATTATGTTTCTCCCTTAAAACCTTTTTCAAAGCCATAATTTCCATTCTCTATGAATATATTATAGACAAATATTATTCCAAGGATAAGGATGAATAAGTTAATGTATTTTGGATGTCATCATTTTTTTATTATATAATATTATCAACCTTTTTAATCCCTAAGAACTTATTTTACATATTCTTAACTATTTTCACACGCGATCCCTATTTCACCTTATCCACCTCCATAAACTCTATATTTTTCCTAAAAATACTCTCACAATATCTTATTTTCCTTTTATTTTCCATAATGATTGGATATTTTATGCAAATACATAAATCAAATCAATAAAAATCTATATATTTCCTTTTTAAATCATCCACCACTAAAATTTTTATAAGGCCATAGTTTGACAAATCTTTTAAATTATCCCTTTGAACCTCATAATATAATTTTGTAACAACCTTAATTATAATATATAATATTTATAATAACTTTATGGCATAAATGTGATATTATCATGTAATGATACTAAAAATTAAGAGAATAAAATTTGTCAAAAGTTATATACTCCAAGATGAACTAAGTCATTTGAGGATAGAAATATAGTAGGGAGAATCTAAAGAAACCCTTACCTTAATCCTAGAAAGTTTCTCCATGAATTAGTAAAGAATATATGTAATACCCTCTTTTATCCTTCACAAAAAACTATTTTGCCCTATTTTGATAAAATAGATAAATTTTTATGTGATTATATAAGTGTAAATCTAGAAATATTAGAATGTTAAAGATATATGATTATTAAAAAAATTGACTCTAATAATATGCTAAATATAAAAATAGTTATTTTTGTAGAACACTAGGAAGAGATATATTTATCTTTCATGTAGATTCTTGTTGACTATTCTAAATTTCTATGAGTAAAAATTAGAATAAGATATGACTATACAGGCTCAAGTTAAAATTAAGAATAGAAACAAAATCTAGATAGGTCTATTGTAAGTGGACAACAATGTAGTATATTCTAGTTTATTAAATGATAACTTGTCCTAGATGACTATGATAAGCCATTGGTAGGGGGAAACATAATTATGGAAATGATAGATCAGAGGTATGGATACAATATATATATGTGGACACATGTATTATAAGTGGATGGTGGTGCATTATGCTATAGTTCATTGATTTTGGACTTATCCTCTTTGATTGTACTTAAAATATGATCAATGTGTTTGCTACAATTGTGAATTTTGTATAATCTAAGATATCTTAATAGGATTTTTCTATGTAGAAATCGATTCTTGTGTTCTCTTATACTTGAAACCCTTAGGGCACTTTAATAGTTTAAAATATGAAAAAAAGAGGGGAATGCAATAAGATGAGATGACCTCCATCACCCCCTTGATTATTTATTGCTACCTACATACCCAATAATCCAAGCAAGGAAATAAATTCCACATAGTTCTCCCACTTAGAGTGAATGTGAAATTGTGATCTTTTGAATATGTGTATACAACTAGAAGATGGATTTGATACTTGAAAATTATAACTATTCACTTGATTGAAAGGGATCTTGACTTAGCTTCTTCTTATGAATTATTTATAATTTTACAAATGTATGGTTTATTTTCTCAATCTGTAGATGTGTATAAGCTTGAACAAAGTCAATAGCAAGTGGGGATAATAAGTGACTCTTCACATGTATTTATAGGTGAACCTTTTGATTATTTAGAGCTCAGGTTTGATTTAATCGTACCCATTATCAAGCCATTTACAAATTTGATGATAATCAAGGAATGGGGGTTAAAGTAGTTGGGATCCCTTCATGATCACCATGGCCATATGTACATAATTACCTTTCATGTCCCCTTAAGCTTGCAGCTTCTCTTTTACTTGCTCTCCATTTTAACTCACTTCCATGATGAATGGGGATATATTACATTTCCCTCTCACCATTTATCTAGAATTTCTATTGTGTTGTGCCATGGTTTTCACACTATGACATTTTTCTATTTATTTTATGAATCAAATGAAGTTACATAGTCTACTCATGAATTTTATGTTTAGATGGGAAAAATGAGCAATCAAATTTTCCTTAGCTAGTGCTAATGTTGATGCCAATAAACTCCTTAGAGGTAAAATCCATCCATATGTTGACACTAGGTTTGTCATGGAATTTTATTCTTATTCAATTATATTCTCACATTAAGGCCCCTTTTTCAACACTTAGTAAATTATTGTAACTTACAAACTTGACTTAGGTTCACCTCTAGATGGCACATGACATTCTTTCATTTTTTATGGGTTTCACATACTTGACATTTTTCATACTCTAAAGCCTACTCTAGGTTTGCCAACTATCTTATTTTTATTGGGCTATAAATCTTTAAGATTTTCTAGGTCTATGTGGTAGCTTCTTATTTATCTCACCCTTCCCCAGGCTCTCTCAACCAAGATCTATCGAGTACCAACTAGTGTTCTCCTATTTGTTGGGTTCTCTTGTCATTATATGCATAGGGCCTACCACCTCTATATGGTTCCTTGTCACTCTTTCATTACTCATTTAAGGCTTTAAATTCAATTTTTACTATTCTCTGTGTTAAATAAATATTTCACCATGAAGTAACATCTTACTCACCCACTACTTGACACACTGCTCTATTTGCACATATCGATCTAGGGCTACGAAGTAGTGGGATTGAATCATGTGGTGCTATCATGTCCTAGGGATCTGACATCATTTATAGGTTTAATAAAAATATCTAAGTGAATGGAATAGTTGGATTATTCCATATGGAATCATCCCACTCACCTGCTAACGTAAAGAGTTTTGTACTTGTATAGATGGTTTTGGGACTCTGAGTTACTAGGATTGTGACATGTGGAAACATCCTGCTAACTCATTTTCCTATTAGCTTAATGACATGGAGATTACTAGAAAAATTCATGAAAATTTAATAAGTGTCAAAAACATATAAAAATGGCCTGATACCATTGGGATATTCACACATAACACTGAACAAACTTTATAAAATTGATTGAGTATCGAAAGTCTTTTGAAAGAGGTACAAGCCACTTGGAGATACTAATTATTATCCTTTAGTGTCATTCAATTGGACTAGAGTTTTATTGTGACTAAAAAATTTATAATCCATCAAGACATCATTAGGGGGAATCAAAATTGATAAATTCACCTCTTGAAGCTATCACCTAGAGATAAAAGAACCCTAAAAAGGCTAAGTGTCAAAGCACTTTCTTGACCCACTAGGTAACTTTTAAATAAAAAAGGCTAAGTCATGTTCAATAGAAATATGACACATGGTTTCAAGAAAATTTTAAAGAATAAACTAAGTGGAACATTTTATCTTTATGTAGAAAGTGTGACATAGCATGGTGTTCAGAACTTTTGTTTAAAACTTGTGCTTTCAAAAAAATTCTTCAGAATAAAAATTCCAACTAGCCTTCATAGAATCTCAAATGAAGAAAAGACTTATAAAAATTCTTTATAAATAATTCCTCAGGATTTCATTTATGTGTTTATTTATAATAATCATTCTAAAGGTCCAAATCCTTTACAAAAATTACCATTTGCACAAGTTTTGACTAGTTACGATAAACTTAATCTAAAGAGTAAAATAATTGGATAAATTCCTAAGTGTGAAGACCATTTTTTGAAAACCTGCTAAGTCCTTTGCTTACTTATAACTTATCCTCTCTTTTTTAATTTCAACAACACTTTGATAAGCCTTCCCTATTGAACCATGAACTATATTTGGATGTTTCTTTTTCATGGTGAGCAAAAATGGGCAATAGGACTCAAATGGTTGTTTTGAATTTCATAACCTAGACATTATTTGGCATGGGATGAAACCTTTTAAGTGGATATGAGTGCATTGTGCTCTTTTTTTATTACTATGGACTTGTCTATAAGGATAATGAATAATTTTCCTCTATTGGATATAGTCTACAGGTTATTTTAGATATATTAATCATTACATTCTCCCCCTGCTTTAATAGTAATGAATGTTCTATAGTAAATAATAAATAATTAAACCTAAGCATGTAAAACACACTTTTTCTTTGATAAGATACTTCAATTTTTTAAGGAAATCAAATTTATCAACCATACAATAGCTCATGAAGTAGTCATTTGTGCCTTTAAAACTTGAAAAATATTAACTTTAAAAATTATGAAATTAAGGAGTACATATGTACATACGTGTAACCAATTTGACATATAACCTAGAATTGATAATGGATAACTACTCCTCCTTGTTGAAGCACTTTAGAGAATTTAAACAAATGGAGAATTTGAGAGTGATCAAGTCCTAATATTGAACAACTAATCAATGTTTTAATTTATAAAAATGCATGATTATAAATCTTATTAATATGAAATAGTACCCAATGTACTAATCCAAAAATTTAAAACCATTATAGGCTCACTATAAGTGATGACAAGGTCGTTGAGTGTTGCTAGACTCAAATGTATATCACTCACACATATTCAAATCACACCACTATAGGTAGATATAGATTATATTTTGCATTATCTAAAGATAATGAATAATATTAATTCCCCCATAATCACTAAATTAATCCTATAATTTTATTTCAAATTAAAAAAATTATTTTAAACTTTGAACTTAAATCTTTGAAAACATGAATACACAAGTATTATGCCTTTTTTCAACTTTGAAATTTGACAACTTTTAAAATTTTAAATTTTTTAATAAGCTTGATAATGAATGACTATCATGTCCATGAATCTACCAATGATATATAATGTTATTCATATATATGCTCAATTTATAATATATTTGTAACCTGTAACTTTTATCATGTAACTTTTTTACATATGTTTATGCATATGCATTAAAATGTGTATGATTTTATGATTTGATATTTTGAAAAGTGATTCCATATGCATGTCATAATCCCCCAAAAAATTTATCAATTGTTTATTATCTATCATTTTTTTTAATCAATTTGAATCTTTAAAAACTTATACTCTATTATAGAATCTATTTTTTTAGGTCGAATCTCTATGACCAACCCAATGTGATGCATCCCTTTTGAGATGAGGAATATAGCCTAAGATTCACTCATTTAAAAATAAGAGTTAAATATATAATGTGATAAATATATGATAATATAATATTGTGTCCACATGTGGAGAGTATGTTATAATAGAATTTCAATTCTCATTTGAAACATGTATGTAACATATTGAATTTGAGGAACACAAGTGACATGACTAGATATATATATATAAAGTAGCAAGGTAACCTTATTAGACTTTCATGATAAGCATCATGTCACTATTATTAAAACACCAAAAACACACAATCACAACATACAATATTGTCACACAATAATACCAAGGGTTGCATGTAAAGGACATTTTCAAATGTCACATAAGCAAAGATTTCACACATAAGGCCAAGAGCCACAAGCAATGGACATGTTTAATTTTCATACATACTAATAAAGGATATAATGCATATGTTCAATACAATTCACACAAGGTCCAAGGGCCACATATAATAAGGAATAATACAATAAAGTAGAAAACATAAAAGTATATAAAAAGTGAAAAATAGTTTACTCCATCCATATGTATTTGTAATCACCGGAAAGTGGTATTTAGATGTTAAGAGTGTTGATTGAGACAACCTATTCCTAGCTTAGTTGTATACTTATCCTAGAGCCTTTATCACATTTTTCCTTCCATTGTGTAGACCACAAATGTCCCTAGTTAGCTCAAACATAGTCTTAGACCTACACTCATAGAGCCTAGCCCTTTATGCTTAGTGGCCTACCAGTTGGACACTAGCACCACATTAAGGACATTAGATCCACATGGTGACAGTGTCCCCAATATGAAACTAGTGTCCCTTACCCTAACTCTCCTAAATGGATATATTTTATAACATGTAAACCTCATAAGATTGACCTAAGCACATTTTATTATCTGCATAAGCTATAAAACACTATAAATACAACTCTTAGACCTATATCCACTAAATGGAAAATAAATGCAAGAAGCCTATTCAAACAAGAAAATTGTTGAGAAAAATCAAGGTTATTAATCCTTATTTTGCCCTACATCTACATACTACCATCTACAGTTGCCCTAAGCCAGATTTCAAAGATTTCTAATCTCAATCACACTCAAGGAATTCAAGCCCACTATAATTCTAGAATTAACTTTCACTTGAACCAAGCACTAGGTGGGATAACTACATCATGCTTGATCCCTCCTTGGAGTATTGGTATGTAGGCAACTCTCTTCATAGTGGGGTGTGAGGATGTCTAACCTATCCTACTAATGAACACACATTTTTAGCTCATTCCATACTTATAAGGAGGATTAGGGTTTGAAATATAAATCAGTTGTTACAAGCACAAAACCAAGATTCAAACTTCATGCATGTAGGAATAGAAGCTAGAAACATAGGCACAAGTGCACCCAAAATTTAGGAACTATCCTAAAAATAAGACACTAGCACCATTTTTAGGACACTAGAGCAACATGATGCTACTATCCAAGTGTGTCACTACTATATAGGGAGGGATATAACTTAAGGATCCTATATATGACACTCAAACCTATCTATAACCTAGTTTCAAATATTATTCAATAGTTGTTTTCAAGATAATTCTCTATTTATACATATTATTATTTTTAGAAATTCAAATCAAATCAAATTTTATAACAAATCAGTGGTTATTTATTGCATATTATTTCACTTATTTATACAACTCATCCCTTTAATATAATATAGGATTTATGTAGTAAAACCCTAAATGTTAAAACATTTAGTGAACCTGACTTCAAATATTGCTTCAAACCCTAGTTTGCCTTTTCCAAAATTTTGGGGACTAAATTGGGGTTACATACTTATATTTTTCTAATTTGTTTGCATAACCTAGCTCACTAAATTAATATCATATTAGGGTTTAATTTATTTGAATATAATTTAAATTTTTGCAAATAAACCCTAATTTTAAAAACCCTAACCCTAGACACTCTTAGGGTTTATATCCTTTTGTGTTTATACTTAGATTTAATTCCAAAATATCAAATTTACTTAAATATTTTTTCTCAATCCTTATTAGATTAACATTATTTAAAGGTTTAAAATATATGAACACTTATTTTCCTACCTTCCAAACTACAATGGTAGAATATAACAACATATTTGATGAGATCGATAAGAAACAATTACAAGATTTTGTGTCAAAACATACAAATATAAAAGATGACTTTATCATTATTATTCAAGAAGAACTTTAAAAAATAAATAATGGAAAATCTTCAACTCCTCCAATTAATAATGTTATTGCACCTATAGTATGACCAATTCATCTAACATAACCTAAAATTATAATTCAACAACCATCAGTGATATCTATGCCTCTTTTGGCTATTTCCTCCACTTCAGATGTATAATCCTTTATGCATGATATCCATACTCTATAAGATAAGGTGTTACATCTTGAGAAGGGAACCACTAGGCCATCACATGCCTTGGATTCTAATATTCTCTTACATATACCTTTGACACATAACATAGTAGAGACTTCCTTTCCATATATTTTCATGGAACCTAAGCTTACATTATATGATGGCAAGGGTGACCCAAAGCATCATCTTAGATTTTTTCACATAGCATGCTTAGACTATATGTCTAACAATTAGCTTCTTAAAAATTTGTTTCCATGCAATTTAAAGGATTATGCCCTATAATAGTTTTATGATTTACCAAATCAATCTATCATAGCATTCAATCCTTTAGTTGACATGTTTCTAATACACTTCTCCATCAACATCAGTGATAAGATATCGTATGCACAAGTGGCACAATTTAAAAAAAATGAGCCTATCACAAATTATGTCTTATGATACAAGAATATATCATCCAAATTGACTAGCTCCATGGAAGATAGAGAGCTTTAGGACATATTTAAACAAAGTCTCTTACCAGCATTACATGAAACTGTCTTATTCAATAAGTTTCCTATAATTACATATTTGTGTCACATGATCAAATAAAGATATTTTAAGCTCCTATCAATGGGAAAACTCAAGTATATCAATAGATCAGAATAAACTATTAAGAGCTCAAATTGTTAGGTTTTAAAGCTAAAAGCTTCACTGTTATGTAAATGGTGGAGGATGCTGAGTGTCAGAGTAACCAACGTCAGTGAGGCCAACTGACATCGGTCATATTCAGCATACACAATAACTGACATCGGTTAGGGGTCAGCTGGCATCGGTCAGACAGGAATTGACATCGATAACCTATGTGTGTGTGCATTTGCATGCATCTCTAGAACTGGTATAATTTTAGATGGACAATTAGTTTGCATGTAAAGACTAAATTTAGTCTTGAGTCTATGTTTCTAATTATTATTTGTTTTGGAATCTATTTAAGAGACCCATGGGGCTATATTATAAGGTGTGCAGAAAAGCAAGGTCAATTGATCTGCAGGGTAGCAAGATCAAGGAGATCTGCAAGTGTGTCAAGGTTGTGTGAAAGATCAGTTGATCTATGGGGTAGCAAGATCAAGAAGATCTGCAACACAAGGAAGGACTAAGGACTAAAGGATTAGATCCTTCACTTGAAGGAAAGAACAACAACTGGGTTGGTTGTCTCAAGGTGTGTAAGATCAATTGATCTGCAGGTTGTGCAAGATCAAGGAGATCTACATGGTAAGTAAGATCAGTTAGATCTACAAGTGTGCAAGATCAAGGAGATCTACTTGGAGTAATCGATGGTATTTTTTGGACTGGCAGTAGGCAACAACAACCATTGGGTTGATTGTCACTGACTGGTGGAGGGACCAACTCTGTGTTTGAGTTGGTTTGTAATTAAGAGAAAGAGAACTCTTGAGGGAGAATCACTGTACGCCCAAGAGGTATGGGAAGAGTGTGATTTCTTCATTGTATTTCCTTTTGGAAGAGTGTTAATACAATATTGTATTGTCTCTCATATTCTATGTTGTTTCTAAATTCTAGTTACTTATTACTTCTGGTTTAATTTTGTGTTTAGTTGCTTATACAAAGGTAATCAATTGTGCTCTTAAGGAGTAGAATCTTAACAAGTGGTATCAGAGCTGTGTGTAGATCCTAACAAGTGGTATCAGAGCTTTGTGTGTTTTAGATCCTAACAAAGTGGTATCAGAGCCTTGTGTTCTAGATCTTGACAAGTGGTATCATAGCCTAGTTCAGAGCCTGGTTTGGAGTAGGTTCACTAACACCTTGGTTTCAGAGTGTGTTAAGTGTTTGTTGATTATAGGTCACTCATAGGGGTTTCTATTTGAGTGGGAGTAAAGCAATGGCAGAAGAAAGTACACTAAGAATGGAGAAATTCAATGGCAAGAATTATCAATTATGGAATTGTGGAAAGAAAGGGCATGTAAAGAAAGATTGTTGGTTGGTAGAAGATCAGCATGAAGGAAATAAAGAAGCAAATGATGCAGGTATTATTGCACAGGATGATCTTATATGTTCCTTGGATAAAGTAGAATCTTGGGTTTTAGATTCTAGTGCCTCTTTCCATGAAACCCTAAATAGAGTATTTTTCCATGAGTATGTCCATGGAGACTTTGCAAAGATTTATTTAGGGGTTGGTGAGCCTTGTCAAATTGTTGGCAAAGGTGAAGTGCAGCTGAAATTGTAGACTGGCAACACATGGGTGTTGAAGGATGTCATGCATGTCCCAGTCCTAAAGTGGAATTTGATTTATGTAGGAAATTTGGGTGATGAGGGTTGCACAGTAACTCTCACAGTGGAATCTTGGAAAGTTTCCAAGGGTGCACTTGTATTAGCATGTGGTAAGAAAGTAGGTACTCTTTATCTATCTACTTGTATTACTGATTCTCCTTCTATTTTATCTACTTCAGATGTAGATGCAAAGAAGTGGATTTGTAGGCTTGGTCACATGAGTGAGAAGGGAATGGATGTTCTTAAGTCAAATGGTAAGCTTTCAGATTTGAAAAGCATAGATCAAGATTTTTGTAAGCAACAAAAGAAAGTGAGGTCTCTTAAAACTAGGTCAATAAAGAAGGGAGCTTCTATTGGAGGATCATAGTCTTATGCTAAAAGAAAGGATTGGGTCTATTGCATAAGGAGGAAATCTTCTATTTTTAACAAAGTTAAGAACTAGAAAGCCTTGGTTTTTAAGGAGAAAATGATGGATAGAGATCAGCTCAAGAGGCTAAATAATTTTGAGAAGGGCAGTGTTGATTTAGACAAGGTTATGATCCAAAATGAACTCGTAGGTAAAAATCATCACTCATAGGAAAACACAATTATCAATGTCGATCAAGTGAAAACTGACGTCGATCAGGTAGGAACTGACGTCGTTCATGTGCAGACCAAAGTCAGTGATGTCAGGCAAGTGGACACTGACATCAGTCAGGGAACCAACATCGGTGATTAGGAGGAATCGACATCGGTCAGGTGCAGACTGACGTCGGCCAGAGGTTACCGAGATCAGTCACTATTAAAATAGATTTTGGGTAGACAGTAAGCTATCAAGGAGTCTCAAATGCCCATGAAGAGGATTGAAAGGGTAAGTAAGCCTCAAATTTGTTATTCCCCTTCTTTATACTACTTGTTGCTCACTGATGGTCAAGAACCAGGAAGTTTTGAAGAGGCAATGTAGGTAGAATCCAGGAAATAGTGGGAGCATGGCATGAATGAGGAAATTGATTCCTTAAAAGAGAACTAAATGGGAGATTTGGTAGAGTTGCCAGCTAGAATGAAAGCACTAAAATATGAATGGATTCACAGGTTAAAGAAAGGAGAGAATGGATAGGTGAGACAGAAGGCTAGGTTATATGGTCTTGAGCAAGCTCCAGGATAGTGTTATAGGTTTGACAGGTGTATGACAAAGCATGGCTTTAGTCAATGTCAATGTGACCATTGTGTTTATTTTACCAGGTTGGATAATATTAGCTACATTATCATGTTACTGTATATAGTGTATATGCTTGTTGCAGGGTCACACATGTAGGAGATTGCTGAGCTAAAGGTAAAATTAGTTTAGAGGTTTGCCATGAAGGATTTGGAAGGAGCAAAGAAAATTCTTGGCATCAGTATTTCTAGAGATAGGGAAATTCATAGGTTGATTTTGTCTCCAAAGGATTATGTGAATAAGGTAGTGGAGAGGTTCAATATACAGGATGCAGAACCAGTTAGCACACCTATGGTTGGATAGTTCATAGAATAGTGTCTTAAATCACATGATGAGGTTGAGTACATGAGTACTAGACTTGATATCTCCCAAGCAGTGGGAGTTGTTAGCAAGTTTATGGCCAATCCAGGGAAGGAGCACTGGAAAGCAGTTCAGTGGATTCTCAGATATCTGAGAGGGACCAGCAGTAGGTATTTATGCTATGCAGGGTCAAGCACTTCTCTACATGGGTATGTAGATTCAGATATGGCAGGTGACTTGGATGATAGGAGAAGCACCACAAGATATGTGTTCACTGTTGGTGGTATGGTGGTTAGCTAGATTTTAGAGATGTAGAAGTTTATTGCAGTCATAATGGCTGGCAAAGATAAGAACCCTGTGGAAATGTTAATAAAGTTGAGAACAAAGGAGAAGTTGAATCTTCATTTAGCTTATGTTGGTCTTCAAGATTAAACTTGAAGAGGGATACAAGATAGGAAACAAAATTATAAGATGTACAGGTACAGGTATAGGTGTAGCTATTTATCTCTAAGTGAGAGATTGTTAGGTTATGGAGCTAAAATCTTCACTATTATGCAAATGGTGGAAGATGTTGAGTGTCAGAGTAACCAACGTCAGTCAAGCCAACTAACATTGGCCATATTTAGTGTACATAGTAACCAACATTGGTTAGGGGTCGGCTGACATTAGTCAGACAGGAACCGACATCAGCAACCTCTGTGTGTGTGCATTTACATGCATCTCCAAAACTAGTCTAATTTTAGACGGACAGTTAGTTTTCATGTAAAGACTAATTTTAGTCTTGATTCTACATTTATAATTATTGTTTTTTTTTTGATCTATTTAAGAGACCCATGGGGCTGTATTGTAAGGTGTGCAGAAAATCAAGGTCAGTTGATCTGCAGGGTAACAAGATCAAGGAGATCTGCAAGTGTGCCAAGGTTGTGTGCAAGATCAGTTGATCTTCAAGGTAGCAATATCAAGAAGATATGCAACACAAGGAATTAATAAGGACTAAAGGATTAGATCCTTCACTTGAAGGCAGGAACAATAATTGGGTTGGTTGTCTCAAGGTGTGTAAGATTAGTTGATCTACAGGTTGTGCAAGATCAGGGAGATCTACATGGTAAGTAAGATCAATTATATCTACAAGTGTGCAAGATCAAGGAGATCTACTTGGAGTACTCGGTGGTACTTGGTGGACTAGCAGTAGGCAACAACAACCATTGGGTTGATTGTCACTGATGGAGGGAACAACTCTGTGTTTGAGTTGGTTTGTAATTGAGAGAGAGAGAACTCTTGAGGGAGAATTACTGTATGCCCAAGAGGTGTGGGAAGAGTGTTATTCTTCATTTTATTTCCTTCTGGAAGAGTTTTAATACAAGATTGTATTGTCTCTCATATTTTGTGTTGTTTTTGAATTCTAGTTACTTATTACTTCTGGTTTAATTCCGTGTTTAGTTGTTTATACAAAGGTAATCAATTGTGCTCTTAAGGAGTAGAATCCTAACACAAATAAGCCCCCATATAAGGTAAGTTCCACTAAGAATAAGATTGATCAAATGGTCATATTTAATGTAGCTTTTAGGCCACCTTCTAGATTTATTTTATCTGCTTCTCATCGCAAAATCTTCACCAACCTTCCAGAGTCAAAAACATAGTTTTTATATCATCTCTTAGAATGAAATTTCATATCACTCCCTCCCATTAAATATGTTGATATGTCATGGCATATTTCAAATAAATATTATTTTAATGTTTTCTACAAGTTCACCAAGCCACATAATGAATAGATGCATATGCCTAAATCATAAGATACAAGATCTGATTGAGGCTAACATTATTGATGTGGGCATACCCATAGATGCACCAAAATCATAGAAAATAGAAGCTAAGGAACTAAATATATTTTTAGATCCATTCCCAAATCATAAAATTAATGAGGTAGGAAGCACATCAAGTGTTCACTACACATATTAGGCACATCCAACACTAGTTTTATATCATATAGTTACAAAGGAGGCATGTCCATTGCATAACATTATTAGCATGTACCATAATATAGTTCCACCTAGACCACTCATCACATTCTCATAGTAGTATATTTTTTATGATGATATAGATCTACATACACTCTTTATACAAGCATACATAAATCATCATTCTATCTAGAGTGTTATGGTTGACAACAAGTCAAGCATTAGAATGTACACTATGACACTTTTTCAAAATTTGGGGTACTCAAATAAAGATATATTCCCCACATATATAGTCATTATTGATTTAATTAGTCATGTTAAAAGATACATTGGGTAGATTATGCTTCCATTACAAGTTAGACTAGCACATATAGCCACTCAGTTCCTAGTAGTACCTATTGCAAGCATGTTTGATATGTTATTGGGCAAGCCATGGTTATAGAAGCTTTGAACCATCCCATCTATATTACATAGATACCTAAATTAAATACATGTAAATTAGGTTGTCAAATTTGAGGTTCTACCATATGATTATCCTCTACCTATCCCATATGCATTTATAGTGTCGTTACTAATTATAGTTCCATCATAGTCACCAATTATAGTTCTAGCACCATTACCACATATTGCATGGTTATGAGTTATAACATAGAGTATAGATCATATGTATACATCATATATTGTATTAGAGCCACCAATATAGGTGAGGTCTACTCATATGGTATCAACACATACACATACTATCCCATAGAGACCATTAATAAAAAGACCCATGCATCAGACATATGTCATAGATTTTAGAGTACCATCCTCCACTTAGTTTATGTTGAGATCGGTATCATTGGTCTCTCAATATTATTAGTATAGGTCACCTATATCACCTATAGCTTCTTATACTAGATGGGTTTTAAAGATCCTTATAGTTCATAGGGTATCACAGTTAGTGCCACAGATTCATAGCATCCCTACACAGGTAGATATAAACATAGATTACTCCACATGGTATATTATGGGACCATAGTTTCCATTTCACAAAGCATGCATGATCACAATTCCCTTATTTGACATAAGTCACAGTGATAGTGAGTCTCCCATGAGACTCATTGGTTAGTATGGTTCCTACCCCCTTGTACATACTTTCTTATCTCTTGCTTCTTGTACATATTTTATTTTCATTTACTTGTACATATCTTAAATACAAAAAATATAAAAAAATTATAAGATGACAAAACACAAAAACATTCAAATCTTACTAAAAAATATAAAATTTATAGATTGTATTCATTGATATGTTTACATTTATTGTACTTTCCAAACACTACATATGATATCTATCTTAGTATAGTCAATTTTTATCATGCATACATGTTTCACCTATTCTTGTCAGGTGCTTTCAAATTGATTATAAGACTCAGGTCCAATACATTGATCCAGACTTGTTATCATCTACACATTAGGATTATATACACCAATCCAAGTTTATTCATTTGATACATTTGCCTACTTAGGGGCATCTTAGACACAGCTTATATTACCAAGTTCTATCTTTACATTCTATATATTCTAATTTTCACATTGATATATCTTGATATTGATCATTGCTGCTCATACTCAAATTTTATGTTGACTATCACTAGTTTAGACTCAGCATATGTATATCCTATCATTTACACATATTTGTATTACATTCATACATACTTTCATTTCTAGCTTTCTTATTTTAGACTTGATTATGTTTCCTATAATTCTTCTATTTGAGGGAATTTGAATATGCCATTGCTCTTTGGCTATATACCACTTATATTCATGTATGTCTTGGACATTTTCTCATGCCCCTTGTGTGTTCTTTTATAATTGTGTATGAAGACATTTTAACATGTCCTTTTATGTGTCTCTAATCTAACTTGTGTATTGCTTGCATGTGTGTAAATTTTAACATGTCCTTGTATGTATTCCTTTCTCAGATTTAATGGCATGTGTCCATGTCCCTTTTATTTTGGCCCCTTGACCTATCTATGTGTGCCTCATATGTTTAATATGTATTCTTTCTTATATACATAATTTTTGTGAAACTTGTCTTTATTTGTTACACACACCAATTTTTGATACCATGAGGGACCTCATGTATCTACCCTTCCTATTTCAGTGTCATGATGGACATCATGCCTCTTCCCCTAGGTATCTACTCAAATTTATTATTAAACACACTACTTACATATATCTCGACACCCTTGTGTAATGTTAGATACAACATACATCGTACACTACATACTTTTTCTTAGATTCTTTTACATTATGATGTTATGTTTGTACATTGTATTAAATTATCACATAGTTATCATATATGCTTTGTCTAACACATTTTGTATAGGTATTTATTTTGAGGATATTTCTTGCATAAGATCAAAAATTACCCTAAAAATAGGTGGCATTGATATGGGTTTATCATATATATTGGGATCCTACATTATATTCATAGAATAATTTTAGCACACAAGCTTAGTTTTAGGAAATCAGACATAGGTAAGATAGGAAAATAGAGGGACTTAGAAATTAATTTAGTCACTTAGATTTCACACCAAACAAACATTATCACCTAAATTGGGACACTATCACCACATGGTGATACGATCCAAGACATGGTGCTATTGTCCAATAGCCCTAGTTTTAGGGAAGTTTAGATTAGTTAGAATAATACAACACATACAGTGTAGGTTTGCATAAACATAGCTATATTTTTTATAGTTATGCTTATATTTTACTCAAATTCACACTAGTTTAGCTCAGATTAATACCATTTGATTATATTTTTAGCATAATTCATGGAATGATCATCCCCATATTCAATTTAGATACAATTATTAAAAATTAGTCTAGAATTAGTATATTTAGATATCAAATTAGAGGCATGCGTGCGGCACATAGTTTCCATATGCTCAGTTACACATAGGTTCATCAAATGGAATGGTAAACTCCATGTCATTCTCTATGTTGTATACATTTGAAATAATATTCAATTTTGTCACTAGTTTCATGCCTTAATCCATATATAATGGTTGGTATTCTTGAGTATCCTAGAGCCACCTAATGTACCCAAGTGGTCATAGAGCTAACGTACATAGTTAGATATACCCAATTAAATATTTATATCACTTTGTGTAGTTTAATTTCAAATGCATCTACTACACATGGGTGGTAATTATGGAGTCATAGCCTACTTGAGCTCTTGGTCCACCCATATGAGAGGGTTAGACACACTTATAGTCTAATCCAAGATATTCACATGTCATGATCCACCAAGCACAGGTGGGCAATGATGGAGTCAAGACTAGATTGAGTTCTTAAACTACCTACACATGAAGATTGAGAAAACTATTATCTCAATCCAAGATATTAAATGATTTTATCATTATTTACATGCACACACACAAGTTGTTATCGAGTTCATGCATTGGTTTGCATACCAACAAGGTGTATTTGTTCTTTTCTTCTTTCCTTTCTCTTTACTCAGCTTTACTTAGTTACTTCTTTATTTAACAGTATTTTTCTTTTGATATCTCTTAAGTAAAGACTGATTTATGCACTTATCTTTGTAATTCATGCTTTGGATCATGCTTCACATACTTAGACTCAAATAAATATGCTTCACTTCTTGGGTAATTCTAGGTAGGCTTCTTTTCATTTATACTAGTCATTTCACTTTTTTGCATTAATAACATAAAAGGGGGCAAATATAATCACCTAAAAGTGGTATTTAGATGATAAGAGTGATGCTTGAGATAACTTATTCCTATTTTATCCCTAGACCTATCATATATCCTTTATCACATGTATTCAATTATTGTTTGGACCATAGATGTCCCTAGTCATCTCAAACATATTCTTACACCTGTAATCCTAGATCTTATCCCTTTATTCCTAATAGCTTACTAGCTGGACACTAGTGCCACATTAAGGACACTAGATCTACATGGTGCTAGTGTCCCTTACCTTAACTCTCTAAAATGGATATATTTTCAAATGTTTAACCCTCCTAATTTTAGCCTAAGCACATCTTATTATCCACATAAGCTATGAAACATTGTAAATACAAGACTCTTAGACCTATATCCACTAGATAAAAATAGATGCAAAAATCCTATTCAACAAGAAATAAGTTGAGAAAAATCAAGGTTATTAATCCTTATTCTATCGTACTTATGCATACTAACATCTATAGCTTCCCTAATCCAATATTTCAAAGATTTCCAATCTCAAGCACACCTAAGGCATTCACTTTCACTTGTACCAAGAGCTAGGTGGGAGAAATACATCGAGCTTGGACCCTCCTTAAAGTATGGGTATGTAGGAAACTCTCTTCATAGTGGGGTGTTGAGGATGTCCATCTTATCCTACTAATAAACACAAATTTTCATCTCATGCCACACTTGCATGGAGGATTGGGTTTTATAACATAAATTAGTTGTTACAAGCACAAAACAGAGTTTCAAACTTTATGTGTGTAGGAATAGAACCTAGAAATATAAGCATAGGTGCACCAAGAATTTATTAATAGTCCCTTAAAGAAGATGCTAGTGAAATTTTTAGGACACTATATCTACATGGCTCTACTATCCAAGTGTGGTGCTACTATCTAGGGAGGGATCTAACTTAGGGATGATGTAGATGACACTCAGACCTATCTGTAACCATTTTTTAGCACGCTGATATTTCATGATAGTTATTTTATACATAAGTATCTAATTAAAAATATTTATTAATATTTTTAAAAATTCAAATCAAGAAAAATTATGTAACAAATCATAGGTTATTTATTGCATATTATTAAATTAATTTAGACAACTCAGCCCTTTAATCTAACATAGGATTTGCATAACAAAACCCTAAAAGGTTAAAACAATATCAATACCATACTATATAAAAGTAGCATATACATTTAACATAGTGTAAAATATGTGTGATTAACAAAAATACTTGTAAGATATACATTTCAACATTAAATTTTAGATATTAGATAGATATAACCTATTATATTGTAACATATAGAATGTATATGCCCCCAGAATAGGCATGACCATTGGGTAGAATAAAAGTCCAACATATAATAATTTATTTGTAATATATATCCTACATCACACTCATATACCTCATGAAATACATGTGATTATTAAAAAATAATATGTTATATGCCAAAATATATGAAAAATAACATAAGTAAATAATTAAACTAGTATTTTATGTCATGTTCATGTCTTGATTTTTTTATTTTTTGAAAATATTTTGAATGTTTTTGTATTTTTTCAATATTTTGAATGGAAACAATCATATGATCCCATTAATGGGAGAATTTTTGTTCATATTTGGATCAAATAAGTTGAGGGTGAATTTTTATGGATGTGAAGTGCTACAAGTATGTGTATTTAAATCTAAAAGGCGTCATGTTTTGTATTATAACTATCTTCATCACTTGAATGACATAGGTTTCTTAATTATTATATCCTATAAAAATATGTCTATTAAAAACCAATCCTCTAAAGTAATTATTACATTTCAAGATGACATAAGAGTGAAAGAAAATGAGAGTAGAATCAACAGTCTAAATAGGGGAAGTTTGAATTTAGATCCCAGGTAGGAACTTCCTATGAAAAAACATAGCCTTGAGGCCCATTTAATCTTATTCATATGAGGACCACAAATATATTTATTACACCTCAAGAAATAATCTAGTTTATAGAAACCCCATGTGTACATGTGGATAACCTAGAGGACAAAGCCAAAGACCTTTATCAACCTAACAGGAGATCATGGATAAAAATATTGATTAGTAAAAGGTAACATTTTAGGAAGGTTCCACCTCAACATTAAACTCCACATTTTTTAAAAACAAGGTATGGCTCAAAATCCCTAATTCTTTGTTTGATAGAGCTAACAGGAAGCTAGATCTATCCCTAGTATGTAAATTTCAAGGAAATAACCCAAATATTGACTTGCTTAGGGAATTGACCAACTAAAAGTGGAATCCTAAAGTGAATATGGAGATTACAACCATGTCAAAGTACTTTTGTCTTATTTCCTTATCCATTTTTTAAAATCACCAAGGTTCTAATCATGGTTTCTTAGGAAGTTGAATCTCTACCTAAGAAAGTGGAAACCAAGAATAAATCTTAATGGAGATGTTTTATTCAAAACTCCTATGTGGGTTAACCTACATGGCCTCCCTATGTAATTTTGGGAGGAATAAATATATTTATCAATGTGGATAAATCCATATTCCATCCAATTTCTCTAGATCATGTCACTAGCTCAAGATGAAGGTTTTTAGCTACCAAGTTATTTGTATATATCTCCTTAGAAAAGCCCATCCCAAGAACTATTGATTTACAATCAAATTAAAACACTTGGTCCCTAAAATAGTGTATGAAAGGTTAAAAGACATCTACCACACTTGTCACAAGTTTGGTCATAATTCAATTTCATGCCTTGACAAAAAATAAGAAATAACTAAGGAGAAAGATAAATCCATAGTTGAGATGGTCAAATAACCAGTCAGGGCTGAAGCCATCTCTAAAGAAGGTGTTAAAAATCTAGAATCAAAAAAGGATCTTAAAAAAATAGTAACCTTAGACTCCATGTTTTCCTCCACTATTGCACCCAAAAATACCCCTCAATCCCCCTTGAGCAACAAAAAATGTCTAGAAAGGGAACCATTCTTCCCAATAAGACCACCTTTGATGGATATTTTATCCCAAAAGAAGGGAAAAAATGTTGAAGAACCAAATGGAAAAGAACTAAAGAAATTTTCCCCTTACTAAAAGTGAAAAACACACTTTTTGCATCATCTTTAAATTCTAGGCTCACCATAAATAGAGGGAATAAACCTAATTTTATTGAAGAGACTAAGAATTGTGTCAAACCTCTAGGGTAAACTAGTAAAACCAAATAAAATATAAAAGAGGTTGTAAAAGGCTTGTAAATAATCCTAAAATAAGGAAAATTTAACATCATAAAACCACTGAGGAATAACCCTAATCAAGTTATCTAACTATTTTTTCTCATTTGAAAGGTCTCTTTGCTAATAACATATAGAATTTTTGTAGAAGTTTAGGGTTGTAATTGTAGACACCTAAAACCAGCCACAACTAGCTACCTCCCAAACTTTAAACTGATTCCTACCAACATTTGGAAATTAAGCCTAAGAATCATTTAATGTCCCAAATTTTCTTTCACATCATTCATAAAATATTATAATCATATTGAGGCATCTCTATTTGGGGTATCTTATCTTATGCAGTAATAGCCTCTCACTGATTCATCCCTAATTACCTTACGACATCACAACTATCAATTTGGCCTATGGACCTATTAAGTGGGTCACTTGCACACTTAAATAAAATATTAAAAGAGTTAAAAGGCTAATCAAAATTAATTAACAAGTTAAATAAGATTAAATGCCTATTTTAATTATCCATTTACAATTAATGAATATCTAAAAAATGGCAATTCCAAAATTCAAAATATCAAAGCCTTTCATCATTGCCTTTATGATTTGGCAAGCTCTTTGAAAATATCCTAAAATATCTAATTTAAGAGCCATTCCTATTAATTTAAAATCATAATTACTTGAAATTTATTATCTCTATTGGAATTAGTTTTAACTCACCTAAATTTAGTTTAAACCCATTCCAAGCCTAAACTCAACATTAACTCACCTTGGATGAGAGTTAATCCTAAGGCTATAAATATAAGGCCATGCCTATTAGTTTTCAAGATATTTTGGTACAAAATTATTATGCACAAATATCTTCAACAAGCTTTGAAAGTAAGGTTACCATGCCCAAATCTTAAGCTAAGGTTCCAAGGAGAGAAGGAGACAATAAACCTCAATTATCATAGACTTATTGATGCACAAACCAAGCAAGCCATTTATATCTCCAAAGGAAGGTAAAAGAGATATGTATTTTATGTTTTTGTTTTTCTTTCATTTATTTTTTGATACCTAAGCTCTCCCTAGTGTCTAGTCTAGAGGTGTTAGGACTTTAGTGTGTTCATTTCATTTTTTTTATGAGACTAACACAAGACTATCCTCCCCTTTATGTCAAATTCCTAGTTCACATGTTGGCATGTCTAGTGGGACCAAAAGCATCCCATATAAGCAAGGAGATTAATATGTTAATCTTATTTTTTATAATGAATGCATAAAAATCTTCAAAATTTAATTTTTAACTTCATTTTTCGTGTATTTATAATTTTTAGCAATACACAAGTTGCACAAAGATTGAAGTTGATTCTCTTAGACCGCCATCAATTTTCCCCAACTAACATCAATTACCAGAATTGACATCAATCCCTATGTGAAAAGTAGATCATGAGATAAATGTGATTAATGAGGATTTTACTTGAATGTTTTATCTTCATTTTGTGTTTTGGGAACTACATATTGTCTATTTAACCATTTCCCTCTAGGATCTAGAGAGATATTTGATTTTTAAGCTTATTTTGATAAATTGTCCTTTTTGTCAAACCATATTATGTTTTTATATCTTTTTTCATGAATTAACATCAATCTTATTGAATGGAATCAATCCCTGTGTGGATAGATTTACATTGATCTTTGTGGACTGAAATCAATCCCTTCATGGATCAACGTCAATCTCTCTGAGACAAAAAACAAAAAAAATGAGAGTTTATTTCAAAATATTATTTTATCACTTGATTTTTGGATTCTAAGTAAGAAAACCCTCTAATAAATTATAGGTCCTAAGGTGGAAAAGGAAAATATTAAACATGGTTAAATCTTACACACTTTATTTTCGGTGCTTAAAATGAACTTAGTTATTATCATGCCTTAGTTATTATTTAAGGTTTTTACAAAAAAAAATTGCAAAAAACTAATGCTAAAGGGCTCAAATTTCACAACATACTTTTTTTTTGTTCACTAAAATGAACTTTCACATTTAGTTACATACTCCTAAGAGTTGTTTATTTTATTGTTATTTGTTTAAATTTATTTATTTCTAGTAAACCGAGTGATGTGTGTATGTTATCCCCCCACGATGGTTTAGGTGACCATCGACGATCAAGATAACCATCTATAATTACTATGTGTTAGTTCTGGGTTGATAAAATTTAGATTTATGGGATCATAAAAGGTAATTCTAGAAGATGGGTTTGTACTAGGTTGATTGTGAAATACAAATAAAGTAATTAAATAATGGAAAATAAATACTTAGCTTGCAGATGATTGGTCGGATGAATGGTTGAGGTAGTTGTCTTGTTGGTGGAGTCTGTCATGATTTAGATAAAGTAATGGTATTTAGATATTAACTAAGGGATGATGGAAAATTGGCTTTCTAACATGATGGCTAGATTACTAAACTACTAGATTATTAGATTATTGGAAGAACACATACAAAAGAAGCTTTGGATGAAAAATCTCTTGATAGTTATCGATAGATTTCACCTCTTACTCCTCTCTTCTTATAGGCAAGGATGGAAAGGTGAAACAAGACGTTAACTACGCTTTCTAATTATAACTCGTGCATGTAAAGGCATGCACACATATTTAGATGAGCTAATTATAAAAAATAAATGTAGAGTTAAGGGTGAGTTAAGTTTCTTTAAATGATTGAACCTGACCATCGGTGACCACCCTAACTATCAGTGGTTAGGGGTCAAAGGTAGGGTTGGGAAAAAGGTGGGTTTTAGTTAGAAGGTCAACTAAATTAGGTTAGTCTTGGATGTTAGTTAAAAGGATAATGGTTGGGCCCAAATGGGTCCTAAGGTGTTAAGGGGGATTAATACATTTAGAACCATCATGTGTGGATTTCCAATGTCTATAAGATGTTTACATCATATTCCATCACCTTTTTGATCCATCCATCCCTTTTTTTACTAATGTCCTTGTTGAGTAGAAACTCCTTGACACTTGCATGTGAAACCATGATTTTAATTTTATTTTTGGAGATCATATGTCTAAATTTATTGAGCACTCTCACAATAATGAGGGTATGCTTCTCCATGAAGCCATAATGTAGCTCGTAATCCTTTAATGCCTAGATGAAAAAAGTAATTGGTTATTTCAAATTATCATTGTTTTGTTGTATAAGGATAGTTAAGATCCCATCAATCCCATCAAATGCATAAAGGATGAAATCTTTGATATAATTAGGATTGATCAGAGTGAGAGCCTACATAATGTCTTGCTTAATGAGCTCAAAACTATCCATGCCCTCATGATTCTAGTTGAACACAACATTATTCTTTATTATCATAGTAATGGGCTTGGTCAGGATGACAAAACCAAGCATGAATCTTTTGTCAAAGTTGATTCTTCCTAAGAAGCTCTAGAGACTCTTTTTTTGGATCAAAAGAGCAAGAGATGAGATAGCATCAATGCACTCTAAATCAATTATGAGTCCCTCCATAGAAATAATGTGCCCTAGGAGCATGCCTTCATGAACTAAGATGTATTCTTTAGGGTTCAAAGATATTCCAAACTCTCGATACCTTTAAAAGACTTACTTTAGGTGGCACAAATGATCTTTTACATGATTAGAGAAAATAATTATATCATCAAGGTATACCAAGATGATTTTCTTGATGATTTCTTTGAATTCCATATCCATAAATCTCTATAAGGTTGCACCTACATTTGTCAAACTAAATGGAATACATCGGTATTCAAAGGTTCCCCACTTATTAGTGAATGTAGTTTTGTAATAGTTGTATTCCTGCATGAGGATTTGCTTATAAATTGAATAACCATCCAATAGTGAAAACTTTTATGTGTTTGTTACCATCTCTAAGATTTAATCCATTGGTTGGAGAGAGTAGTGGTCTTTGAGAGAAGCCTTGTTTAGGTCTCTAAAGTCTACATAGAGACGTATATCCCCATTATTTATTTGCACCAGTACCAAGTTGGTAACCCATGAGGAGTGATTTATTGTAAGTATTATATTGGCCTTAATGAGCTTTGAGATTTCCTTGCGCATCAATGGATCCATCTTTGGATTGATAGGTCTCTATGTTTGGTGCATGAGTTGCACATTAGGATGGATATAATTATGTGTTACACTAAACCTAGATCAAAGCCTCTAAGATATTTATATCTCTATGCAAATATGTCATCATATCTCTTACTGAGTTGAATAAATCTCTCAATCTTTGGTGGGGAACATTCCCTACTAGATTTTAGAGTCTTCCCTTCTGAAATGATTACAAGCATAGAGATATCCTCCTTTATGGTCATGTTATGTCTCTCACCTTTGAATTGGTCATCATAGCTAAAGATTATTTCTAGGGTGACTATCCCTTTTATTAAATTATTTCCCTTCAATTAGATGAATTTCTCTTCATATTTGGCTTGTAACTACACTTGGTTGAAAGTGCAAAACTTTATCTTGTCTTGTAGAAACCTGATGATTTTATTGTCACTCTTGAATACTTTCCAATTTTCCATATTGTCAAGAACTGTTGGTCTAACCACAAGTTTGATTATCTATTTTAACTCCTTCATTATATTGTGTGGGATATCATACTATCCACCTACAGTTATAATCCTATTTACATCGACATTTTGTACTCTTGGTATGGTAATGATATTGAATGCATCAAATATTTCAATCATATCCTATACTATATGCTTATAATCTTTCATCAATCCATTATTGGTCTTTTTCTATGCTCTAACCTAGTTGAAAACTAATCCACTATCACCTAATGTCTACAGTGCCTTGATTCCTTTCTTTTATATAAGTTGAAGGCCTTATATCAGCATCTCATACTCGATAGCATTGTTCATACAAGAAAATTTTAGTCTAAAGGCATGGAAGTATTTCTCTTTATGGGGTGAGACCAACATGACATTAGCTCCTACATTATTTACTTCAAGATCCATCAAAGTATAATTGCCATATCCTTCAATATTCTCATGTGCCTTTGTGAGTTTAAAAAACATATAATCCTCCTCCATGATACAATATGTGCCTAACCCTATCTCTACATTATCTTATGGATCACACTCAAAATTTTCATGTGCCCATTCATCTAGCAAGTTATATGGGATCTCCTTTAGTGGTGTTGTGGCTTTGTCGAGAACCAAATTCTCTTCTTGGTCAAACATTACACAATTTTGTTCAATTGGGTTGGGAGAGTATGGCTCAACATGGCTCTTGAAAATAGGATCTACCCTTATGGTCAGTTTTGTAACATATCTAGTTCTCAATAAAATATGTAACCAATTTGAAGATAAATACCCACCCATCTTAACTATGAAGTCTCAAGAGAGGTAGATGGTGAACTAGGGAGGTAAGTTAATAACTATGATGTCTTATGTAATGGAGAGGCTTGGACATGCATGTAGTGTAAGATTCAAATCTTTGATGACCCCTATAGATTTGACCATCATGACATCAAGCTAGACCACTCCTTTTGAAATAACGTAATACGTAATTCTCAGCATATCCATGATCTTTTTGGGCATCATAAAGCTAATTATGCCTAAATCAATCATGTAATTATGTAACAAATTTTAGTAAATGATTAAGGATACATAAAATGGAGGTGTCTTATTTATATTTTGCACATGTACTTCTATTTTTGGTTGGAATAGACTTGAAGAGGTGGTGAGTGATAGTTGGGGTTCCTTATATTCCTAAAAACCTTTTATCACATCATATAACAAATTTTGTTGAGATGGAATATTAAGCACATCCCACATATTTACATTAAGGTTCATCTTCTTCATCTACTCTACTATGTTGAAGGGAACTTAAGATCCTTTTGGTGGTGGCCTTGAGGGAACAATCTCTTATGGTGTTGGTGAACTAATTTGAGGTGGTTCTTCCTTCTAGATATCCTTTTCTAGGCACAAAGCTTATACAAGAACCTTAGCTTGTGCACCTACATGAGAGATCTAGGGTATGGAAGGCAAGGGACCACAGTTGGTATGGCTTCCTTTGTAATTCTCATCTTGAATTTTGTATTGAAAGTAACTAGATTACTTCCTCTACTAGGAATTCTACCTTGATTTACATAGTTAAAATCCTCTTCTTTATAATTGATGAAAGTAGACCCATCCTATGGTTGAGCTGGTTCTTGGACTTCTCCCATATGTGGAGTTTCACCACTTGTTTTCTCTTATGACTAAGGAAAACTTTTCACCATAACCACCTAGTTCATGACTACATTTGTGCATGTATATTGATCATGTAGTTGGTTTCATGGGAAGCACCATTTAGAATCCTATGTTAGATTATTCTGTACTAGGATAAGAGCTCCAAAAGCACTAGTATCATCAACCTTTTGTGCATAAGGCACTCTATTATATGTGAGTTGATATTGGGTTTAAATGTTGCCTTGGTAGGTAGGTCTATTTGACTAGTAATACTAAGTAAAGGTTTGATGAGATATAGGATACTACGCTCGCTACCCTTTGAGAGAAATAAGTTGATTCCCAAAACTTTTAAGTAGAAATTTCACTTCATGTAATTCAATGTAAGAGACAATGGATGAAGTAGGTGGGATCACCATGGTAGGGATAGGTTCTATCATAGGTTGTGTAGCTACTTGGTTAGGAAGAGGATATATGAATATAGGCATAAGGGGTCTAGGCATAATCTTTCTTGATTTGATCAAATAGTTTTCTACATGTACGTCAACTTCATAGGCATCTGGGAGGATTGCACCTCCCATAGACTGAATCATTACTGCTATATCACTATTAAGAGATTTTTTAAAATGAAATAATGTAGGGTTTAGATATGGCATACACAAAAGTGGGATTTTATCCCAAACCCTTTGAAATATTAAGTTAAAGTCAACTATTATTTCATGTGGGGCTCACTTTATGGTCATGAGCTACTCTATCAAGGATAAGTGATCACTCTGATCTTTAAACTACTTATTTAACTCTTTACCAAGCTCATCCCAGTTATGAATGGATTTTGGTCTCAAGCCTCAATACCATTTAAGGGCTTTCCCCTTGAATTAGGAATTAAGTAAACTAACCACAACATTATCCTCAGTGACATGGTACACTAAGCAAATATTCACGATATCTTGAATATGTTCCATAGGTGAAGTTGAATTTTTACCCATGAAATATGATAAACTTTTAAATGTTGACACTAAAATTCCATCATACTATATGAGAACCAATATGCTACCTCCATTAAAATTCATAAACACTTGATTCCTTAGTATATCCATGAATGTGATCGAGAATAGGCCCCTTCTAGGTATGGAGAACCTTCTAAATGGAGGGGTATATTTCACTCTAAGGGATGACCAGCTTGCATTTCTCCTTCTAATAGGGGATAAATATGCTCTAACTCTCCTTCTTCTATAGGTCACTAAAAGCTGAGTGAAATGGAAACTAATGCCTCTTATAGATGATCTTGTCTCTCTTGGCATATAGATAGGGGTGGTCTTTATGGGCCAGAGATGTTTGGAGTTGCTAAGTGCTCCTACTAAGTGTCTACTACACTTTTTAGCTAAAGATAAAACTAATTCCTTATCTATTTTTCCAAATATTAGTCCCATCATGCATGCTATAAACTGGTATCACTTGAAACATGTACCCATGAATGTTTTATAGTGTGGGGGAGCTTTGTGGTAGGGTGTTGAGTGTAAAGGCCTTACACGGGGTGCAATATTCTGACATTGAGTGCATGAGTATTAGTTCTCAACTATTTTCATGAGCAATAGTCATCTCATCACAACTATGATAATATCCCAAGGTGTGAGACCCTTGCACTCTTTAGGATGAGCCTCTAGAGTAGGCCAAATTCCTTTTATTCTAAATGTACTTGGTTTAAAACTAGTGCATAGTCCTAAAGAACAGAAAGGTAAATATACCACTAGCCTAAACCTAAACTTTTAAGGGAAAAGGGGAGGGAGAAGGTAAGAGATACTGAAAGTAATAGAGTCGATGCACCCAGAATAGAGTTAGCATTCCTATTACTATAAACACACTATAAACCTTTGAGAAAAAGATGTATCCACATAGATTCTACCAAGGACACTCAAAATGCATAATTATTTTGCATAGAGCCATGATAACGTAATGTGACATTAAGAGAGATAATAAACAATATGTAGACAATATCAACACAAACCCAAGTACACATAGGATATGACCTATAAGTGAGTTTTGAGTTCAATGAGGAGGTACTGGGAATGGAAAATGGTGGCAGGGGAGAACATTACCCATAGATAAGGATCAAAAAACATAAATAACACATAAAACATTAGAAGAGTGGAAGGAAGTGAACTTAATTTTCATTCATCTACAATATTTAGCCAATACAAGTGCTTTGGAGGGTAAATTTCAATAGCGTGAGGTTATTAAAAAAAATTGACCCTTTTACAAGTGAAGAACTAGGATTTTATAGTGAACAAGCCTATTTTATAATAAATGAACCACTTGGGGTGATGGGTGTAGATTTTAATTCCTTTGTAGCACTATGGCCATGATTTTAAATTATGTCTGGTAGATCATATCTAGAGTTGGTGGTAGGATTTTGTTAGGGTACACATGTGCATAGTAGGATGGAATATTTTTCCCTAACAAGGTCAGAGAGTGGCATGTACTCATATTATAATGTTTGATAGCCACTTTTGCATTTATGATCTCTAACACATCTTAGAACTTGCTTAATTACCTCTTGACATGTGGCATGTCACATTAGATCTAGCTAGGCATTCATAGGGCTTAAATATGGCACTTTTTGATTGGTCTTGGGCACTCTAGATGTGGTTTTGTATGGATGAATCATTATTCCCTACCACATGGCACATTTTGATTACTCTTGGGGACCCTATTTATAGTTGTCATCAACTTTATATTAAACATGAAGCTCAGATGGGGACACACATCATCTCAAAAAGCTTTTGTAGGAGTCCTTTGGATTGTTAGCTAGGAGTAGCATGGGTATGACACATTTCCTTTGGAGGGATACTTTTTTCTCTCTAAAGGGGTCATGAATAGATGTACACCATCAATTCTTAGATCTGACAGTCTAGGTGCTTACACTTGTAAATATTGAAATGTTATCACAGTGCACTTGGGATATGTGGCATCATCCTATGGGATACTAGATCATAATGGGATGCATGGTGGCTTAAATTTGAATTAAATTGATTTTGAGATGAGGGATTTACACACATATCTTATGGATTTTAATTCCAATGGTTAGTTTATTTATGAGCTCTCAAGATGATGCCATGTGGTATTTTTTGGGTTTGGTAGATTTTCTCTATGTGTGATACACAGAGCACCTTTCCTTTAGTCAATGACATAGCTTAAAGTTCTAGAAATAAACCTAATTTGTATGGGTGCTAGGTCACCACATGGAGAGATGATCTTACTCATAGGCAAACTAATAAATTCTTCATGATAAGTGAGTGTCAGGTTACCATGTGTTAGTAGTAGAAAGAAGTTGGAACTTTAGTTAAAGTAAACTTGTACCCTTTTATTTTGGGTTTGGGTATGGAAGGAATGCTTGTGTAGACTTTAATTTAAGTGCTTGGGATTTTGCATGTGTGCAAACCTTCTGTAGGGACTTGATAAGCCTTGCATCAATTGGGGTGACTTAGAAATTCAATAGTGTTCAAGTAGGTATTCCCATGGGGAAATTATTAAAAAGATTCATCCTTATTTTAAGCTAAAATTTGGTTAGGGATCATCTTACATTTGGAAAAAAAAAATTGGTATTAGAATAAATATTACTTACCTATATGCTCTTACTCTTTCTCATCATATAACTTAACATATATTATATAATCACCATCTTATTTGATTTTTTTCTATAGGTTATTATCATAGCTATAGTACTATGACCAATAAATATGAATCCAATTAATGTATTTTTAATTAGATGCAATGGAAATTACATAACTATTTGTTGAATATACTATTATACTTTATTCACTTTGATTTTATGAAATTATCTAGTAATTGTAAGATTGGGAAAATAAATGAATTATAAAGTAACTACTTGAAGGATAGATGTATGAAAAATAAAATGGATCTACCTTCCCACAACATGTTCCCCACTCCTCATGACTCCTTATAGATGCATTAGTCTACTATGAATATTATTAGAGTAGGTTATTTACCTTGGCCCAAGTTTCCTAGGTACTTTATTTATTTTAATTATTATTTAGTTTTTCCACCCACTTAGATGTGGATATTAATTATTTATTCTATTTTAGGTATAGTGGGTTTCTATCCCTAGGTTATCTCTTAGTTTTATCTTATGACTATGATTGATCTTCCTTGCATATATAATCAAGGCACTTCCATTGTATTTCACATGAAATTTTGTATATATTATATCATATAGACTTTCATTTTTCCATATCAATTTTCAATACTATGCTATCAAATTTTCCTTGTGATGTTTTTTGCTATTAACACCTAAGATATTTGTGGCTTGGAATGCTTTATTTTTCACTCCTTTCATGGTGATAAGAGTAATAGGTGTTGTATCCATCCATTTGGGATCTCATTCAGGTTGCTACAAAAAATTCCTTTCTTGTTTCTTTTAGAGATATTATTATAAAAATGTAAAAAAAATGTGACTATCTTGTAGATTAGTTTTCCCCTCACATAGGTGTCTGATTTAAAAAATTATTTAATTGATAAAAAGAGAAATTTTAGAGGTTTATATAAAGTGTTCAAAATAAGGATTATAATCAATATCCAAGGAGATATTAGGCTCTAAATTTGATGCTTTTAATATATTTTTCTACAATTTTTTAATGCAAGATCAAGGGAAAAAAATAGATCTTGTACTCAAAGTGAAAAATTAGTTTGGAAGATTGATCTATGTGGAAAATCAAACTATAAAATCAATTGTTATTTTCCTTTGCTATAAATTTCTTTCAAATATATATATATATATATATATATATATATATATATATATATATATATATATATATATTATAAATAATTTAATTTTCTCCAAGTATTTAATATTTTTTTATACAATTTTTCTTTTTGACTTATTTATGATGAGAAAACTTGTACAAACTATATATTTTCAATGGTAACTCAAAATTGAGTGTTTTTTTTTTCAAAAGAGTGTGTTTTATTCTATATATATTGGTATCATTTATTTTTTAAAAACATACCAAAATATAAAGTGTCAAAGTTTGGGGGTCCTCAATATAAAGTCTTTGGGGGGTTGTCTTGGCATTGATTTATGCACACTTTTTGCATTCTTTTGCTCTTTGGTTTTTTTATAATCGCTTATTATTCTATAATATATTAGTGTAAGCCATTAACAACACATAATTACCATACATAAAGACCAATAATGTAAAAAATCATTAAATTTAAAGGATTACGGGCTTTAATTACTGAAAAACAACCAGTGTTCACTAGAGAATATGAGAAATTTTAGCACCAATACAAATTTGATGAGTGTATGTATTTGATAAGAACTTATGTAAGTGATATTATTTTATTTAATTTGGAATGATGTGACTTTAGTTTCAAAATATGGTCAAAATTGAAGGTTTTATTTGGTATGGTGGATCACATGAGATCCATTCAAATTGAAGTAGAGATCACTTCTCTCAAACTTAAATTTTTTCCATCCATTATATACTATCTTACTAAGTTCAAGCACTTATTGACACAATTTAAGGGGAGTGGAATAGATAATAAATATTAATAATGTGTGTACCTAATTCTTTCCAAGTTGAGAGGTCTATTCCACTACATTTTTATCTAGCATGGATGCCTTGGGTGTCACATTCAAAATGCTTGATTTAGAGTTGTATGGTGAAAGACTTACTAGGGAATAATCCAAATTGTCTATCCTTCAATTTTCCACCTCTCAAAAGGCATTAGTATCATCTAATCCTAAGGGCAATGGAAAAACAAAAAGTAAATCCAAAACCACTCCTCCATCTTAAAGTGTCACTAAACCAAAGGATAATAAATCTAAACCTAAAGATTATTTTAAATTCAAGAATAAGTCTAGCCTTTCATGTTCCTTTTATGTGGGAGATGGTCATGTAGAAACTAGGTGTTGGAAGAGAATACAACCCTTAAAGGATGAGATCAAAAAACACAAGATATATATCTCCACTCCACCTCCTTCCAATGAGAATGGTAGAGCACTTAATATTTTTGAGAGATATCAATCACTTGTTTCAGACAGTTGGGTTATATATTATAGTGATTTTTTCCACATGAATTATTTTGAGTCTTTAATATCTCTTGGTTTGAGTTCTACTTCCAACATTGAGGTTTGAGATTATACCTTTATTTTTGTTAATGGAAAATGTGACATACAACTTGATAGTTGGTGAATCAATGATGCACTATATGTTTTTGACATCATTACAAATTTGTTTTTTTGTTTATCAGGTTTCTCATTTTGGTCAAGTTAAGATAGTAACTTTCACACCATAAGGGGTTGAAATTCAAACCTTATTAGAGCCTCATTCACTTGATTCACAATGTTTTGTTGATCATAGTTCTAAACTATATCACTTTGATATTTTTGATGACACATATTCTATGGGGACATGCTTGGTTTCTCGTGATAATTATGAGAGTAAGCTTTGGCACAAGATATTTGGACATCTTAAGTATATATATTTGAAGGATTTAATCACTCATGGTATGGTTGATGGTATTCTTAGAGTTTCTTGTTTTGATGGATTTTGCCATGGCTACGTATTAGGGAAACAAAACTACAATTTATTTCCTAAGGATATGTCCAAGAGAGATTCTTCATCACTTGATCTTGTGCATAATTTCTCAAGGTGTACTTGGGTTTATTTTCCCAAGTACAAGAGTGAAGTTTTTTCACACTTCATATTCTTCAAGGCTTTGGTCAAGAATCAATATTATAGTTGCATAAAGAAGATTTGCATTGATAATGGGTGGGAATACTTCAATAAAGAGTTTTATAATTTGTGGTATCTCATGGCATTTTCCACCAACATTCTATTCCTTTTACTCTACACCAAAATGGCTTAGCAGAAAGGAAGAATTGAACTTTGAAGGAGATGGATAACTACATGATGCATTCTTCGGATTTATCTCCTGTATATTATGTAGAAGTAGTTAATTATGCAAAATATATTCAAAATCACACACCACACAAAACACTTGAGAATTTTACTCCAAAGGAGGCTTGGTTTAGAAATAATCTTGATGTCTCTTTTTTTTAGTTTTTGGGATCCATGCTTTGGATTTTGTATCAAATAAGAAAAGGAAAATCTTAGATAAGAAGATAAAAACCTTTGATATTTTTAAGGTATTATGAGGACATAAGGGCTTATAAAATTTTGGATTCGGATACTCATGATGTTATTTTTATAACACATGTCCAATTTGATGAACATTTATCTTCTCACAATTCTTCATTTTTTGGATAATTTTCCTTTAAATGGGCATGACTTTCCCTAGTCATGTGCCTAAGTGAATAAGAGTCCAACATGATAACATGATGGTATTTCATGAAATAACAAGTTCTTGTGCACTCACCCAAAACACATAGTGTGGGATCAGTTCCTATTGGTTTTGTCACATGAGGGTGTGTCTATCCAATTTCTTACACAAGGTTGCTTGAACACATAGTATTAAAATCATTCCTTGATATATATTTAACTTATCTCACTTGTTTATTAATAAATGTTCAAAAATAAAAATATGGCATAAATAATAAAAAATAACATTAAACAATAGTATTATGTCAACATAGGCATCTTTCATCATATTCATAAGTGATATCAATGAATATAGTGATACAGAGTTACAATGTTAACCAACTCATATAACTCATCGATAAAATCTAACTAAACAACAAAAATACAAAGTAAATCATGGGGGTATTTATACTTGGTTTTCCCTAACCAAGTAGATACAAAAGTAATTACAATCAGGATAACTTTCCAATGATCATCAATACATTTTAGTCATGGCATATTTTTACATTAAGTTTTCATAGACCTAGGCATATTTTCCCCTATATTCTCTCTCAATGTTGGATCCTCATCATTTAGTGCCTGTCTTCCCTTGGTAAAGTGTTAAATTTACATTTGACTTAGTCATTTATTTCATCCTTGCAAATTGATCCATAACCATTTCCACTTTTCATGTGTTCCCCAAGTATTTTGTTAAGTTTTGAGTCCTTAATTATCAGGGTCTTCATTTGACATGTGTATTTATTCAATGAGACTTGTTCCTTCCATGCCATGGAGTCCCACACCATTATATTTTTCACCACAGTCTTCCACATTATGTTTCTCTACACTACTTATTCTAGAAACGTACTTAAGCAAAACTATGGGGCCAACATTACCCCACACTAAGCCAATAGTCTACCCTAGACTATTCATTCTTATCAAGTCCCTCCAAAAACTCAAGTCCCATCTACTCAATTTTATTATCAATACCCTCTCAATGGTTTAAGGTGTTCTACATTTGGGTCATGATTTACTCTACCACCCCCATGAGCTTCTTCATCTATCCAGTATATTCAAGATAATCACCTGCTTGAATGACCAAAGTCTCAAAGGATGTGTAATCATCTTTATGAACATTTTCAAGCAAGGTGACCTTGGATACAACCTATCCTCAGAGTGCCATGAATTTTGCATTTATTTCTTGGTGGTGAAAACTTTTTTTTCCATAGAATCCACATCTTCGATGCTTTGGAATGTTATGTGAAGTGTTTTATTACTAATGTGTTATCTACTAATTTTTTTCATGAAAGCTATTCCACTTAAAGCCTTACATCCAAAAAAAAATTAGGGTGCACCATCTTTTCAAAAACCCACCATGATGGCAATTGTGTCTTCAACCCTATTCAAAAATATTTTGTAGACCTCCAAAACTTTAGTGAATTGCTTCATTGCCCAAGTTTGATCATTTTGGGGACTAGGTTGGTTCTTGCATATTTTTAGAAAAATATCTAATAGGATATATAGTTTATCAATTGCCTTACCACTAAGGGACACCCCATTAATAAGATTTAATTCTTGGCTAAAAATTATCTTGTAATCGTTCAAAGTTTTAACCTTACCTATTGTTTCTATTTCTAACTATAACTTGACCTCAACTAACTCTACTTCAAGTTTTGTTCTTATGATGCACTCATCACTATATAAATCAACCAATTTTGCATGCTTATTTTGGATTCACTAAACATCAAATTTATATAAAGCATTCTAACTGGTTACCTCATGTGTTAATTTCAAAAGCATTGTGTTTACATGTGTTGTAGTAAACATCTAGGCTTCTACTTAAAGGGTATCTAAAAGTTCTATCTCTCCCAATTTTAAGATCAAGTTATATGATGGAAACTCAAAATTGTGTTCTTCATTATAAATATGATGTAAAATGAAAATTCCCACTGAGTCTTCTCAGTCAAGCTTTTTTATGCAAAATGTGATAACATAAATAAGTGCTTATTCATCACTCCCTTATGGTATAGGGCACATAGGGTCATGATTGAATCAAAATTTATTGCCTCTATTATATGGAGTCATCAACTGACTCTTTGCCCTTAGAAGGATCTCACTCTAGTATCTTGACATTTGTGTCTTTGTTATGGTGGTTGTCCCTAATATCAAATTCACTCATTCCCAAGGCCATGTATGAACCATCCCTCTCTTCACTAGTGGTATCTTTAGTTTTCACTTGTGCCTCCTACATCATGTTAGTAAAGGTATATTATTTGGTCTGGGGCAACTTGCTCTTCTTTTACTTTAATAGTTTCTTTTTTTGGTGTCTCCTCTAAAATTTCTATCTTTTCTTCTAAGTCACCATCCTTAGGAACCAATGATTCATTTTCTAAATAAATAGTTTACATTGCTAATTTCAGTCCTTCAAGTTGACCTACTGGTAGATTTTCCTTAGGTGGTTCATAGGTAGTCCTTTTCCATTTTGCCTATTTTGATAGAGTATTGGTACTAGCATCCTAACCTTATCATTTTTACTTCTTATTTTCTATCTCTAGCAGAGGTGGGATTGTTTCTTTCTCACGATCTGTTCTACCTAGTGACTTCTTCCTTAGTTTCAATATGTAAAATAAATAATGAATAGAATTTCTAACCAAAACTACTAAACCTTAATGTTGATTTTATATGACTCCAGCCTTTACTAGTACACCTTATTCCTAGGATAAATGTATAATTATTGGAGATTTTCACTCTTCACATCAATTTTATCAGTAGCAATGTTAGATGGGTACATGTCATAAATTTTATTGAAAATATTCATGAATTACCAAGTAGTGAAAGCATAGGGAAGTTTAAGACACCTTGAAAATTTTCCTAAGGGAACCATCTAGATGCATGCTAGGGAGTAGTTTTGCTTCACTATAAACTTAGCTTGGTCCCTAGGCTATTTAAGTAAGTCCTTTGGAATATGCCACTCATTCTTAAATACTTCCTTCATATTGTCATACCATCCCTTCATTTTGATTTTTTGGGAGGGGATTATCATTCTAGGGCAAGTGAATGCTTTAAACCACTCCATGGGGATTTGTGTTTGGGAAGGTATGACCATTTCAATTATCTATTTATGTACTTATATATACTAGTACCATCAAAAACTAGTAAAAAAAGGAAAATGCCCCATGCATACTTTTAGTTCAGTAGGTGGTGGGATTTCTCTTCATTCATAATAATCTTAATATAAAATTGTCATACCTAATTTTACTTCACTCCTATGGTAACTTGATCAATGACATAATATGTGCCATGTCCACCTCTTTCCATATATTGATGCCTCCAACCTTGGTATGATAATGTGTGTAGCCACTCTAAGGGCAAGATCTTAGAGACTTATAATATGTATTTTATGGCCTTATTTTCAATACTCAAGTACCATTATAATATTATCAATATCTTCTTAGTTCTCCAAGTCATAATCATGGTTAGATATTGAGCATTGAAACCCTATGACTTTGCTTATCCTCTTAGGTGTGATCCACATTTGACACCCAGTAAATTAGAAATAATCTTCATGCATTTGATAAATTATAAACTTGACAGCTTCTACTAGCTTCCCAAAATATGAAAGATTAAACAATTGGTATAATATTACATCATTAAGATTATTAAAAATACTCAAATCATAGATAATATCATTCCTTGTGTTCTGGAATTCTACCTAATAGTCATGTTATATTTCTAATTCATTTTTAGGTTTGTGATGGTTATAGTCAAAGATATTACAAATGGGAACATTTAAAACCAAACTTTTCATGCACAACACTATTTCTAGATATTTCATTTCTTATATCAACATTAGGGGTGGAGGTGGTATAGAAACATTCTTATTGACCCAACATGCCATCCCTAATTCTATGTTTTCCTTTTCCTCAACTTACTATGATAACTCTTTTGTACACATGTTAGACTCTTTAAGTACCTCTTCTCTAATCAAAACCAGTTGAACACCCACACTCTAAAATTCATCTTCCTCTAGTACCACGAGTAGGGTCTCACTATGTTGGGCATTTTTCTTCAGCTAAATCACCCTTATAGGAGCCCAAAGGTTGAGGCATGGTAATTTGACCCTCCCAAAACAATATGTGATTGCTTTTTTGACCCACTTAGCTCTCCTACTTCAACACCCTCTAATGGTAGACATTGACCTATACAACCTTAAATTTTTTAAACCTACACCTCTTCAATCGCACTTTTAGTAGTCTACCTATTCACTACACTTGTTTCACTCCACAATTCTCAAAATAATCACAAAAAACTAATTGACACTTATCTAAAATCTTATAATGATTTTCTAGAAGCTCAACAATGTTCCTTTGGCTCTATAAAATTTGTGATTGTGATAATAATAAAATGTGAAATTATATGCATTTAAGCTTTTATAGAATTGAGGTGGTAACTCGCATTTACTACCCCACTACATCATCCATCACTTCATGTAATTAATTTTATAACAGTATTAACACAATTTGTACTTAGCATACTTACCATTACCATTACTTTCCTTTTATTAAATACGTATATCCTATCCCATGCTTTTCTTGAAGTGCATGACATATGTAAAGAATTTAAAAATTTTCCATTAAAAAAGTGGGAACCTCACTTCTTTACCTTGACTTAGCTTAGAAGTTATGTGTCACATCTTACATACCCATTTATCTTTGTACACTTTCACCTATGCAACCTTTTTTATCATACACATTCGCATTGACCATTTCCTTGGTGCTCTATAAGTTTTACTTCTTTTACCCTACTTACAACACACTAAAATTTATTCATGGTCCTACATGAAAGTACAAAGAAATACAAATTCAAATAATAAAGTGTTAACCATAAACTACTCAAGGGCACACAATTAATGCCATGCTTTATTAAAAATAACTAAAATCCTATACTAAACTAGTGGCATAAACCTTATTACTTAATGAAAGAAGACACTACTCAAAATAGTAGGGCCTTAACCAATTACCATTGAAATGGTTGGGAAGGAATTGGCCATCTAATAGCTTTAATTGGCACACATCAGTGAGATAAATACTATAAACAATGAAAGGGCTATCCTAGTGGATGTGAAGCTTTCTTGAGTGGCACGTGAACTTGGAGTTGTATACCAAAACATGCATGCCTAGAGAAAAGTCTTGTTATTCAAATGATAATCAAGTTAGGCCTTCTATTTGTACTTCTCCACTCCTTGACTCCAGTTTACAAGAAACCAAGTCTTATCTAGATAAAGTAGAGCATCCAGGCATGCTTTCAATAAATATTCATCATCCAATCAACCAACACATGTAATTTCAAGAGAAGGGATAATCAATTCAATCAAAAGAAGGAATTCAATACCAAACACAAGATTAAAACGTGTACTCTTATTCAATCACTTTTATGTAGTCTGATACACCCATAACATAGAATAAAAATGATCATCCCAGTTAGTACATCCAATATTAAAAATCTATGTTAAGGTTTTGCCAAATATCTTATTGAATGCCTCAATTATACCATTATCCTGAGGATGGTAAGGTGTAGTCTTATGGTGAACGATCATGAATTCAACTAAGAAGAAGTTGATGGTCTTGTTAAGGAAATGATTTCCTAAATCACTAGTTAGAATTAACACACATTCATACCATGTAATTACATTCTCCCAAATAAATTGAATAACATTGATAGAATTACAATCCCTGATTGGTACATCTTTAGCCCAATGAGTAAGGTAATCAGTAGAAGTAAAAACATAGTGTGTATAGGTATGCCTCCCTACTAGGTTGATGGGGCTAACAAAATCAATATCCCACTTTTCAAAGGATTCACATGCCAAGTAAGGATGTAAGGGCATAACATCCCTTATGTTAAGCTTACCCATGCTTTGGTAGATATCACATTGGTGTCTATAAACTTTAACATCTTTAAATAGGGTAGGCTACCATAAGCTATCCAAAATGATCTTCTGCATTATAACATCACCAGCATAGTCTCCTCTAGTGACACCCTCATGAGCTTCCTAAATAACCTCAGCATGTTCATGTTTCATGACTTAGTTGTGTAACACTTCATCCCACCCAATCTTATAAATGTCACTCTTTATGAGCTAGAATTGAGTTGCATGAATAGCTAGCTATTTTCTTTCTTGAATGTTGATGTGGGCTAGTGTTGAACCCATATTAATAAATGTTGTGATATCCTCCAACTCATTAGCCATGCATGTGACTTAGAAAATTTTCATGTCAAGAAAGTAATCTTAAATGGACCATGTTCATTCACCAGACTTAATTCATGATAAATGATCATGGACATAATTAGCATTATCCTATTTCACCATCATTGAGAATTATAACTCTTAAAAAATCCCAATCTACTATTAAATGTATCCATGTAGTATCAAATTATTTAATATGTACTTCATTACTTCACAGTCTATAAATAAAATTAATGGAGTGGCCAATAAGTACAAATAAAAAATTTGGAGTGCATAAACCATGGACACAACTTTACACTTTGTAGTCATATAGTTCCATTCAACTGGGGTAAGCTTCCTAGAAAAATAGATAATATGGTCAAGGTTTCCCTCACTAGGTTAAGTAAGGATAACACCTACTACCATGCCTAAAACAATTACATGCATGTGAAAGGGCTTCATCTAATATGTAAACTAGATAATAAGGGAAGTAGTGAGCTTATCCTTGAGTTAAAACAAATGCTCGCTAGTGAGTATTGGTCTATGTAGACTGACCATTCTATTTCAATAATTCCTCTAGTGTTGAAGTAGTCTTAGCATACCCTTGAATCAAATTTCTATAATATCTTGTGTTTCCTAGGAAGGCACATACCTCTTGTTGGGTGGTCAGTGCTAAAAGGCAAAGAATAAAAGAATCTTGGCTAGATCTACTAAGAGTCCATCACAAAAAATAACATGACCATGTAAAATTCCAAAGGGGTATCAAACATGAATTTATTTATATTAAAATACATATGAAGGTTTTTTTAGTACTCAAGCATAAGTCAGAGATTTTAAAAATGGTCTCAAACTAAACCATAAATTATCTAATCATCAAAGTAGACTTGAATTAATTTATGAATAAAATACTTGAAGGCCTCGACCATGATCCATGAAAACATAACAAGAGTGTTATTCAACCCAAATGGCATCATGTTGTAAGAAAATGATCCCCACTAAGTTTTAAATGTGGTCTTTGGTTTATCCTCTTCTTTAATCTAGACTTGATTATATCCATAGAATCCATTAGTAAAAGTATATATTTCACACCATGAAATTTATCTAGAATATCCTTAATGAAAGGCATCAAAAAGGGGTTAGTTACACAAGAAAAATTGAGTACTCAATAATCCACATAGACCCTAATTCAACCTTCCTTCTTGATACTAATGATAATAGGGCTCACCCATTTATAATTGTCTATAGGAGTAATGACTCATGCGTGTAGCATGATATCAATTCATTCCTTGACTCAAACATGCAAGTTAGGATTCATACAATATGACCTCTTCCTAACATGTCAAGCACCCACTACCAACTTTATATGCATCTTGGCAAAGTAATATTACACTCCTTTCATTTATGTATATTTCTATGGGAAGACATTTGGATACTCTTTTAAACAGTTCAAACACCTTTAGAGATCTCTATATCAGACCAATAATTTCCCACAATAGCCATCTTGGGTGCTTCTTCCATGATAATATTATGTTGGATAGTTTTGAATAGCTCTAAGTATGGTTTTTTTTTGTCATGTATGGTATCATGAACATTTCACATTCCATACTTAGTATGTAAGGTCATATGATCAATAGATGGGTTAAGCAGATCAAAACCATCACCTTCATCAACCTAGTACATGACCTTTTGTTTACCTTTCTATATTTTTTTTTCTCATTTTGTGGTTTATTTTAGGTTTAGTTAATGGATATGATGCTTCCATATCACATTCCTATAAAATAGTCAATTTTTCCTCCAGTGTGCCATGTATGCATCTAATGCAATCTTCAATCAGGACTAGGTCACCTACAATAGCTTGATGTATGGCTTGTAATGTGAAGCATAAATCCATCTATAAATATGAATAATATATTTCTACAATAATATTACTCTTAAGGAAATTCTAAAAAATTATCACCATATGTCGTTCCTCATGTACATACCATTCTCTAGCTTAAGTGCATAGAGTGCCATAGAATGCATGAACCTAGAGGTACTCAAGCAAAAATGATTCATCTACCTTCCATATAGTCTTGTAGTATTCAATATGAGGTTCATTATCATTGATGACACTATAAATTATGGTGCTACAAACATGGTTATCATGGTGAAATTGATGGTGTAGAGTAAAATGAACTGGGTCCTAAGTAAGTTTTGATTATGAGTTCTCCACCACTGAGTAATTGTACCATAAAAGATATGGATAATTGAATGCACCTAATTAATTTTAGATTCATATAAGGCTTCTAACCATTTCACAAACTCATGTACTTCTATCTGACCATGAAATATCATAGCTTTATCTAACCTCATAGCTAGTGCATCCATAACTTATCCATGAAGGAGATGAACAAATTTATGGCATTTATGGTACTTTCATGGAGAATATTCTTGACTACCTATAATACCACAAATCCTTCCAATAAACTCATAATCACTATGATCCCAATAGTCACAAACATTAATGATAGTGTTAGATATAGATTGTGTATCCACCTAATGTAATATGCCATCTAGTGTAGGATCTAAGCATTTATGTACCATGAGTTATGATATTGTATATATGGTTAATGTCTTCATCAACATTTACTATCTCAACATATGGATGTCCTTTATCATGTTCTAAATGGAATACAATGTGTTTCTCATCATTCTCAAATTTGATATAATACTTCTTGAAGCTTAATTTAGCATTATTTGTGTAACACCAAGGGCAACCCAATAGAATTGGAAAGTCATTAGCTTCGACCAACTCAATGACTTCAACTTCAGATTTGAAAGTGAAAACTAGGATATCCACAATAGCATATTTGAGTACTCCAATAGGTAGATCAAGATCCTTATTGGCCATAAATAGCACATGAGGATAAGGCTACAAAGAAAGGCTTACCATATTCCTCCATGCATCCTTGGTGAGAACATTTAATTTAGTTTTGGTATCAACTAGGATATCTTGAATGACCCAACCTTCAATAGCAGTATTAAAAAATATCTCTTTATCCCCCTTTCGACTAGGTTGGATATGAGTCTCTTACCATCATGCATGGTTTAATTGAGAATTTTCAATAAGCCTACATGCATTATGCCTTAGCCAATTTTGTAATAGGGGTACAATATCCTCATTAAGGATTTACATTAAAAACTCATGAAACTTATCACATGTTGAGTCTTGAAGATCTATATCTGTCTACATGTCAACACATGTAATAGCATTGCAATCCTTGAGGAACTATATCTCTCCTTATAGTTCTCTCACCAAATTCATGGTGTTGTTTATCATTTCCTTCTACTATTGACAATCCAAATAACTACTAGTATGAATCTCCTCTCATTGAACCTTTTCAGTGGGTAGGTTGGACATAGACAAGGAATGCCCACCACTTTATGTGGTAATGTTAACTTTGGGACTAGTCAGAGAAGTAAGGTGTAGTCCCCATTAAGGATGTTTAATACATATCATTTTGGAACCCTTTCCATTTCTCTCCTCCATGATGGTAGTATATATATTTGGGCACTCCTCCAAATGATGTGTATTTTTATAGAAAGTACATGTAGGATGTACTGGGCAATAACATTGGTATTGATCTAGGGAACCACACTTATAATATATTTTTGGTGGAAAACATCCACCTCTACATCCTTGACCTTGACCATGTTTATGATATCCTCCATTGTCTTGGTTATTGGTAACATATGTCTAAAACATACCATGCATGCGTGCTTCATGGATTTCTCTAATAAGATGACAATAATTGGTATCATGAGTTTATTTGTTGCATATATTAAAATATGTATAAACCTTTGATTGTGTGGCACATTGAAGTAGAGATCGATTCCTTACGTCATGATCTTCTTGGAAAATCTCATAATATTGCTTCATCATGGCTCAAATAATATTTTGAGGTTAATTATTCCTATTGTGTCCTTCATATTAATAGTACACACACCACAAACCACTAAGAATTTCATAAGCATTATGTGTAGTGAGATTTTCTAGATGAGATACCATAGCAGTGATTTGAGCCTCCATGAAGAGACTAATCCTTGTGTTGATGCTTCTAATAGATTCAATGTGAAAGATAGCTTCTAAGGCCTTACATGAGGTGGTGAAAGTTTTTTGTGATAAGGTGCATTAGAAGGGAAACAATAAGCCTCATATGAACCATTAGGCATGTAGACTGGCATTTATCTCAAAATAAATCTTAGAGAGGAGCATATTAAAATGCACATCATAATCATGCATACTCTTCATTAGTTCTTGCTAGATGTCCTTTAGGGCACCTATACTCTATTATTTAAACTTTGGAATATAAAATTCCTAGAGAAATGTTACCTTCAATTGGTCATAATTCGCCATAGCTTGTTTTGGATTGAACTTATAGTATCATTTTTGCATGCAGTCTAGAAGAGTGGTATCAAAATATGTTGCCTTTTCATTTAGAATATTTAATGTCATGCACTCACCAAATAAGTTCAAACTTGTAAACATGATCTATGGCATTCTCCACACTATGATACTAAACCAAGTGAAGTGTCATCTAGTAGTACATAGTGGGAAGTTGATGAGCTTGTAATGGGGTTTGATGTGATAAACTTCTTGTCCCTCCCAGACCTTATGGGGGAGGTCCACCACTACCTCTTACACCTCCTCAAGGTACTCTAATTGAAACACCACTAGTACCACCTCTCATGCCTCTTGTAAAAATAGAAGCATATAACACATTAGGCATTGAGGTGGGATGATTAAATATAGTCAAGCTAGTACTTTTCCCACTAGTTATGCTTGGTCTCTTAGGAATTCCAAAGTAGGCCATAGAATTGTCTTTTAATGGAAAATAAATGGCCAATAGACTACTCTCAAACTTTTGGTTTAAAAAATTATCTCTAATAGGTTTAGTTTTTGATTCTACACTATTTGTATCTTGATTGCATACAAAGATGTCATCTAACTCAAGAGTGTGAGCATGCATTGTGGGTAGGGAACTGGGCCTATTCAAATTGGGCTATTTAGTCACCACTAACTTACTTCTCCCATGCATACTTGTGTTGGTTTTGAGTGTGGTCCTATGGTTGGGTAGTCCTCAATATGCTCTATCGCTTCCCTATGGACCCTTATAGCAATTCTTAAGTCCTCTCATCCCCTCCTTAGATTGCTTCCACTCATATCCCTTCTTTGAGATTCATCATATTTATGTAGGATACCATGTTGAACCAATAATTTTATATCAAAACGTGCCCCTCCATTTTCCCACCAATTATGTTACTCATACGAGAGATATTTTAGTTGTCTATGGAGAAACTTTCAATTCTAGAATATAATAAGAACTTCTTAATCTCCTCTAAAAAAATGTTTGAGATACCTACCATGCAGTTCTTGGAAGAAGTAAAACTAGGCTTCCTCTAGACAAGAATTTATTGAGACTACATATTCTAAAATATAACTATTCAAAGTTGTGCACCACTAAATATCAACTGTACATGTCCAAGGCATTCCCAACCATCCTAAAGTTAACTAAGGTTCTAGTGACCAAGTTGTCTTCTGTCCATAGTTCCTCAACCAATATTATGTATATGCTAAAATCCAATCATGAAGGTGAATGATAAATTGTACAGAGAACATCATAGATAGTGAGTCATAAAGATGTTGTTCTACTAATGCACATGCAGATATTCCTAATTTAAGAAATGTTAATGTGAATTTATCTTTGACTCTAATAACCCATCATTCAATATTCTCTAGAGATAATCATTTGAGCATCATCCACCATCATGAAATTAAGTGATATGAGTCTCAGCAATAGAACCAAAATGTTGGGATTCTTTTCCTTTAAATGGGCATGACTTTCCCTAGGCACACACCTAAGTAAATAAGATTCCAACATGATAATGCATTGGCATTTCATGTAATAGCAATTTATTACATGTTCACCTAAAACATGCACTATGGGACTATTTCTCATTGGTGTTATCATTTGAGGGTGTATTTATATAATTTTCTAGATAGGGGTGCTTGAACACAGTATTAAAGTCATTCTTTAGTTTATATTTAACTTAGCTCACTTTTTCATTACTCAATGTTAAAAAATAAAAAAAAGGCATAAATTATAATAGATAACATCAACCTCATATATATATGAATAATAATATTATGTCAACATAGTCTTATTTCATCATATTCATATATGATATCAAAAAATATAGTGATCCAAAGTTACAATGTTAACCAACTCATAAATAACATCCAACTGAACAAAAAAAATACAAAGCACATCATGGGAGTGTTTATATCTAATTTTCCTAACCAAGTAATTACAATCAAGATGACTTTCCAATGATCAACAATAAATTTGAGTCATGGAAACATTTTATCTTAAGTTCATATGGACATGGGCCTATCTACCCTTATATTCTCTCTCTATGATGGATCCTCATCTTCAAGCACCTATCTTATTATTATTAGGTGATGGACTTATGATTTAATTATTATTTTCTTCCATTCTTATGAACTTCTCCATAACCATCTCCACATTCTACACACTCCCTAAGTCTTCTACTAAATTTTGAGTCCTTCATTCTCAGGTTCTCCATTAAACATGCATATTTATTCCATAGGACTTGTTCCTTCTACACCATGGAATCCCATGCCATGATATTTTATGCCCTATCTCTTTACACCCCTTATTCCCAAAAGTTACTTAACTAAAATTAGGGGCCTAACATTCAACTTCTTCCATGACTTCTTCTTATTTAATTCCATCCACTGATGATTCTTCACTTCATGTTTAGGATCCATTTTTTGAGGAGCCAGTTTAGGAGGCTACTATAGAGGTATGTATGTAGAATTAGATGTGAATCTTGTTCCCATTATGCTTAAGTGGGATCATACTATATTTTATGAGGTAACACCTTTGATATAGGATATTCCACCCACTAAACATCATCATGGACATTCTATAGGTTCTAGACATTTGTGTTAGGAATTTTTTAGGGATCCATAAAAATTTTCATGGGCTCATGGTTTACAAGAGTGGTATTATATGATGATAGATGAATATTCTTCCTTGATGAAGAATCATACTTGGGATTTGGTATCTCTTCTTAAGGGAATAAAGTTGGTTAGATGAAAGTGGATATAATAAATCAAATATATAGTTGATGGTTTCATTGATAAGTATAAGGTCTTCTAATATCAAAATCTTTATCACAAGTCCTTCATTCTATGCACTTGAGAGACCTCAAAACCACTTTCTTACCTTTTCTTGCAAACCATGACCTCAAACTTTGTGAACATGATTGAAAAAATATACCATACCTATAACAATACTGACCTATCCATACTTGCCTTGGAAATAGAACCTCATACCCCATTAGGCCATACTCTCTCTCATTGCTTGCTTAGACCTTAACCTACAAACCACATTAGCCCTTGAAAATGGCCTTCTAACCACTATTAAATCTATCAACACCTCATATACATGTCATAAAACCTCCTATCATACTTAACGACTACCATATGTCCTTCATATGCCTTGAAAACACCTCATGACACCTCATTAAGTTAGGTAAGGTCTAGAACTAGTCTAGTTATAGACTTGGACTTAAGGTTTTACCCTTGTATGCTCACCTTGAAACTCTCTCGAGTGTTTCAATGCCTCATATGCATGCTCAATAAACCTAATACAGCATTTTATGTCTTTGTGCATCCATCTCACCAAAACACCATTCGTAAACCTTCCTGCTAAGACTTTACATGTCATGACTAGTGTCATAACAAGGCTTCTCAAGCACTTAAAACTTGACAACTAAACTTGAAACACTCCTTGATGATTATACACCTTGATCACATACCTTACATGATCCTCAAATAATGTTATACCTCTCAATAATTATATAAAACAACAAGATTCTTTAATGTACTTATGAATACCTTTCTTAAGAAACTTTGACATCAATGACAATATCCATACCAAAGCTCAACAACAAGAAATATACTCAATAATATTCCCCTTTATCATTGATGGAAAAACATACTATAAACTAATCATTCTTATCTCTCCATCCTAGCCTTTTTCCCCCTTTGAAATAAATGACAAAGTGATGTTTGCAACTTCTTAAATCACACTCCTTGCAACAAAAATACTCAACACATAGGATTATGAGTTTATGAGACATAATACAAACATGCTCCCCTATCTCTATGCATACCTTATTAGATTAACTCATTTATTCTTTAGCTAATAAACCTGATTAGATCCCCCTAAGTATTTTGGCTTCTTTAATGATTGTTTGGGGTGGTAGTTACACCCAATTCTTGTCTTAGGTGTTCAAATGTTACCTTTGGAAGTGGTTTGGTAAAGATGTCTACAATCTGATCTTATGTATAAATATACTCAATATTGACACTTTGTTTACTTATTTTATCTCTTAAAAAATGATACCTAATGGGAATGTGATTGGTCCTTAAATGCATGACAAGGTTCTTTGATACACTTATAGAACTTGTATTATCACAATAAATAGGGCTAGGACCATCATACTCTACCTTATAGTCTTTTAGAGTATACCTCATCTGTAAGACCAAAGTAAAATATGAATCTATTGTAATGTTTCATCCTCACAAGTGGATAGTACTACTAATGGTTATTTCTTGCTTATCCGTGAAACTAGGCACCCACCTAAGAAGAAACCTCCTTCACTAGTAATCTTCTTATCATCTATACTTTTTGCCCAATCTGCATCTATATAGGCTATCAAATTGAACTCCTTACTTCTTGGATACCATAATCCATACTCTATAGTCCCCTTGAGATACCTGAGTATCCTTTTGACTACTTATAGATGATTCACTTTTGGATCTACTTGAAACCTTCCCATAATACCTACTACTTGCTTGATTTCAAGTCTAAAAGTAATGGTGTATAATAAACTTCCAATCATTGACCTATATAATGTCTAATTGACCTTAGAAGACTCATATTCCTTGATTAACTTATACATTATGATCATGGGTGTAATAACTACCTTAAAATCTTCCATCTCAAACTTTTTCAACATCTCTCTTATGTACTTGGCTTATGACATGAATATGCCTTTTTAAGATTGAGTGATTTATAACCCAATAAAGAATGATAGTTTTCCTATCATGGACATCTTAAACTCTTTATTCATCACCTCTACAAATGTCTTGATCATGTTCTCATTGTTTCCACAAAAGATGATTTCATCCACATAAATAACTAGTATCAACTAACAGTCATCTTTTATATTGATGTATAGATTACTATCTACAACTCCTCTTTTGAATCTTTGATCCAATAGATACCTATCCAACCTAGCATACCAAGATCTAAGAGCTTGATTTAGACCATAGAGAGCCTTTTTGAACCTAAAAACATGGTCTTTATCATATGATAATGTAAACCCCTCAATTTTCTCAATGCACACTTCTTCTAAATTCCCATTCAAAAATGAAAATTTGGCATCCATCTAGTATACCTTGAACCCTTTGAAACCTATATATGCTAGAAATATTCTGATGACCTCTAATATTAATATTAGTGCAAAGGTATTTTAAAATTTTACCCCTTCAACTTGTGCATATCCATTGCATACCAATATAGCCTTTTTCCTAGTGACTTCCCCACCTTTAATCACTTGTTTATAAACACCCATTTTATGCCAATGACATTCTTGTCTTTAATCCTAGAAACAAGTTCCCAAGTTTCATTCTTCTCTATTTGTTTTAACTCCTCACTCATATCATCTATCCAAAATAATTCTTTGTTTGCTTCTATAAAATTCTTAATTTCAATCTTGGATAATAGAGCAATATTTTCTTGATTTAGATTACTTACCAATCTTCTTGTTCACATGTCTACATTTTTAGTGCCAATGATTTGAGATTCAAAGTGATCTCTTTGAATCTACATTAAAGGTCCTTTTGATCCCTATCTCTCTTTAAATTATTGTTCTTCCTCATCAACCTCAATAGTATCCTCTTCATTCTTGAAGTTTAGATTCTCTAAAGTGTCCTTTGATTGTGTTGATATTTTTGTCCCAAATATATCATTACATATCATACCCTAAGGGAGACCCCTTTTTTTTTAGGAAAATCCTTGAAACCTCCAAAAGACCCACCTTTCCCTTTATGATTTGTGGAATCCATAACTCTAGATGCAATTTTCAATATGCAAATTGCTTTACAGGTTTTGGATCTTGCAAAGCACCCAACAGCTAAATCGGTGGAATCTAGAACCCACCATGCCCTTTATACATTTTTAAAATGTGAAAAATGCATAGTGAGATCTAGATCCTACAAATCATGAAAACCTAAAACTATAAAATATATAACTCACCATGCACTTTGCACATTTTTATAGTGTGAAAAATGCATGGTGGGCTTTATATCCCATGAAGCACCAAAACCTAAAACCATGGAACCTGGAACTCACCATGCACTTTTCACATTTTCACAGTGTGAAAAATACATGGTGGGCTTTAGATCCTACCACACACCCAATCTAGTATAATCTAGAACTCAACATATACTTTGCACATTTTCAAGCATGCAAAGTGCATGATGGGCTCTGAATCCCATAAAACATGCCTTCTAATTTCATAAAAATCAAAAGTATAAAATCATGAAGTGAAAATTACACATTTTATTTTAGAAAACTGATAAGGACTTAAAAATTTTAAAATTATCACATACGTTAGGGTTTTTTTCATGCAAAAGTAACTTGAATTATTTTCAAAGTTATCTGTATTTTGGAAAGACAATTTCTATTTTGGGTACCTCTTTGTGCATGAAAAACTTATTTTTAGCCACTACCAGATGAAGAAAACTTGAATGAAGATTCAACACTTTTAGCCATGCCATGTTACACTAAAGGTCATGCCCAACTCATGTATGCCATTTTCCAAAAGTTCCATAAGTTCAAAAATGCCAAAAATAGAAGAACTCACCTCTTTTGCATGAGGGTTTTAGATTTGTATGATCTCCTTCAACTCGGCATTCAAGTTTTGTCAACTACATCTCATCTTGGAGATATTTTATATGAAAATAGGCAGACCCTATGGCCTAATCTATTTTTTTGTTACTAGTTATATGTTTTACATTTTTGAATGTATTTACTACAAGCTGTAACCTTTTAAGATAAATAAAGTTGAAGATTTGCCTTCCTTGTCTTGAGATATCTCTATGTGTGTGCAAGTTATTTAATTATTTGTGGAATCTTTGTCTCTTTATTTTATTCTTAAGAAATTCATGTCCAGTATTTTACCCTCTTGAAAATATTATTTGAAATAAAGATTTTTTTCCCTTTTGTGAAAAATATCTAAAATATTACCTTCGATTTCTCATATGTATAAGTTTGTGATGAAACAAATTCAATTTATTTTTTGCTCTATTGTTTTCATAAAGCAAGCATTAAAATCCAATATAAAAATATTTAGTGTAATCACCATATTTTAAGTTTTCTATAAATTTTAATTCTTCAACCCTTTTCCCCTTCAAAACCCTAGTTTAGGATTCAAAAGCACTAAAGAGTGATATTTCCACAAAAGTGGTATTTTATCAGTTTGCATCAAATTTAGTGAAATGAATTTATCCTTCTCTAGAGACTAACCTCAAATTTCAAAGATCCCATAGCTTTGGAACTTTTTTCATTATATCATTACGCACTTCCACAACAAGTTACAAAATCAAGATAATTGCAATCCTATATGATAATATTTGTTGGCACACCTAGTGGGACATGAATTTGATGATCCCTACATCATCAATTAAAGGATTATGGTGTGTTCTTTAGTGCATCTTGCTATTTATGGTAATTTATTCAACACCATGTTGACTCCAAGAATCAAATCTACTAGTTTAAGTAGTCCAAGCTCTTAAATACTATCAAAGATTGGGATTTAGGTGATATTCTTGGTTTTTTCCATTCTTTTGAATTGATCTAATCACCTGGTCACTCTACTAGTATACACTTATTATTGAAAACGTAGACTTTATTGTTCCTTATTTGAATGCTCTAATATGTCAAGCTAACATGTAAAATATGTCTTTTGCCCTCATACTTGTCAAAATTCATTTTCTATGCCTTCATACCATCCATATCAAAAATGAAAATGCTATTGGTTTTATCCAAAATAGCCTTATCACAGTAGGATATCTTCATTTTCATAATAATTACCTCCCTTACACACCAGTTCAACCTTCTCAAAAACCTATTCACAACTATGACCAGCCTCAAAAAGGTTACCTTGCTCACAATATGCATTGTTACCCTTCTTATCAGGCCCAAAAAACCATCAGTGATATACATCTTGATTTCTGGAGACAACCGATGGACATTGAAAGAGAGGAGTATAGTAAGCAATAGGAAGAGCTTGTTTATCAAGCTTACACACAGTAGTAGGAGGTGATGGGATAATGTATATATGAAGAATAATTATTATCTAGGCATATCATAGCTAAGGAGGAGTAGATGCATAATTTTTTTACGTAGATGCAAGAAATTGAATCATAGCCAACGACCTCCACTCCTCCCTTTCCTAGCTTCAGGCAAGATAAATCCTTTATATTTTTAAGTAAATCCCCTAATTTCAAGGTTCCAAATTTCAAAGGCCCCCTTCCTTAAAAGAGAATACATCCATTCTTCTATAGAAACCCCAAACATAGTCATGTTAACCTTCTTAGACCATGCATCCTAACTTCATAATGCCCAACCTTGTAAAACCCCTTTCCTATACACTAGTTGAAACCTCTTGCCCTCCCACCATCTCATTTTTTAAAGGAGGACTAGTTGTCTAAAATTCAAGTGAAGACCATTTAGACAAGGAGGAGAATATTTCAAGTGAGTATGATGAGTAAATCATCATTGGTAACCCTCTTTATTCCACTACATCAAAAATTTCCAACTGTTCCAAGAAGAGGATGAACAAAATCAGCTAGCACAATAGTGTAGTGCATAGGGGAGAGATGATGAGGCAATCTCTTGGATAAATGAGATTTCATAAATTATGGAATAATATGAGGTTAGTCATGAAGCTATAATGAGGCCTCTCATGTAGAAGAGTGAAGAGAAGTTGGAGGAATATTTCTTTTGGGATGAACTAGAGGAATTTTGTTCAAGAATTGGCATTAAAATAACATATATTAAAGGGGAAAACCATGAGAATAAAGAACAACAAGAGGAATCAAATGTGTTCCCAACTCAATCACTTTGGTAGGTGCATCCTAATCAGTAGTATGATGAAGTAGCAAATGCCAAAAGGTACAAGTCTCATGTTATAAGTACCAAAATGGGCTCCCACGTTTCTCCTTAATAGGCTGTCTTATTAGATACTAGGTCAAATAGGAAACTCTTCTATTAGGGAACATCTTGAATTATGGCATCCAAAGTAAGAATGAACAAAAGTACCATGCAGCCAAAAGGGTGGATTATCTTTATGTCTTCATAATATAAGGAAGCTAAAAATATGATGAGGTACTTCTCACTCTGAGAAAATTGATTTTTATCAAGCTTAAACAAAACTATGGTGTTATTTTTAACTGGAGTTATGAAAGTTGTAAAGTGAATAGTGACCCTTGTTAAGTTGTATATATTAGTTTCATGCTATCAATAAGACTATGTAGCCTTAGCTACTTCTAATAAGTGTTTGGTATATCTTTCAATTTTGGGAAGGCATTTTCAGATTTTGAGTTGTCATCAAGAATTTTTAGCAGGTGTGTATTTTCAAAATATATTTATATGACTCCTAAACCTAATGGATGTTCTAGAAGGATACTATATTGAAATTGATTAGAAAGAAATCATCCCATAGATGTTACCAAAAATGTTGATATGTTTTCCCCAAAAATATCATTACATCTGATACCCTAAGGGATACTCCCTTTATTTTTTAGTAAAAACCTCGAAACCTCCAAAAGACCCACCTTGCCCTTTATGCTTTGTGAAATCTATAACTTTGGATATAATTTTCACTTGTGCAAATTACTTCGTGGGTTCTAGATCCTGCAAAGCACCCAACACCCAAACCAATGGAATCTAAAACCCACCATGCACTTTGCAAGTTTTCATAACATGAAAAATACATGGTGGGCTCTAGATCCCACAAAGTACCAAAACCTAAAACCATAGAATTCAGAACTTGTCATGCACTTTGCACATTTTCATAGTGTGCAAAATGTATGACTAGCTCCAGATCTTGTGAAGCATCAAACCTAAAACTATAGAATCTAAAACTCACCATGCACTTTACATATTTTCACAGTGTGTAATATACATGGTGGACTTTAGATCATGCCATGCACCAAAGCTAGTGGAATTTGGAACTTGGTATGCACTTTGCACATTTTCAAGCATGCAAAGTGCATGACGTGTTTCACATCCTACAAAACATACCTTCTAGTTTTGTAAAAAGAAAAAGTGTAAAATCATGAAGTAAAAATTACATGGTTCATTCTGTAAAAAGTGATAAAGACTTAAAAGTTGTAAAATTATCACTTATGTTAGGGTTTTTGCATGTAAAATTAAATTGAATTATTTTTTAACTTATCTTTATTTTAAAGAGACCAGATCTATTTTGGACACCTCTTTTGGCATAAAGAACTTATTTTTAGCCACTACTAGATGAAGAAGCCTTGCATAGAGATTCAACACTTCCATCCATTCCATGCTACACTAAATCTCACACCTAACTCGTGCATGCCATTTTCCAAAAGTTCCACAAGTTCAAAAATTCTAGAAATAGAAGAACTCACCTATTCTGCATGAGGATTTTAGATTCTCATGATCTCCTTCAATTGAGCATTCAAATTTTGTTAACTACATCTCATCTTGGAGATATTTTATATAAAAATGGGCACACCCCATGGCTTAATCTATATTTTTATTGATATTTATATTTTTGGTATTTTTGAATGTATTTACTACAAGTTGTAACCTTTGGAGAGAAATAAAGATGAAGATTTACCTTCCTTATCTTGAGAGATATTTGTGTGTGTGAAAATTATTTGATTATTTGTGGAATCTTTGTCTCTTTGTTTTAGTCTTAAAAAATTCATCTGTGGTATTTTACCCTCTTGAAAATATTGTTTTAAATAAACATCTTTTTCCCTTTTGTGAAAAATAGATAAAATATTACCTCTAATTTCTCATCTGTATAAGTTTATGCTAAAACAAATTCAATAGATTTTCTAATCTATTGTGTTCATAAAGGAAGCATTAAAATCCACTATAAAAATATTTAGTGAAATCACCATATTTTTAGTTTGTTTCGAATTTCAATTCTTTAACCCTTTTCCCCATCAAAACCCTATTTTAGGATTCAAAATCACTAAAGAAAGAGATTTCCACAAAACTGGTATTTTATCAATTTGCATTAGATTTAGTGAAAGGAAGCTAGCCTTCTCTAGACACTAACCTCAGATTTCCAAGGTCCCACAGCTTTGGATGTTTTTCCATTGTGTCATTAGGAACTTGCATAACAAGCTATAGGATCAAGAAAAGTTCAATCTTATGTGATAAAAGACTGTGAGTGTGATTTCCTTATCTCATCAATCTTCACATTGGTGATTTCCACTATATTTTGTATCCCCTTGTTATAACATCTATAGGTTGAGATCATTGATGAGTATCCTAAGAATATACCTTCATCAAATATGGAATCAAACTTTCCCAACTCTTTATCATCTCTTTTGATGAAACATTTGATCTTAAACACTCTAAAGTGTTCCACATTGGTGGGTCTACCCTTCCATAGTTCATAAGGTGTCTTGTTTCCATTAGTCCTTATCTATCTTATATTAAAAGTGTAGATAGCAATTCTTAATACCTTTATCTAATATCCATCAGATAATATAGACTCATTTAGCATAGTTCTAACCATCTCTTGAACTATCTTATTCTTCCTTTCTACTACCCCATTTTATTGAGATGTCCTAGCTATAAAGAATTGTCTCCTCATTCCATGAACTTCATATAAGTCATAAAACTCATTAGACCAAAAAACTCCTCCTCTACCAGATCTTAAGCATTTGATTTATCCATACTTCTCATTCTTAACAAGATCCTTAAATACCTTGAACTTGTCAATAGCTTATGACTTTTATTTCAAGAATGCAACCCAAGTCATTCTTGTGTAATCATCTATGAGCAACATGAATTATCTATCTCCTTGAATGATTTACATTATTTTATGCCCATATATGTCAATGTGTATTAACTCCAAGGGTATTTTAGTAGAGTATTCCTTGGACTTTAACCTTCTTCTAGTCTACTTACCATGTTGACAAGTCTTAAAAAGTATGTTTTTAGGTTTGGTTATCTTAGGTATGTTCTTCATAGACTTCTTAGTGTTAATCTTGAATATATTTTTAAATTTTAGGTGACCTAACCTTTTGTTTCATATCTAACTTTCATCTATCTTATGCATGAATAATCTTTCCTTCTTGATCTCATTCAAGACAAATAGATTATTCTCAGTCCTCTTAGCATTGGCAATTAGCCTTCCTAATTTGACTCTACTTATCTCACACCCTTTGTCATGAAAGGTTATTATGTGTCCTTTATTACACATTTTAATTACATTAAATAGGTTATGTTTCAAACCTTCCACATACAACACATTTTGTGTCTTGGTCTTCCCAATATCTAAACTTAAGACACCCTTGCCAACTATATTAATAGTTGTGTTGTCTCCAAACCTCATTTTTCTTATATCATTATTATTCAATGAGATTCACTTATTTATGTCACCTTTCATGTGGTTTTATCAACCACTATGTATATACCATTTCATGCCTTCATCTTGAATTTGCAATGCAGTCTGAGCTAGCATAGAATCCTTTTTGGTCTTTTATTCCTCCTTGTCAAATAGTCCATCTTAACTCTTGAGCTTAATATTATCCATCCTTACTTGATTTAGATTCCATACCAATATTTGATCCTTCTCATGCATTATATGAGCTTCATATGCCTTTTTGAATTTTGTGGGCCTTCTAACTCTATTAGAGCATAATCTTGTAATGTATCCTATATTGTGATAGATGTAGTAAACAACATTATATACTTACCTCTTGACTGATTACTCTTTTTCCCTTGGTCCCATGATGACTTATATTTTATTTTATTAGGATACCTAATTGGTCTTTTCATGTTGGTAATCTTGACTTGTTATGAATTCTCATGCTCTCTTTTAAAGTTGCTCATTTTGTCTATGAGATGCTCATGCTCAACCTTTAAGTAAACTAGCTCTATCTTTGACTAGTCATACTCAACTTCCTTTAACTTATACCTTATGTTGACACCTTTTAAATAACTCTTGATATCTTTAATAGTCTCATTTTGATGCTTCAAGTCATCAAGGGAACTTATGAGCCCTTATTTGAGGTCTAATTTAGCTTTTCCTTCCTCACTATCAAAGTAGACTTCTTCATCATACATGTTATCTTATTCCTATTGATCATAAGACATCTTATGCTTCTTAAGATCACCTTAAATCTATTAAATTTACCTCAAAGGACCAGGCTCTAATACCAAATGTTAGAATCATAATTACTAAGAGGTAAGGTGTGAATCAATCTTCAAAAACTTTTATAACTTTACTTTATCTTTCATGAATTATCAAAGCAATATAGTGAACTCGCAACACAACAAGAACCATTTATATGAGCATGAGACAAGATCATAACATACAGAACACTTATTTGAGTTGGAAACCCTTAAGGGGAAGAAAATCCACTAATATATATAAATGGACTATAGTTTTATAAGACAAACATCAAGATTTAGTGAAGCACCAACTTCACATGGAGCACCAACCCCAACTAGCCAAGCACCCACTTGACTAGGCTTTAGCAAGCACCTAATTGAAAGGAGGCACTAACCCATTAGATGACTCAACCACCTGATTATTTTGATCATATTCATGATACCTTGTTTATTAACCAATTGATGATGAACACCTCTTTAGTTATTCACACTCTTAGCCCTCTCAAACTACCTTCTAAGCTCCTTCACTCAAATCGGTGCCTTCAAGATAGATTAGGTCATTTGACCTTGATATTAATCTATAGTACCCCTATTATATCTTCATGATAGTTTATCTACACCCTTATGATGGTCTAAAATACCTATTTTATCTCTTCAAAGTGTTATATCTTCCGTTTCAACTCCCTCATACTCAATCTAGACAATTACGCCTATTAGGCCTTATTCTTATACTAGGATCTTATTCATACACCTCTTGGTCAGCCATACACACTTTCCCACTTATATTTTCCATATAATAGTCCTTAGTAAATTCCAAAAACATGAATCAAAAATTACAATAGGTTGTGTAGAGAGGATTACAAATCAAGTTAGTCAAGCATTAGTCCATAAATAATGAAACATGCAAAAAAAACTAACCAAGCCTATCTATTCCTATGAAAATTAAAAAGAATAGAAAGAAACAAATGAAATAAATTAACACCATATTACCTTCCTAAATGGATTCACCATACCCATGTGGCTCAAAAACATTTTCTCCCTTGATCAAGCATCCTTGTCTTTGTCAACAATGGTGGTAAGCTCCTCCAAGGCCTCAAGAACACTCCATAAAACCTAGGCTCTTTATTTTAAACCACTAAACTAGCCTATCAATGAAGTTTTATGGAAATAATTTAGCATTATAAATTTGCAATATTCAAGCTTTGAAGATATTTGAGCATAATAACCTTGCACCAAAATAGCTTAAAATTTACATCCATGGCCTCTTTATTTATAGATTTTTGAGATTGGTTAGGATCAACCTGAACCATCCATCTTGAGATGAAGATGTTTTTTTGAGGATAATCCTAATATTTGGAATTAAATCCATAATTATATTCATCATGAACTTGGAAGAAGGGGCATTGAAGAGGCATGGGTGATCCATAATCTTTATATTTTATGCACTTATGGCTTGATGGATACCACCCCATAGATGATGTCACCTAATGATGTAGTTAATAGGAACCAATTTTCAAAAATAAATATTCAACAACTCTCATGGAAAATCCACTTAAGCTCTTGATTTGGATTCATTAGCCTTTAAAAAGGTTAATCAACATTTGTGTAATTATTTAAAAATTGGCCCTCAACTGATCAAAATGGTCATAAAGTCATATTAATAGGTTGTAATCTGATTGGAGAGGAACTGGAAGGTGATGTTAGATGTGTTAAAGTTGTATTCTCATTTAAGATGTTGCCAATAGCAAATAAAAAAGGTACATGATGTATACCAATCAATTTAGAAGAAAAGAGTGATCCAAAGCACTAAATGGAAAAATGGTCATTTTGACTCAAAATGATCTGATCAAAGTTAGTTGGCCCATAAAATGCATTTCCCTATTTAGGGATAATTTGACCTAAACTGGCACTTGTAAGTGACAAGTTTGAACCATTTAGGGCATTTTATGGATTTTGACCTAAAATGTGTATTTGAGTGTAATTAAAGTAAGATTGATAATTTCAAAAAAAATTATGTTAGGAATTGGATGTCTATAGGTTGGTCATAGCATATAGGACCAAAACCTTTTTTAGGCCTTATAAAGACCTAATTCAATTAGGCCTTCATTAGCACACGTTACACTTTGCCTTCTTTTGGACACATTAAAACACTCACATGGTATTAACATGTCATATTCAACTCAAATATACCCCTTATAATCTGATCTAGGATCCATAACACATTTTAGCTTCAACCATCACTTGAAGCATGCCATTATTACTGTTCACAATTAGGCCTTGTGCATACCCAAAAAGTCTATCTTGAATTATTAAATATAAGCACCAATTAGCTAAACAAATCTTGAAAAAAATCACATATTAAGAAACATAATGACCTTAGGGTCATCAAAAACTTAATTATATACTTGATCTTAGGGTATATAGGCTCAAACTCTTTTCTAAAAAAATCTCACTTTGAACTAGCAACTAGCCTCAAAACATAGTCACAGAAAATAAAAATTATGACACCTAAAAGAACACAATAAAGGTATTATAATGCATGAAAAATATCCTAAAACATCCTAAAAACAACCTCCAATAAACATCCTAAAACATCCTAATATAAATATTGATCTTTCAGACCCATCTCATGACCTCACTGTACATAGACCTTACTAAGCTAGACAAGTCAACTTAAGAGCAACTTTTTTATATATAAAATGATCTCCAAAAATTATATCCAACATTAATATGTCTTAAAGTTATTTAAATATTTTTCCATTCACTTTTATTCATCCCTAATCCATGATAACACATCCCTAATTACCTTCTCACTTATGTTTGGGTTTCTCACTATTTGCACCATTAGGCTTGTTAGCAATAGGTTATCTTAGATGACCAATTTAGCACACCTGAGGGATATAACCTATCTATAAAACACCATGGTCATCAAATAAAATTCTCAACCTTTTTTCTCCATCCATTAAGCAACTTTGACTTCTACAGTAAATCTTCAAGAAATAAATCCTTTTTTGTAGGGTCTACTCACATACTTGACAAACAAATCACACTTAGAGGTGACTGGGAGAGTTGAATACAACCTCAAATAATTTATCTATCCATTCTAATCCATTCTAGGTATTTTTTATTAACATATTTCACATCACATCATTGTTAAGGTTTTAGGGAGGGTTAACATTATTTCTGGTGTTAACAATTAGTCATAAAGTATTATCCCTCATTTCCAAAAATAATACCTATAATTTTGATCTATGATCCTTCCTCATCTACCATAAATATATTAGGTTCTCATTTAGATTTTATACATGCCAATGAACACTTGAAATTCCTTCTTGGGCTGAGAACCCTTCATTTTATGCACTTGAAAGACCTAAAAACCACTTTCATGCCTTTTCTAGCAAACCATGACCTCAAAGTTTGTAAACATGATTGAAAAAATATAACATACCTATAAAAATACTCATTTATCCATAATTTCCTTGGAAATATAACCTCATACCCCATTAGGCCATATCCTCTCTCATTACTTGCTTAAACCTTGACTTGCAAACCACATTAGGCCTTGAAACTAACCTTGTAACTACTATCCAAGCTCTTAACACCTCATATACATTCCATAAAACCTCTTATAATGATCAACCACTTATATATATCCTTCATATGTCTTGGAAACACCTCATGACACCTCATTAGGTCAAGCAAGGTCTAGAACTAGTCTAGTTGTAGACTTGGACTTAAGGTCTTACTCTTGTAGGCTTACTTTGAAACTCTCATAAGTTATTTACTTCCTCATATTCATTCTCAACCAACATAATACATCATTTTATTCCTTTGTGCATCCATCTCACCAAACCACCATGCTTAAACCTTCTCACTAGGACTTTGCATGTCATGACTAGGCTTCTTAAGCACTTGAAACTTGACAATTAACCTTGAAACACTCCTTGATTCTTATACACCTTGATCACATGCCTTACATTCTCCTTAAATAATTTCATATCTCTCAATGATGCTATCAAATAAGAACATTATTTAATGACCTTATGAACATATTTCTTAATAACCTTTGACATCAATGGCAATATCAATGCCAAACCTCAATAACAAGAACAGTGCTCAACATATAGCGATTTGAGAAAGCACAAAAATTTCACCCAAATAAAACCCATAAAAACACTACTAATTTTTTTGCTTCTCTTGTGCAACACTAACTCCACACAAGTAACACTTCATCCATTAACACAAGCATACTAATGCATATATTAACTACACATATCATGTAATCCCTCATTCATAATTAAATGCAACCTTAAAGATATACAAACACAATCAAGGTAATTTATATGTAATATATATGCTCACCTTCTATTTCTGAAAATAAAAAGCATAAAGGCATTCAACAAGCTAGATGTGACTAAGTTATGTTGACTACACCAAAAATCAGTGTGTAAAAATACATTCAAATTGATACTTAAAGGATATCAGGTATATCTTAGACTAATAAAACTAAAACTAAATCTGAGCCCCAATGGTATGGAATGTGAACCACCAACGGTCTATTGAGACATTATTTTTTACAACTATAATTGTAAGCATGATAAAATTGTGTAAGCAACCAAACTCCTAATTAGCACATCCTAAAATACAATCACCTTACTACCCATGAGTACACTATTTAATTTTAACAATTTGTGTTGAATTGGAATTACCCAACCATGGTGTATCTAAACTTAACTAGCTCACCTCACAATCCACTTATAATTTTATTAAATTGCCTATCAAATAGTGATGGATAAAATACTCCTACAAGTTAAAAATTATCTATATAAGTTACTCTATATTTTATTATCTACAAACTACCCCTAGGAACCTAAAAGAATAGTCTCCACTAATTTAAACGATAAAATAACTTGGCATTCCGAATGAATTTTAATACAAAAAACTATTCTCCTAAGCAATTTTCTAAATAAATTGGGTATGAAATTGATTCAATAAAAATAGTAAAAACATTCAAAAATACAATTAAAACATTCTACCTAAATTTAAATGTAAAAATAATCACTTACAAACTATGGTTTTTATTTAAGCCTCCTCTAGCTATTTTTGGCAACTCAATTTTGAATGGACTTCTTATACTAAAAAAGGAAATCAAGTAAAAGAATTTTCCAAATGCCTCTAAAATCAGATCCAAAAAAAATTATCATAATATATTTATACATTTTAGTTTTCATGATATAATTCTAGAGCCTAAAATTTTTGGTTTCAAAAAATCTCACATTCTTCTATTAATTTGAGCCCATTTCTGGAGTGACTTTGCAAACAAAAAATCAAACAACAAAAAAAAATTATCTAAATTTAATTTGGAAAAGAGTTATTAAAAATATTAAACAATCATTTGTTGGTTATTTCAAATTACCTATATTAATTTAAAATAAAAGGAAACACTATCAACCCCCATATCTGAGATGCTACCACTCTAGCTTCTTTTGGCAAGGTGTTTCTAAAGGTGTTCTAAAAGCTAAAATAAATTAGCAAGAGATTACTTTTGATAGTTGACCATAGAAATGGTTCCACTGAAGAACTAATGAATTAGGTAGATTGATACAAATCATTGAATCAAATTCTATTAAGATAGAGGTAAGGGTTCCAAGCTTTTGTTTATACAAATCAACTAGTAAATTTATTTATTTGAATCAAATTTCAACTGACTTTAGATAATTTTCAATTTAGTAAGCTTGATATAATTATTATGTTTCTAGTAAAAATAAAGTCATTGCATGATTTAGTGCTCAAGATAATTCTTTGTATAACATTTTATGTCATTATTGTTACTTGTTCTTAGTGTATGATAAATCTAGATGTTTAAGACTATGGTTCTTCCAAGTTTATTTATGTAAGTTAAGTTCTTTTGGTTATAAAATCATGTTTTAAAAATAATAATTTGTTATAAAACCATGACTACATAAATTCAGTTTTACTACTTGAATACTTAATTTTCTATTTTACCAATCACCCATTTTAGACCTAAAGTTATGGGACTCTACAGACCAATATTTTAGTTTAAAGATTAAACAAAGGTTTTCTATAGTGTATCAAATTTTACAAGGGTTCGAAGGACTATTCAATTTCAAAATAGGTTTACAATAATTATAAAAATTAGTTATTGAAACATAAGAAGATTTATTTTGATCATGACTGAAAATGAGAGTATTACAAGATTATACTAATTCACTAACCAATCAAGCCAACATGAGTGCAATCTACTAGAATAGTACAATTAGTTCAACCATAAAAAACCTATATCCTCTATCATCTGGGTTACAATAAATTTCTCACAATTTTAGGATAAATCAATAAGAAACAATAACTTTCTTTACAAACATCTATAATAACAACAATATTTAATATCTTTGTAAAAATTGAACTGGTTCTCCTTTTCATGCGTTATGACATCAAAAATAAGGGGTTAGCTAAAACACTGAGAAAGAGATTCCTCCCTCCTAAATAATTAATTTTTCCAAATTAATAAACAAATCAAATATAGGTATAAATGATAAACTAGAACATATTGTGATAACTTAAATACTAAGCAACAAGGAGGGTTGACCTTACCAAGACAAGGATTATCTAATTGGTACCCAAGTTCATCAACAAACCAATATAGATTATTAAAACTTTAATACAATGATAACATAATATTCCAACATGAATGTTAAACAATCAAATCACACTAATCGAAACACTACTACCATTACAAAATGATTGTACAAACATCATAAGAGCATTAAATTCTTGAGCTCCTCTTTAAGTGTGAATAAGAAAACAGATGGATTCTCTTTATTTGTTTCTATTTGTAAATTTATATAATTACAAGACATAGGAGTTAACTCATCACATACTTATTAAGGTGAGAACTAGTTTTATCATCAACCCCAAAATACACACAAGTGAACTAATCCATCAAACCTCAACTCAAATATCATTATTAAAATTTACATATTTATATAGTTAATAATTAGAATAAAGCTTCTAACAAGAGAAAATTTTTCATTTTAGATATATTAGGCTATGTCGAAGAGGCATTTTATTCAGGCATAGAAGCTCCATAATTTCTAAATTCCTCATGGATTAAATCCATCTTAACTTTGATTAGGGGAAAACCATTCTCATAATTATTACACATAAGTCGATATGTACTCCAATCCATAATATTTATCCACAAATCGAAATAATATACACCATTATAAAAAATAAAGGTAGGCTTTTGCATTTAAACCTACACTCCACATCAAATAATTTTACTACTTTAGTTATACTTTTATATTTGCATTATCATCTAAAATCGTGACAACATTGATAAAATGGAATTGACAATAACTTGGAATATTAAAATCATCTTAGAATCTTACAAATTATTATTTTATTTATTTATACGTATAAATATATATAATTTAATAATATAAAAATATCTAATATTTAATATATCATTATTTTTATATTATTTGTTATGAACAATGAAAAATCAAATTTTATTTTTGTTTTATTTTATTTATTTTTTATTTTTTATTTTTTTGGCTATCATTTCATTTATATAGAATTTTTTTTTATAACCTACAATGAGAGTTTGGTCGGCAGTTGGCGGTCCATGGCCAATGGTTAGGCCTTCTTGGCATAGCTGTGGGAAGACGGGGTGGGTTTTGGGGTGGAGGAAGGCTAGCCATCCCCCTCCCCTCCCTATTATGGGAGTATGGGTTGAGACAGCTCAGCCGCTGCCCTCAAAAATCAAATGATTTTTTTTTAATAAAATTTCAAAAGAAAACCTAATCATAATTTTTTTGGCTTTCATATATATATATATATATATATATATATATATATATATATATATATATATATATATATATATATATATATATCATAAAAATATGTATATATAGTTTTGCACACATGCATACATACACACATATTTTTAAAACCTATAAATCTATTATTATTCAACTAAAAATGCAAAATGGAAATACATCAGGTATTTTATTTTTTATTTTTTACATACATGGTGTATCTAGGGTTTGGTATTTTGTAAACTCAAATATACACATAAAATAAATCATTATCATCCTAGAGTAACATTACAACTAGGTAAACAAATAATTGGATCTCTTAAACAAAATCATAACTAAAACACAATGTTTAATCTACTCTCTAATTTGGAAAAACTTGGGTATTTAAAAGAAAAAGAAACCTCTTGCCTATTTTTTTGAGCTCCTTGTTTCATTCTCCTTCACCACTCCTTCCTCCTCCATCTTCATTATTCATTCTCCCTTCACCTTTTCTTCCTTAGCCAAACCTCCAAAATGGCTCCTCTCCCATTAGATTAAATTTTTAGTGGGAAAAACCATGCTTATTTTATTATTTTCTTTTTGGAATTAGGTTTTCTACTTTTTTTAATTCATTAATGGGTTTCTCATTATTTTTATTTTTACTTTGATTAAAGTAATTATTACACTGAGAATATCAAGTAACTGAATATATTAAGTGTGTAACAAAACCAGTAATTATATTTTAAATGTGTATATTAATATGTACAAATACAGGGATGATAATATCTAAAACAAATTTTTTATTTATTCCAAATTATGAAAAAATAGACATATTTATTTATTTAATGTACTTATCTATAAAATACCATTTTAATATGCATATCTTTATATAAATAAATATATTTATATAATCTTATTTATGTTCATTATTAAATATTATCTAGGCTTAGTCACAATCATAACTGTGTTATTATTCTCATTTTCTAAACTATATTTTGTTGTCAAAACACTAAAAAAATTGCAAGTCAAATAATAAGAACTAACTTAACATAACATAGTCATTTGATGGTTCAAGCAACATTTTTAATTTATATAAATTTAGTATAATGGATAGACCTGATAAAAATAACTTAATGACATGAAACCCCCTAAAAGACATAAGTGACCTAATACATGATAATATGAATTGTGTAAGTGTTAAATAGACACAGCCCAAGGTGGTTCTACATGAGTCACAATGAACCTGATTCTAAGTCACAACAACAAGGTAATCAAATCAATACTAACAACTAACTATAATACATCTCACTTATATGTTGAGCACAAGAACACTCTCAACACATCGATCATCCACATGATGACATGTTATCAAAAAAACACTGTAGAGATTAAGAAGGATATTACAGGGTTTCTATCTCTAAGTTATCTCTTATCTTGATCTTATGGCTATGATTGATCTTCCTTGCCTATATAATCAAGTTACTTCCATTGTATTCCACATGAATTTTTGGAGATATTATATGAGATTTATTTTTTATTTCTGCATATCAATTTTCAATTCTATGCTATCAAATTCTCCTTGTGTTTTTTGTTTGTTTTTAACACTTGAGATCTTTGTGGCTTGGAATTATTTATTTTTCATTCATTTTAGAAGATTAAACAGTCTCATGATAAAGTAGGTGGAACTAGAATGTATGATAAATAGGTAATAATACATCCTACCCTAGTCTACTAGTCTACTAGCCTACTACACCCCAATGGATCTTGGCTCTATCATGAGTCTAATTATGGAGTTTGATATATTAATAGAATAGGTGGTGTGCCAAGGAATAATATTGCATATTTTTGTGTGATCAAACTTCTAATATTATTATTTATTTTTAACATTTCATTTCATTAAAGTATTTCATTTTAATTTTTTGGATTTTTATATTTTCTTCATATGGATTTGGAAAGACTGACAATGGGTGTTAAAGATAACTAGCATAAGAAATTTTACACCTAAATTCTAAAGAAGAGGGACTAAAGACCAAGACACATAAGGCTCATAGACTTGCACCATAGGAAAGAGTGTAATATCAAAACTTACCTAAGTTTTCCTTAATTGAAAGGAAATGGAAATATGGGGATTAGAAAAGATATGTCTATGTGAAAAATGGTGATACAATCATAATATGCTATTATTTGAACATAAGAAGGGATATTTTTTCTTCATAATTGACTAGGAAAAAATATGGGTTCTGAAAGTACATGAGAATGTAAGTAAAATCATGAAAATGGAAACCCTAAGAAGGAAACACAATGAAATATATTAATAATGTCACTAAATAATCCATACATAGGATTTATCATAAGCACTAATAGGATGAATCATCCCAAAATTGGGAGAGCATAAAATGGGTTACCAAATAACCATAGAGAAAATAATGTCCAACTATAAATGAAATAAAAAATTTAAAATTAAAACCCAAAGGTACTGCCAAAGATCCACAATGGAAACTAAGAGTGATTGTAAGTTAAAATACATCATCACAAAAGAGGGAGAATAAAATGAATAATAAATATTTACAAATAAATAATGGTTGATAGTAAAAAAGGTGATATAAAGCTATAAATTAAAGATCATGTTGAATAATAAAGTATTGAAAATCAAAGATCATGGTAAAATCAAGGTATACAAGATAAGCATCATGCATGGTAAACATAAAATCTTGTGACAAATGTGAAATAAATTATATGAAATAATGAGGTATCTACTTAGAAAAGGATTGAAATATCTCTATACATATCATCAATAACATCTGTCAAATATCATTTCAACTGATATCTAACTCAAACCATAGTATCTTTTACATTTTTTGAGAATTATGCATGAAATTCCTTAAAAAATAGATCTAAACAAAATTGTACATGACAGGCTAAGTAGGACGTAAATCCTCTTAATGAGAACAACATATATGAGGAATAAAATGTGTCACTCATGAAGGAAGTGGTAGAAAATATTATAGTCTAAGAGCAGGTTCTATCCATAAGGGAATATTTTCCTTCATCCTAAATGGTTAATGTGAACATGGCTAAGTATCTTGAGGCACAAGCCCACAAAAAATCTTTAAAATTATAATGAATGGCTCTACACCTATCCATAGAATGTGCATAACACTCATGCCAAAGGCAATACAGCTCCTTATTTTTGTGGATATGTATAGGTGTAACCTTTCAAGGTGGCATGTTATGTTTCAGAGAATAATTAACTACCTTCAGATGAAGTACATCTAGATATTGTCAAAGAGATTGACAATTTATCAAATAATTTGTAATAGTCCCATGGAAACAACAAGAGCACCTAAGAGTAGACAAATGTGGTGATCGACTATCTTTAGTAGGATCTTAGCCTTGAAACCTCTACTATGCTAAAAAAATATAATAATATTGAAACTCATAATTTTAATGACTTGATGCTTTGTGAAACTCTCTTCCTTTAGGATGGGTGGGTATAGTGTCATCACCAACCTTCAATAAGAAATGATGGTCTTCACAAAAACTTCAAATTCATATATACCATCAAAAGGCTGAGGTGCATTTAGTGTAATAGAGACTTGATCTGTGCCAAATTTGGAAATAAAAACCAAAGAAGGAATGGTGTAAGTAAGTTTTTAATGGTCAAGAGTAGTAGTTCAGATAACATCAACTAAGTTAGTGCTATACAAAAATTAAGTTTGCTCATAAGAGCATCGAAGGGAAGAATAATAACATAAGATTTCCACATCCTTAGATTGGGCATAGCCAAACAAGTATGGGTCATCTAAGGTGTAGTTGTCATCATAATTAATAGTTGTAAAATCCATATTAAGGGATTAAACTTTAATGTAACTATAATATCTATCATAAGAGGGATTTTCATAAGCAATGATGATAAGAGGAAGTTCCAATTTTTTGATTTTCATGTTAATATCATCGAGCTCATCATCATCAAAATCAAGGAGGTCTAGGATTTTTTACATAAGCTCAAGGTGATCACTATAACCTATAGTTGAATTGAAGGAATACTCAACATGTTGGTACTCACAGAGTGGGATACTAGGTAATGATTCAAGGGTAGGTATTTTATGGACATCATATTCTTATAATTATTCAAAATTCTAAGGGTTGGTGTCACCTTCTACCTTGTATATAGTACCCATGTAAGTAAACTTCACACATTAGCATTTGAAAGAGGTTATGGCCCTTATGCCATGAATCCAATGATGGTCATAAGAAAGTGGAAATTTGAAGATCATAACCTTCCCTCTAACCATGATAGGATATACCATGATAGGAATCCAAACACATCCTAATGGAAGCATTTGTCTTCATTTGTATGCTTGGCACATGTTATAGGTAGACTTAAGGTTTCATTTTGAATATCTTAAGGATTTGATGAACTTCAAATAGGTAACATATTTATCAAAACCTTCTTAAATCATGGCTTGCTTGAATTAGTTGTCACATATTTAGATGTTAATAAATAAATAAGGATCATCACATGAAATATAATTTCATCAAGGATCTTAGATATGATAGTAAATTTAAGATATTGGGCTATATCCATTTTGTGATTGACATTGATAGACATCTATTAACATTATTACATTGTATGTTCCTCAAACCTAAGAAAGGTAGCTTCTTATCCCATAAGTGCTGGTGGAAGAATGTCCATGTTAAATAATAGTTCTATAAGGTGGTTTATATGTCTTTGAGAGGTACTCATAAGCTCAAAAAACATAATTTGATATGGTAATCTATAAATCTCTTCAATGGGATCCCACTCATCAAAACTAGTATGAGCTGAACACGGTTGTAATAGAGGAAATGAATTCTAAAATTGATTAAGTTTGACTATACATGATTTTAAACCTAATATATCCTAATTTGAAGCTAAAGTATACATACTTTACACTTTCGATATAGTAGAAGTACATTGATTCAATTGTATCATCCTAGCTAATATATTTGCTAACATAGAAGTAATAGATTTAGACTCTATTAGATTGGCTAATATAATATAATCAAAATTGGTCATAGAAATATAGTTTTTTAGATTGGTTGATATAGTTGGAAAATAACTAGTTAAATAAATAAATGGTATAAAGTTGGCTATTTTAGTTTAGACCTAAGCTAAAATCAAAATATTATATTGGGTCAGTCGATATAATAGGGTCAACTAGAAACAGTAACACAGTGATTGATATAGTTAAAAGACAAGAGGAACTATATTGGGTTGGCTGGTATATTTGGATCAAAAGTAAATATTATCATGTTGAAAAATATAGTTGTAGACACTCCATGTTAATCACTTCCATGTCAAAATTATAATATGGAATGGCTTCTTGTAAATTATACTCAAACTAGTCTAATATAATCTATTCATCCTAATTTCCTATGTGCATCTAATGTATGAGTTTGAATTCACCTTGGGGCATCCCTAAATGGGATAATTCACCATATTAGATATGTTCAATTATCATTATGATCATTTTCTCTAACCAATTCATCTTCTTTGACTAATTCATTGATTCTCATTCTCTAATCAATTAATTCAAATGTTTATCCTTTTCTAATCATCTCCTTTAATCATTCTTCTAATCAATTATCCATATTGTATTAAATAAATTAATTTTTTATTAATTTAATTAATCATTCTGGTAACTATAAATCTATACAAATGGAATTATAATTTCTATTCAATTATTAATTTTTTCCTTCTCCTTTTAAAGAGCATCTTCATTTGAGGAAGAATCTTGAGATCCTATAGAATATCCTTTTGTAAGCCCATCAATTAATAAATGACTTAATATGAAGGATTATTCTCCACCCTTAATCTTGAAGACAAGATAAATCTCCCTTAATAAATCTTGTGAGATATTTTATGGAGCACTTTCAACCCTTCATCTTGGAAACAAGATGAAGTGCCCATATTGGTTGTCCATGTGCTTTTTTGAGAATAGTTTTCCACCCTTCATCTTGGAAACAAGATGAAGGGCCTACATTAACTCTTAAAAATATATTTTGAGGATAATTATCCACCCTCCATCTTGTGTGTAAGATGGAGGGCTCATATTAATTCCCCTTGGGATATTTTAAAGAGCCTTCCTCCACCCTTTATCTTGGACAAGATGCAGGGATCATGTTATCAATCCATGTGTTGATTCATGTGCCTTGTTGAGGATGAATTTTAAACCATCCATCTTGGAAGCAAGATTAGGGGTTCTCATTAATTTAAAAAATTTATAAATATACCCTTTCCCTTTGAAATTTTATATGCTCATGTTCAATAACAAAGTGGTGTCAATTTCTTAAGCTAACTAGTGCATCAACTTATATCAATTCAACTATTCAAAGTTTGCAAGAGAGATGATATAATAAATAGCATTAATAAAGACTTCTTGATTATACATCCAAGCCACTTTCACTTTTGTCAAAGTGAATGATCCTCAAAAAGAGAAGGTAATAATGTTTTTTTATTCCTTTGATTTCAATTCTAGTTAGCTTTTCCTTCACTCATGAGGTATTGGGCTATAGGTTTTAAAAATACATTTGTCTTTGTAATTATATACTCATTTAAAAAAAATTATATCCCTTTTTAAAAAAAATTAATGACACATATAGCACACTTGATGGGATAGAAACTACCCATAACCACTTTTGAAAGTCATCCTAACTTGTTTCAGAATGTTGGATCTTTTTCAAACATAAATTCACCAAAATCTACAAGGTTTTGCATGTCTTTTGCATAGTCTGTATATTCCATGGAATCCACTATAAACTTATTATCCAATTTTGACCCCCTAGGTAAAAATAGAACCCTTATAGGAAAAAAATTGAACCTTAGGTGATTTATAAGGTCCTATTTGACTCCAAAATACATTATTAGCATTTATTAAGGTAAATTTGGAAATATTAAGGTAAGGTCATAGTTTGGTCATATAGTGATCTAGGGGTATCATGAGGAAATAAGACATGGTCAAGGTGTGTCATAGGTTATTAGGGGTTTATTAATTCCATTTTATGTCTTAAACACTTTTTCCTAATATTTCATGGTGTTTTTGAATCTTTGAAGTCCATTTGCTAGCTTGGAGGTGTTTAATATGAATAAAAAGTGGATTTTTGACTAACTTTATGTTTCAAAGTTAAAAAAAATTAAAAATAAATAAAATACACCTTAAAATAAGACTGGATCAATTACACAATTGCCACACCTATCAGATAATTAGAATAAATTCATAATCTTGCACTTTAATGCTAGTTTAAGGAGTTAAAAGAAGTTGTATAGGCTCTTTAAGTCATGTGCAAGTGAAAAAACTATAAAAACATCCTTTATAGTTTTAAAAGTTAGTAAAAGTATTTTGAATGAGTTTAAAGTTCCAAATTTTCAGATTTTTCCTTCTCTCTATCTCATCATCCCCATCACAAGCTAGTGAAAGCCAACATCAAGTAGATGGTGAAAGACGTACAGGTGGATTTGGGGTCAAAAATTTTGGAAAAAATTATGGACCCATATGAGATTATAATTTGTTTAATTTTTCATTGTATTGGTTTTCTTATATTTATGAACAATCACTAAGAATTGAGACTGCTTTTGAAAGGCTTAAAACCCCACAGGCTGAGTATGGAGCAACTCTAGTGCAAAGTGTGATATCATGTATGCTTTAAACAAATTTAAATAGGTTATAAAATGACTCTATATTCCTCCCATACATCACTTCATCATGGAGACATGTTTGGATGGTCCTTTCCAAAGTAAAATGGTTTTTGTACATAGTTTGAAGTTACTATCATACTTTTTTATGTTTCTATGTTTCCAAAGTGGTATAATGAATTTTAGTGGTTTTTAATTATATTATAATCTCTTCTCAATCCATTCATGTCCTTTTAATTAGCCATTTATTTTTTACAAGCTTCAATGGTCACTTCTTTCATTCACCATTGTAGAATATATATTGTGTTCTCTATGTCTACAATTCAGTTGATTTGAGTGGTTTCAAGTACATGTTTATAATAATTTGGATTTATAAATTCATGATTAATATGTTGATATAATGGTTAAATGTCCTTTTATTCTGAACAATCTTCTATATTGCACTTTTCAAGGTTCAAATATAACTTACGGTCTTCACCTCCCACAGACCTGTGGGTCTACAACTCTGAGAAACTCACTGGTGTTAATTTCTAAGGAAATTTGCCTAGACATGATAAAATTATATTGGTTAAAGTAAATATTTAATTGACCAATGAATACTTTCCAAACACCTAGACTCATTGAAGGTTTAAGACTGTGATGACAAGAAATAATCCTAAAAGATGAACCTATAGGATTGTGACTATGTTAATAGCAAGTACAAGGGTTTTGAAGTGTTTTTATAAGGTTAATTTAATTTAATTTAATATATAATGGACTCTTAATGAGTATTAAACACTAATAAATCATGATGCAGTATGAAATGCCAATCCAAGACCTAAAATGGAGTCAAACTATCCCAGATAGTCATCTATAGTTTGTTATGAGAGATGAGATTTAAACAAAGATGTTCATGAAACTTAGAGTCTCAAGATAGTGAGAGAGTTTCACACTCTCATGAAAAATTATGTAATATCTTCTAAACAATTTGGATATTGTTTTGAGGACCTAAGAAGGCCATGAAACCCTATACACAATCACCTTCTAGATAGCTACCTATAGTTAGCTATTGAGACTTGCCTTGAATAATGGTTTGTGTGAAAATGATAAAAGTGGAAAGGAGATCATGGGTCTCAATTTATTAATATAACAAAATTTGAGGGGTTTTAGAGTACCATATAGTTATGAGAAGGCTAGTTTAAGACCACTACACACAATCAACTACCCTATCACCACCTAAAACTAATCTTAAATTTGGCTTTAAATGGTGATGTTGACAAGGTTAATATTTTAAAGGTTTTAAGGGGTCTCAATGTGATGATAAAAATGGGAAAAATCCTTTTAAAATGTTTGAAGAGAGGCTTATAAAGGTAAGAAGTCTACATACACAGTCAATTATCCTATTTGACACCTACAGCCAGTACAATGTTGAGACTTTGCCTTGAGGTAATATTGATGAAATTACTATGTTTAAAAAGGTTTAAAATAATCATTTTAAATTATTAAATATCATCAAATGTCTAAGGAGTTTCAATGCTTCAAGCAGGACTCTTAGAACACCTAAGACTACAAACTAATGCTAAATGCATGCACATTCATCTATAGGTCTATCTATGAAATTAAATACTCTAAAATATTGAATAGTGGTGTGGGTGTGAGTTGTAAATAAGATAACTCAAGTTATAAATTCATTAAGTAAAATATTATAAATAGAGTAATAGAGAGTTTGAGGAGAAAAGAACCAAATATGGATCACAATCCTAATATACATACACAAGCCTATTAGCTCTTAAAAAGTTTGTGATTTCTTAAGGAGTCTAAAATTATATGATAAGGTATAAAAGAGTATAATTTTAAGTTAATATTATGTATAAATTATGATATAGTCTCTCATACCCTTAGCTTAAGGCAACAAAATGATAGCTTTATTTTGTCATGCAGACTTAGTCACATACACATTTCTACAAGGCAGACCTTGAAGTGGTGAAGTGAACTCAAGTGGAGTTGAATTGGAACTTGAGGAAACATGAAAAATGTTTAAAAAACTTTACAATCATTATATGATACTATAGACCTCCATCAAAGAGAAGAACACAAGCCTGAAGCTCCACACACAGCCTAATTGACACTCTAGACTATAAGGTAGTTAGCAATAAGAACAGATGGTGGTGAGGTAAATTAGGGTTTAATGAGACATTGAAAACCTTGAATAGGATTGAAACATATACTAACACTTTAATAATCTGTTATAATTATGACAGAGAGATAAAATGGCACATACAGTCCATTAGGGTGTGGTTGACAAACTAGTACAAGAACCCTAAGCTTGAGCTAATGGAATAGTTAAGAAGTTTGATGAAGGAATATGGTTGGAGTAATATTTTAAGATGTAAAAATGGATTTCAAATACCCCATTAATTTCATTTTATCTTAGACCAACTTAGGAAAGTTATCAATAACCCATTTTCTTGCTCAAACCTTTCAAAATGTTCATTTCTAACCCAAGAGGTCACTTTCTTTTACTTGTTATGGTTAGGAGGATTTTCATGGGACCATAATATTCTATAAAAAATTTAATACCCTAATTCACTTAAATTTTATTTAATTTTTTGTTGGTTTCATGACTTGAGGTTTATGTACTATCATTAAGATTTCAAACCACTTTTAGGCTACCTAGGATGCCTATAAATACTAGGTGAGATAGATTTGAAATTTTATGCCTTTAAATGGATTATATGGACTTAAAACCAACTATAACATGTTTATTACTCCCTTAATCATCATCCCATGAAATTTTTTGATATAGTATTGTATGGAACTATAAGTAATAGGGCTAAAATGACTATTTTTAGCTATTTTATAGGTCCATACAGTGAGTCAGAACTTCAAATTTTAAATGGAGGTATGGGATAATGTTTCATAAATAAATAACACACTTATTTTGGTTTTTTCATGTATTTTGAGTCCATATAACCATTTTTCACTCTCTTGGTAGGTAGACCTAATTAAGGCCTAGGTAGGAGAGAGAAAGGACAAAAAATGACATCTCCACTCATTCTTAGAGCATGAAATTGAACCTAAATCTATAAGTCCATATTGGGTACTATAATATTCCCTTATATTCTTAAGATCATTTTTAATTTTATCTACACAAGGAGGTTTGTACCAAAAAGGGCTATAAGAAATGAGGCCTAATTGAGGAATTTGATAGAGAAAAACTTGTTGGGGCTAGTTTGAGGCCTCAAAATGGATTTTTTCAAGTCCATTATGATGTAATTATGAAATACATGAATTTTGGATGAACTAAAGTAACTAAAACCAAGTTTTGATACTTGTGTGCAAAGTAGGCCTAAGGAGATGAAGAGTCCTCAGACACCTTGCAAGAGAAATAGGTGATGTGTCAAAAAAAACCTATTGGGGTCAAGTGAGAAGTATTAAGAGAAGATAAAGTAGGTTATATAAACTTACATGACCTTTAATAAGGCCACTTTTCAATTAACATGTCAAGAAGAAGAGGAGTTTTAAGAAGTTAGTCAAGGTGTCAAGTAACCATTTCAACTCCCATGCCACTTGGAGAGTTGAAGAATATAAATATGAGAAACACATGTCATCTACGACATATTGAGTAATTTACCTAGCTCTTATATTATTTTTAACTCACATGACACGTGTCAAACATATTCTACCACATCTCTCTCTCTTCTCTCTCACATTCTCTATTTATTAAACAACTTTTGGTTAAGTTTGTATCCTCCACCTGGTTATGGTGAAGCCTTTCCATTTTGTTATACCTTTGATCAATAAAAAAATATTATGTTTTACCTCATTCTATGACTACATGTAATCATAAATCTCTAAATGGTTGATCTCATCAAGTGTAGATGTATGTCACCTTGTTTGTGTCCTATTTATCTTGCCTCATGTGATTGTTTCTCTATTTTAGGTTGTCATTGGTGTCCTCAAGGGTCTCTTGTGGGTTTTAGAGTGGAATTAGTCTTCCCTCTTAGCCTTACAATGCCTTACCCTTCTAAAAAACATTGATGTGATAGGCTCATTCTAGGATGTGTGTATGTTCATTTTGTCTTGTAGGTCTTAGTGTATTGTGCAATGTGTGGTAGTGGCCAACAACACTATAGTTAGGTTTATTTAAATTATTTATCCACCTTTTTAAATTAAAAAAGTAATGAAAGTGATCCTAAGTGACTCATCAAGGGGATTTAGCATTTTTAATCTATAGGACTAGCCCTATTATAGATAGCCTAGAGGTCTAAGGGTAATCCCATGTTTCACCAAATTTAGAGAGGTCTAAACAACCATCTCCTAAGGTGAAAATTTTGGTAATAATAGTTTTAGCATGCCTAGTGGGACTCAAGGTCCAAAATAATGGAAGAATTTTTGGTGTTTTCTTCTACCTATTAACCTTTGGAAGCATTCAAGTAAACACCAATGGTGACTATGAATGCAATCAACTGCTTATAATCATCCCAGGTACTTATTGTAAAAATAATTTTCTAAATATCTTGTGTTTAATTTGACTAATGAAATTTACATGGATGGATATGATTAAAGCTTCTATTATACACATCCCTATTAGCCTTTTCATGACCGTAATTATGTGTCTCAATAGCCCATCAAAATTATTATCATCCTTATGAGTCATATCATCCCTATGATTCATGGTAGTCCTATGGTCATTTTACTTCCCCTTCATAAGACCATGATATTGTAGATCATCCTTACCAATACTTGTATTAGTCATAATCCTCCCTTCCTACTTCAATTACATCTAAAATTATGCTTCCCCTACCATATCCTTGTTAGCACTCAAGCCAAATCTGCTAAAATTAAAAGAAGTGATGAGAAAATGGGATACAAAACTTGATGTGGTCCCTTTTCATCTCATAAAAAGGATGAGGAATTCAGTTCAAATGTTGATGGGTAATTGGATGTTAGTTGGAGAGGAAACATGATATATTATGAGTGATGAGGTGAGTGAAATGAGAACCTTTATCTAATAGTGGATAGACAGATTAGAGAGGTGGGAGAATCAAGAGACCCAATCTAAGAAACCTCAATCATCATTCTATCCTTAGTCCACCTCCTAGGACTCCAAGTTGTCCTCAATATACACCTATTTTCTCTCAAGAAAAAAAGATATCTTCATATTATAGGCCTTCTTGGATTATGATTCCTGACTATACCATGCCAACTCTTGTGGAAGAATCTGAACCTATGCAAACCTCTCCATCCCCTCTTCAAGAACCCTCTTGTATTCCATATCAATTTTATTTTTCCCCTTATCCTTATGAAACCATTCAATATCATAAAGAGGGGCCTCGAAGAGAGCCAATCCAATCCTCAAAACATACTAATAGCTTCAAATTTCTAACTTGGAATGAAGTAGTGAAGTCTTGGGAAAAAAACTATGAAGAGAGTGAGGACCAAGAAATTGATGTCAAGAAAGAAGACCTTGTGTTTATGAAATCATAATTTTCCTCTCTCCAAGAACTATATTTTTTCCCTCATGGAAGTCAATCTAAAATAACATTCAATACAAGAAGAAGGCCCTAGTTGAGAATTTGGATGATCAAGTTACAAATGATAATGAACTTAAAGAGGTGGTTGATGAAGAGAATGGAACACCTATGGTGAATTTTAACCTTCTCTATCTCTAATAATTCTTTTGAGAGTCTCCCATTTCCATGACCCTAAAATGTAAGATTACTCCCTTCATCCCCATGCCCATCATGATCCATCCACCACACCTCATACTCCCTCTCCAATCCATGAACTTATTCATTACCCTCCCACCTCATCCCTTCATAAATGAGAACCTATATTATGGGAGATAAGTGAAGAATATCAATCCAATGTTTTAGTTGATCAATAAGTTGACTCAATTTTCTATGATTAAGGGTTAATTATAGGAACTCCCCTTGGTGAAGACAAGCATAAATCCATATTCTTGAGTGAAGAAAAAGATGATCAAGATCATGTTGCATCTATTCTCAAAGAGCTTGATCAAGGTATATAAGAGGAATATTTTGAGAGGAAAATCATATTGACTAAGTTTTTTGAGTCTCATGATCAGTTTCAAAGAGATGTGAGGGAGATGTGGCAGATTTATTTGTACATGTTCAAGGAATATGAAGGTCTTGAGAATTTAGTATTTCTAAGAGAGCAAAATGATATAGTTGAGGAAGAATGTAAAGTTCCTATTGAATAAACATCTCTTTAATAACATCACCAAGATTTTCAAATACATGATGGAGCAATATATGATTACTATGACACTCATGAGTATGATCAAGAGATTGACTTTGAAACCCCAATAGAAGATAAAGTTTTTGCTAATTCCATAAAATAAGATGACTTATGGTAAAGATTCAATGATATTTCTTGTTGTTCAAGTTGAAGACATTATTTAATATGCATCACCTCTTAAAATCCAAAATGATAGCTTCCAAAGTACCAAGCTTATTGAAGTGGTATCCAACCTTGAGGTTGAAAACTCTTCAATTGAACAATTTGAAGTTGATCAAGTACATAATGAGAAAGAAGATGAGTTTGAAGAAGTTGTGATTAGTAAAGAGAAAGAAGACAAAGGTGACTGGTAATAGCATGTTGAGTTCATTCAAGAGGTTGAAATCCTTTACAAGGTTGAAATTCATGTGCATAAGAAGATCAAACAAGATGTTTTCATTGAAGGTAATGATGAAGATGGGGCTGAGTATGCAAATCTATTTGAAGAGCTTGTTAAGATTGTAACTAGTAAGAAGTTTGATCTCATTCAAAATATCATGAAGGTCAAAGAAATATGCTTTGATGAAGCATCAACTAGTCATGTTTCAGATAAATAATATCATGAGAAGATGGTTGAGTCATAAGAGGAATTCACCTTCATAGATGATATGTTTGCAGCTATTATTATTGCATTTGAGATCATGCCAACGAGAGTGGAAAACATGAAGGAGCTGAGAACATCAAAAAAAAATCTCAAAAGGATACTTTCTTCATAAACTCCTTCATCTCATGGAGAAAAATATGGTGCAAGCTTCCCTTTTGATCCAGGAGGAGAAAGTTTGCTTCAGATTAGTTTATATATAGTCTAGTTTGCTTATGTTCTTGTTATGTTCCCTAAGTGCTTAGTTAGCACATGTGTGTGTCTTCATTTATTTTATTTTTTGTGTGTATTAATTTATATTTTGTTTAGGAAATCAATTTGTCTTGTTGGTAAAGTTTCAAGGTCTGATCTTGTTGTCTTAAAGTGCAATTAACTCCATAGCCCAATGAAAGGACAAGGCTACTAATCTAATCAGCATAGCAGGCATATTACCCCTATGAGTCACCAATTTGTTATCCAATTTTGAATCTCCAAGACAAAATATGACCCCTATAGGAAAAAATTTAACCTTAGGTGATTTAGGAGGTCCTAGTTGAGTCCAAAATACCTTACTAGCATTTATTAAGGTAAATTTGTAAATATTAAGGTAAGGTCATATTATGGTCACATAGTGATCTAGGGGTGTCATGAGGAAATAATACATGGTCAAGATGTGTTATAGGTGATTATGGATTTATTAATTCAATTTTATGTCTTAAACCCTTTTTCCTAACATTTCATGGTGTTTTGGAAGCTTTGAAGTCCATTTGCTAGCTTGGAGGTGTTAAATATGCATAAAAAGTGAATTTTTACCTAAATTTCTATGTGTCAAAGTTTCCCCAAAGTAAAAATACATACCATACACCTTTAAATAATATTTTCACAGTTAAATAGCTACCACACCTATCAGATAATTAGAACAAAGTCATAATCTTGCACTTTAACACTAGTTTAAGGATTTAGAAGAAGTTATAAGGAATATTGAAGTCATGTGCAAGTGAAAACAACTCCATAATGTCATTTTAACTTATAAAAGTTAGGAAAAATATTTGTAATAAGTTTAAAGTTCTACAGTTACATATTTTTCCTTATCTCTCTCATCATCCCCTTCACAAGATAGTGAAATCCAACTTCAAGTAGATGGTACAAGTTGTACAAGTTGAGTTGGGGCATAAAATTTTGGAAAAATTTTGGAACCACTATCTAATTATAATTTGTGGTATTTTTCATTTGATTGGTTCTCTAAAATTTATTAACAATTGCAAAGATCCTAGACTACTTTTTGAAGGCTCTAAACCCCATAAGCTAAGTTTAGAGAAATTCCAATGAAAAGTGTGAGATATTGCTAATTAAAACTAGTTTTAATAGGATATAAATGTCTATAAATTCCTCCCATACATTTATTCATCATGGTTGCACGTTTGGATGGTCCTTTGACAAGTAAAATGGTTCTTGTGCACAGTTTGAAGTGACTGACATAATTTTCTATGTTTATCAGTTTCCCAAGTGTTATAATTAATTTGAGTGGTTTTAAATTATCCTTTACTCTCATCTACATCCATTCATGGTCTTATGATTATCCAATTATTTTTTACAAGATTTAATGATCACTTCTTTCATTCACCATTGTAGATTGTATAGTATATGTTCTCTATGTCTGCAATTTAGTTGATTTGAGTAGTTTAAAGTACATGTTTATAATAATTTTGAGTTTTTAATTAATTTTTAATATGTTTTTGTAATGGTGGTAATGGCATTTCATTCTAAAAAATCTTCCAAATTATACTTTACAAGGTTCAAACATAACTTACAGTCCTCACCTCCCACACACTTGTCGGTCTACAACATCGATAAACTCAATGGTGTTAATGTCTAAGAAAATTTATCTAGCCATGATAACATTTTATTAGTTCAATCAAGGATTTAGTGGACCAATGAATAATTTCCAAAAACCTAGAGTCATTGAAGGTTGAAGACTTAGATGGCAAACAATAAGCTTAAAAGATGAACCTACAGGACTGTGACTATGTTAATAGCAAGTATAGGGGTTTTTAAGTGTTTTGATAAGGTTAATGGACTTGAAATAAAGATATAATGGACTATTAATGATTATTAAAAATTAATACATTATGATGTAGTAAAAAATGCCAATCCAAGACCTAAAATGAAGTCAAATTGGCCCAGACATTAATCTATAGCTTGTTTACAAAGATGATATTTGAACAAAGATGTTCATGAAAATTGGAGTCTCAAGCTAATGAGAGAGTCTCACACTCTCATGCAACATGATGCAAAATCTTATAAATAGTTTGGAGATTGTTTTTAGGACCTAAGAAGGCCATGAAACCCTATACACAATCACCTTCTAAACAACTAACTATAGTTAATTATTGAGACATGCCTTGAATAGTGATTTGTGTGAAAATGATAAAAGTGGAAAGGAGATCATGGGTCTCAAGTTATTAATATCACAAAATTTGAGTGGTTTCATAGTACTATACAGTTATAAAAAGGCTAGTTTAAGATGACTGCACATAGTCAACTACCCTATCACCACCTACAATTGATCTTAAAATTGGCCTTAAATGGTGATGTTAACAAGGTAAAGAGTTTCAAGGTGACAATAAAAATGGGATAAATCCTTTGAAAATGTTTGAAGAGAGGTTTAGAAACATAAAGGACTCTTAGAACACCTAAGACTATAAATTAATGATAAATGCATGCACAGTCACCAATAGTCATTTATAGGTCTATATAGACAAATAAAGACTCTCTAAAATATTGAAAAGTGGTGTGGGTGTGAGTTGGAAATAAAATAACTCGTGTTATCAATTCATTAAGTCAAATATTCTAAATAGGGGAACAAAGAGTTTGAGGAGAAAATAACCAAATAGGGATCATAATCCTAATATGCAGACATAGGCCTATTCGCTCTTGAGAAGTCTATGCTTGCTTAAGGAGTCTAAAATTATATAATAAGGTATAAGAGAGAATAATGGTAATTTTAATATGATGGATACATGATGATATATTCCCTCATACCCCTAGCTTAAGGCAATAAACATGTCAGCTTTGTTATGTCCTGTAATCTTAGTCACATAGATAGTTCTACAAGGTAGACCTTGAAGTGGTGAAGTGAACTCAAGTGGAGTTGAATTGGAACTTTATAACCCCTAATAAAATTTTGAAAAAAATGTATAATCATTATATGATACTAAATACCTCTATCAAAGAGAATAACATAGGCTTGAAGCTCCACACATAGTCTAATTCACACTTGGAACTATAAGGTAGTCATCCCTAAGAATATATGGTGGTGAGGTCAGGTAGGGTTTAATGAGACATTGATAACCTTGAAGAGGGTTTAAATATATATAAACACTTTAATAATGTGTTATAATTTTTATAGAGAGATAAAATGGCACATACAATCTATTAATGTATGGTTGGCAAACTAGTACAAGAACCTTGAGCCTGAGCTAGTGGCATGGTTGAGAAGTTTGATGAAATAATATGGTTAGAGTAATATTGGAAGATGTAAATATGGATGTAATACACCCCATTTAGGTCATTTTATCTTATAAAAACTCAATAAAGTTCTCAATAACCCATTTTCTTGCTCAGACCTCTTAAAATGCTCATTTCTAGCCCAAACAGTCACTTTATTTTACTTGGTACAGTCAAGTGGATTTGCATGGGACCTTGATCTTATAGTGTAATTTTAAGATCCTAATGTTCTTTAAGTTTGTGAAATTGTATGGTGGTTTCATGCCCTAAGGTTTATTAACTATTGTTAAGAGTTCAAACCACTTTTAGGCTGTTTAGGAGGGCTATAAAGACTAGGTGAGAGAGAAATGTAATTATATGACTATAAATAGATGAGATGTACATTAAAAACACCCATAAAATATTAAATACTCCCATAATAATCATCCCATGAAATTTTTTGATATAGTATTATACAAAACTGTATAGAATAGGGCTAAAATGGCTATTTTTTGCTATTTTACAGGTCTAATAGTGAGTCAGAACTTCAAATTTAAAATTTTGGTAGGGGAGGATGATTCATAATTTAATCACATTATTATTTGGGGTTTGTTAGGTTGTGGAGCTAAAAGCTTCACCAGGATGCAAATAGGAGAAGTCATGGAGGATGCAGAGTTGCAGAATCAGTTGCAGGAAAAATGGCATCGGTCTGATCAGCGAACGTCGGTCACATAGCAAGAGGAAGCAACCGGCGTCGGTTACCAGTCGGCAGACATCGATCTTGGAGGTGTCGACGTCGCCAGCCTGTGCGAGAACAGGCAGTTTACATGACGAATTCGGGAGAGTCTATTTTGAGACTGTTAGTTTGCATGTTGAAGGCTAGTTGTAGTCTTGAGTTACGAGTCTAATTATTGTAATTAGGTTAGTCTAATTATTGTAAGCATGAGATCTATATATGGAATCATGGGCTGTATTGTAAATGTGTGCTAGAAAGCCATAGAGCTTTTAGAGAGAGCTAGTGTAGCTCCTCCTAGTTCCAAAGGGGTACTGAGTGTGTATGATCAGGGAGAGTTGCAAGGTCTGTAAGGTTAAGGAGCTGATCCACCGGGTTACTGGTTGAAGAATCATAAGGACTTGGTGAGGCAAGGACAAGGGTTCTTCAGGGGTGTAGAGACATCTACATGGTGAGTAAGGTCTTATGATTTGTAGGTAGCAGCAGAGAGCAGGAGATCTACTTGGAGTACGGATGTGTACTTGGTGAACTGGCAGCGTGTTACTGACTGGTTGGAGAGGTGAACATCAATTCTATATTGGAGTTGATTGTTGGGACTGAGAGAGAGAGGGAAGAAGGTCTTGAGGTGTGGTGAACCTTTGAGGTGGAGGAAGAAGTGGCATCTTCCTTATTGTATATTCTTCTGAGAGATTATTAATATAATTGTGTATTTCCTCTCATATTCCTGTGTTGTTTCATATTTCTAGTTACTTATTGATTCTGGTATAATTTTGTGTTTAGTTGCTAATACAAGAAGTAATCACATATGTTCTAATTGGTAGAGCAAGATCCTGACTCAGTAGGGATCGAAGCATGTTTATTGTTCCTGGGTTTCCCTGACACATGGTATCAGAGCTTTTGGTTGGGTTACTAACAGGTGGTTTCAGATCTGGTAGTGTTTGTTGATTACAGGTTGCTCACAGGGGTTTCTGATTGAGTGGGAGTATAGCAATGGAAGAAGGAAGTAAGCTACAAATGGAGAAACTAAATAGCACGAATGGTCTGATTGATGGAAAGAAAGAGCAGAGAAAAAGATATTGTTGGTTGGTAGCAAATCATCATGAAGGAACTGAAGATGCAGATGTTGCAGGTGTTGTTGCACAAGATGCTTTGGGAGGTTTCTTGGATAAATTTGAATCTTGGATAATAGGTTATGTTGCCTCTTTCCATGCAACCCCAGGGAGAGGAGCTGGTGAGCCTTGCCAAAGAATTGGCAAAGGGGAAGTGAAGCTGAATTTGCAGATGGATGACACACAGTGGTTGAAGGAAGTCATGCAGGTACCGGTCTTGGAGATGAGTCTAATTTCTTCAGGAAATTTGGGTGATGGGAGATATACTATAACTCTCACAGCGGATACACTTGAATTAGATGGTGGTAAGAAAGTAGGTATCTTTTATCTATCTACTTATATTGTTGATTCACCTTTTGTTGCAGAGATGTGGCTTCATAGGCTTATTCACATATGTAGAAGGAGAATGCAGGTTTTGAAGCGAAAGATAGATGTTTTTAATAAGCTAAAGAACTGGAAAGCCTTGGTGTTCATGGAGGAGATTATGGACAGAGATTAAGTGAGAGAACTAAATTATTCTAAGCAGAGCAGGGTTGATTTGATTAGGATTTTGATCCATGGAGAGCTCACGGGTAAAAAGTTATCACTCACAGATGAACACAGGTACTGGCATCGGTCACACAGTAATTGACGTCAGCAACAAGAAGACTGATGTCAGCCATGAGAGAACCGACATCGGCAAAAAGGATACCGGCATCGGTAAGGGAGATGACGTCGGCAGTCAGGTCAGTGCAGGGAACCGACATCAGTCGGGAGCAGACTAGGAGATGGCCGAGATCGGTCATTGGAACAGATATTGGGCAGACAGCAAGTCTCAAACGCTCATGTGGAGGTCAGGAAGGGTAAGTGAACCTCATATTCATTGTTCACCTTCTTTATATTGCCTATTGATGGTCAAGAACCAGGAAGATGGAAGAGGCAATGCAGGTAGAGTCCAGATACAGTGGGAGCTTGACATGGATGAGGAGTGTGAATCCTTGGAGAAGAACCAAACAGGTATTTTTTGGTAGAGTTGTCAGCTGGAAGTAAGCACTGAGAGAGATGGATTCCCATTTTAGAGAAGAGAGTGGATGGACACAAGAGACAGAAGGCCAAGGCATATGGTCTTGAGGAAGCTGCAGGACAGTGATACAGGTTTTGACAGGTGGATGACTAAGCATGGCTTCAGTCGATGTCAGTGTAACTATTGTGTTTATCTTACCAGGTAGATGATGGTTGCAACATCATCTTGTTGTTGTATGTGGGTGATTTACTAGTAGGTTTGTACATACAGGTATTTGCTGAGCTAAGGGTAAGGTTAGTTCAAAGGCGTGTCATGAAGAATTTGGAGCAGTGAAATTCTTTGGCATAAGAGACATGGAGATTTTATCTCCAGTGGGAGCTGATGTGAAGATGGTGTTGGTGAGGTTCATTACGTAGGATGCAGAATTAGTAAGCACACCAATGGCTGGATAGTTCAAGCTTAGCTTGAAACAGGGTTCGAAATCACATGAGGTCTATTGTAGGCCTAAGTTTTTCCAATCAGTGGGGGTTGTCAAAAAGTATGGAGCCAATTTGAGGAAGGAGTACTGGAGGGCAGTTCAGTGGGACTAGCAGCAGGGATTCTTGTTATGCAGGGTCAAGTTCTTCACTACATGGATGTGTAGGTTCAGATATGGCAGGGTACTTGAATGATAGGTATAGCATCATAGTTGTGTGGTGGTTGGTCTTCAGGGTGGATCTTGAAGAGGGATACAAGCCAGGGAATAATTTAGATGGTGTACAGGTATAGGTACAGGTGCAGCTATTTATCTCCAAGTGGGAGATTGTTAGGTTGTGGAGCTAAAAGCTTCACCAGGATGCAAACAAGAGAAGTCACGGAGGATGCAGAGTTGCAGAATCAATTACAGGAAAATGGTGTCGGTCTGATCAGCTGACGTCAGTCAGATAGCAAGAGGAAGCAACCGGCGTTGGTTACCAGTCAGCCGACATCGATCTTGGAGGTGCCGATGTCGGCAGCCTGTGCGAGAATAGGCAGTTTGCATGACGAATTCGGGAGAGTCTATTTTGAGACTGTTAGTTTGCATGTTGAAGGCTAGTCATAGTCTTGAGTTGCGAGTCTAATTATTGTAATTAGGTTAGTCTAATTATTGTAAGCATGAGATCTATATATGGACTTATGGGTTGTATTGTAAATGTGTGCTAGAAAGCCATAGAGCTTTTAGAGAGAGCTAGTGTATCTCCTCCTAGTTCCAAAGGGGTACTGAGTGTGTATGATCAGGGAGAGTTGCAAGGTCTGCAAGGTCAAGGAGCTGATCCATCAGGTTACTGGTTGAAGAATCATAAGGACTTGGTGAGGCAAGGACAAGGGTTCTTCAGGGGTGTAGAGACATCTACATGGTGAGTAAGGTCTTGTGATTTGTAGGTAGCAGCAGAGAGCAGGAGATCTACTTGGAGTACGGATGTGTACTTGGTGAACTGGCAGCGTGTTACTGACTGGTTGGAGAGGTGAACATCAATTCTATATTGGAGTTGATTGTTGGGACCGAGAGAGAGAGGGAAGAAGGTCTTGAGGTGTGGCAAACCTTTGAGGTGGAGGAAGAAGTGGCATCTTCCTTATTGTATATTCTTCTGAGTGATTATTAATACAATTGTGTATTGTCTCTCATATTCCTGTGTTGTTTCATATTTCTAGTTACTTATTGATTCTGGTATAATTATGTGTTTAGTTGCTAATACAAGAAGTAATCACATATGTTCTAATTGGTAGAGCAAGATCCTGACTCAGTAGGGATCGGAGCATGTTTATTGTTCCTGGGTTTCCCTGACAGGGTTTTTAATGTGTGGGAATCCTATATAATCATTTTTCACTCTCTTAGTAGGGAGGCCTAATTGAGGGTTAGTTATGAGAGAAAAAAGGAAGAAAAGGACATCTCCGCTCACTCTCAGAGCATGAAATTGAACCTAGAGTTGTAAGGACATACTGGGTACTATAATATTCCCTTATATTCTTATGATCCTTTATAATTTTCTCTACATAAGGAACTTTTTAAAAAAAGGGCTACAAGGATTGAGGCTTATGATAGATAAAAACATGTTGGGGCTAGTTTGAGGCCTCAAAATGGATTTTTAAATGTCCAATTTGATTTCAATAGGTCATCAATGAAGTTTGGAAGAGTTAAATTAACTAAAACCAAGTTTTGACACTTGTGTGCAAAGTAGGCCTAAGGAGATGAAGAGTCCTCTAGACACCTTACAAGAGAAAGAGGTGTTGTGTCAAAGAGAACCTATTAGGGTTAGGTGAGAGATGTTAATATAAGATAAAATAGGTCAAAAAAATTGATTTGACCTTCAAGAATGCCACTTGTCCTTCAACATGTCAAGAAGAAGAAGAGTTTTAAGAAGCTAGTCAAGGTGTCAAGTGACCATTTCAATTCCCACACCACTTGGAGAGTTGGAGCATCTAAAGAAGAGAAAAAAATCTCATCTAAGACCTATTGAGTTATTTCCCTATCTCCTCTCTTATTTTTAACTCATGTGACACTTGTCAATCATCTTCTGCTATATATTTTTCTTTTCTCTCTCATTATCTATATATTGAGCCACTTTTGGCTAAGTTTGTATCCTCCACCTAGGTATGGTGAAGCCCTACCCATTTTTTGTGCCTTTTATTAATAAAAAAATTGATTATTTACCTCATTATATGACTACATGTAGTGATAAATCTCTAAATGGTTGATCTCATCAAGTGTAGATGTATGTCACCTTGTTTGTGTCCTATTTATCTTGCCTCATGGTTATTTCTATATTACAAGTTGTCTTTGGTGTCATCAGGTGTCTTTTTGGGGTTTTTAATTGGAATTATTCTTCCCTTTTATCCTTATAATTCCTTTACCTTTTACAAAACATTGATGTAATAGGCTCATTCTAGGATATGTGTATGTTAATGTTGTCTTGTAGGTCTTAGTGTATTGTGCAATGTGTGGTAGTTATCAACAAATTTTGGTGCATCACCACTATAGTTAGGTTTATTTTAGTTCTTTATCCCCATTTTAAAATCAATCAAGTAGTTAAATTGAGCCTCTGTGATTCATCAAGGGGATATAGCTCTCAAATCTAGAAGTTTACCCATGTTATAGACAACCCACAGGTCAAGGGGTAATCCCATGTTTTACCAAATTTAGAGAGGTCTAAATAACCTTGTCCTAGGGTGAAAATTTTGGTTATAAAAAAATCCTTGGATTTTATTCATAATAATCCATGTCTTAGACTACAATCCCATAACCCAACTTTCAAAAGCTTGTTTGGGGTCATCTGGACTTTGTTTTTAATTATTTTTTTAAAACCGTGTGTTTTCTTGTGATTTTTTATATTATGATATTAGTTTTTATTAATTTTGTGTATGTTTTTAACAAAATATAATGTACAATAATGATAATTTATTTACTTGTAGGTTTCCAATTGAAGAGAACATATTAAAAAACTAACTTTTTTGTCACAGGTTTCATTTGACAAAGACCACATTTGAGACTACTAACTTATTTTTTTCATGCTTAACTAGATAAATAAGTGGATTTAATTCCAAACAAACCAATTTTTTACTCATATTTCCATGTGGTGTTTAATCAAATAACCAACACTTTATTTGGTGTAATAAAACACTTCCATTTTTGTTCATCAATTTTTAAGCTCTTTGCTTATGTGCTTGTGTAATTCCTTCACATGTATGTTCTTCCCTTGGTAGGGTGAGCTATAAATGTGGAGGTGATCATTGGTTTTTATCCTAATATATTTTCCCATTATTTTATTTGTTTTCCCTTAGTGGGATTCCTATGAATCATAATGACAATACCTTTCATTTTATTTTAACTATGTAATTGGGGTGTCATTGCCTTCTCATGAGTCCTTAGGGAACGATGACTAAGACATCATTACCTATCATTTGTACCAACCCTATTTATCTAGTGGGGTATATAAATTAAGGCTAAATTAGTATTATCTTAACTAAAATGTCCCTCAAATCTTGATTTTTTTGGTATCACTTTGTTAAGATCTTATGAATGAAGTGGTCGTGAAGGTGCAAAACCTTTTAGTGAATGGATCATTAAATATCGACATCCAATGGACATATTTTTGTACCCACATACCAAAAAGTATATCAGGACCATTTACTAAGCCCACAAAAATTTTAGAATATGACCTTTCATCCACAAAACATTCACTAACATAGGTTATAAAATTAACAACACCTAAAGATATATTTTATGTACAAACCTTTTGAGAGAAGGGTAGGATTAGAAAACCAGCAATAACTACATTAACTACTTAAATAATTTTAAACTTTATAATCCTCTCTCAATTTGAGTATATCTAAATAAATTAATGATTGTGGAGTACTCCCATGTTAGTCACTAAAGTCGGGTCATGATCTTGAATGATTGATTGGTTGGTTGTGGTTATAAAACTTGTAATATATTTGAACATAGTCTACATACACCTTCATAAAGAGGAATTACTCTACCTAAATTTTGGGTTAAAATTTCATATCCCCTAATGGTTTTATTATGTCAAAAAATCCACATTACTTATTTCTAGGACTTATGTTGTCCAAATCAAGGCCCCCTCTTTTTTCCAAATTACATTGTTATGATACCGATTTGAGTTAGACCTAATTCTAATTGAATTCAAATTTTAAATTTCAAATAAATTTTCCAAATCTATTTCAAATCATCTAAATTATCTAGGTCTAATATGATCAAAACTATTCAAATCCAACTTTTCAAAATCAAACTATTTTGATGTTAACTATATTCAAGTCAAACATTCATTTCTCTCTTTCAAATCATGTGTCCAGATCTATTTCAAATCAATTCCAACCCTAATTCACATTGACTGTAATAAAATCACATTTAAATTAGGTTAAATTTGATCTAGGTCCATCAATTCCAATTCAATTCATTTAAGTCATATCCTTATCTTTTCATTCAATCTACCACACCTGTTGGTTGGGAATGATGAAGTCATGACATACGTCATTATCTTATTTGAATCCAATTAAGCATCAATGTCCAAACTAAATTTAAAACCAATCTAATCAATTTTCTTTACTTGGGTCTAATCATAGTCAATATAATCAAGTCTACCTTATTTAGGTCCAATTCCAATTGTACTCACACATCTGATAATGTCCACTCTACTTGGGTCCATTCATGCACAAATTAATTCAGCCTAGTTTGAATCTAGTTCTAATCTAATCATTCCCCTTACATGTATCCTTGCTTGGTGGCATCACTCTATCAATTTTATGTTACCTTTTTATTCAATTTTATATCATTCACACTATATCCATATAGATCCTATGAGTGATATTTGTTTGACAATAAGGATGGATTTTTTATGACTCTTAGAAAAAGGTGCTCAATTACCATTCCATCAAACCTAGATTTTATCCCAAGTATGATTAGTCACATTATTTCATAGTGACATTCATCAATCATATTGTCTACTAGTTACCCACTTGATCATGATCATACTATCAAATGGGAACCTATTTTGACACCTTTATCTAATGACTATCTAGATTTTGAACCACAACAACCACACCAAGCATCAAGTCTAGACCCATTTTTAAGCCACAAGGTTATAGAAAAAATCTTTCAAATTAGTCAAAATATATCCTAATTTATGTCTATTATTGATCTGACCCTAAATTCATAGTTAATTAGGCCATCCAATTATGTTTTATCATTACCACTCTAAGGACCACCATCTACTGAGCAGCTAAGTGCACCCAAGTATAATAATCACTCACTAGGGATATGCCAAGATCATTTTCTACATCATAAATAGAGTAATCCAATTCCAAATACAAATCAAGATAAGCCACCCATGTTTTATATGTCATAATTTGACCATCTTCCTATATTTGATGAGCCTTACTTTGACTAACCTCTCTATGAATTTTCACCTATCTTTGATGAACCCTTATTAGATGATCCCATATTTTAAGAACATATTATTAACCAGTAGTCTATCTCCCATCCATTGCCAAAAGTTCTCCATTTCCATAAATTTGTATTTCCCTAATCCTTCATTACTCAATAAGAATTGAAAAAGTTACTTGTGGATAACTTAATCCATTAGGTCATCTATGGGGTTGAATCACAATCAACATCAACATCAAATTTAGATTTATAATTAGAATAAGGATATTTAAAATTACCATCACAATTAGGATCAACATCAGAATCAAAATCATATTGATAATTAGAATCAAGATATGTACCATTAACATCACAATCAGGGTCAACATCAAAATCAAAATCAGATTTACAATTAAAATTAGGATATTTACCACTAGCATCAGAATAAAGATCAATATCAATATCAGCATCAGATTTAACATTAAAACAAATATCAAAATTTGGATATTTTAATCTTAACTACACACCTCATTAATATTAGTTTGAATCCATCAATGATCCTTTTAAAAATTTTGAGTAAGTTTCATTTGGCATCAATGCAAGTTTTCCTAGTAACTTCTACAAGGATGGTACAACCTATTATCCTTCCATTATTATATCCCATCCTTTTCACGTCAACTATCCAATCGATTACCATAACATATAATTTTCTTCACCTATCACTTGGGATTGATAAAATCATACATTGTTGGAATTATATCAAAGTGAGATATCAGTGGTATAAATTTAGTTAGAAGCAGAGATCCCAAGTGAACCCTTATTTGAGGCACTATGAGACAATTTAGAAAATCAAAGTCTAAAATCAACATCCTTTAGTGAAACATTTAATAAGGTGATAAGGGGAAATCAAAATTATTTATCAACATCCCTTAGTGAACCTTATTTGAGTTATTATCAGACAATAAAATCAAAATAGCCAAGAAGACTCAATTGGTAAAAACCTCTTTTAGGTACCAATAAATGAGCAAATCAATTTTACATCACTTGATGAAGAAATTATTGAATTAAATATTGGAAAACTTGGCCTTACAACATATAAAATAATGTCACATTCATAATCAAAAATGGTTTGTGTGATTGAAAGTTTCAATTTTCTTTGTCCATCCAACAATTATCCCTCTTTTCATGATCATATTCTTATACCAAACCCCATATTACCCTATCAAATAAAATCATTTATACAATGCTTATCATACTTCACCCTCCATGGAGACACTCTCTTTTATATAATTTATGAATATATTTTATTTATATGTTTTGAGGAAACTGAATCAACAATCAATGAATATCATAATAGTAATAATATAGCCTACATCAGCAATAAAATTCTAGCAGAGAAGCTATTCAGAATTGGTATAAGTTAAGAGATCAAACATTCAACATTATGCATCTCTTCATCCTCATTTTAGTTGATATGTCAAAAATTAAAAAATTAAAATAAAATCAAAATAGAAAGATAAATAATTTGTCTAATGGTGAAAACCATGTTTGTGGCACCTTGGCAAGTACCATGTGAAAACTAGGTTTCTATCATTATATGTAAATAATTTGTTATCTACAAGTACCTTGGCACTTAGGGGCATCCTTGTCTATGTTGAAATTTTTGTCATTCCTATCGTATTGACAGCTTTACCTTATCTAAACCATATTCCCTTTCATCCTACTCTAGTCCAATTTTCCTTCTCATCTTGATCTTAATAAAAAAGTGGAAGTTATTATGAGCCCTATTTTGGAAAATATCTTGGCATATCCTCTTAATGATATTTTTATGACTAGAAATTTTTTTTCCCACATGAAATGGTCCTTGGATATTCATAATACACTTATCATCCATATTATCTAATAATTCCAATCATACCATTTTCTATTAAATCCAATCCCGGTGCTAGAACAGGTTTTTCCCTTTGCTAGTGACCCCTTGTGGGTATAATGATCCAAACACTCCTAAACATTCCCATTCCACACTCTCTCCATTTTATAATTTAATTCCACACTCATATTTTTGTGATTTATTTTCATGCTCTCATCATTTTTCAAGTTAAACATTCTCTATCAACTTTAATCCAATCTCAATCATGATCATTTTAGCCATATTTCTTTCCCTGTTCATAATTACCACATTCTCCTCCCAATTATAGTCTACCTATAGTGGATTGAGGAATATTTGGACTATGTAGGTAGTGTTTAGTTTTTTGAGGTCAGCTCAGCTACCCTTAAAAGTACACTCTCACCATTTTATGGGTCAAATCATTTGACATATTGTAATTATCTATTCATTTGAGATGCCAAAAACTCAAAAAAAATTAAAATTTATAAAACTCAAAAACATTCAAAATTTTATAAAACTCAAAAACATTCAAAATTTCAAATATCCTAAACATTCATAACATCAAAATAAACCCTAAAAATTAGAAAAAGACAAAATCTTCAAAAAAATATATACAACCACAAAATCCAAAAACATTTATCATGTCTTAATTATAATCAATAATCATTGATCATTCTTAATCTAATCAAATCAACTACCATTAGGATGTGTCCTTCCTAAATCCACCTTGTTTGGGGTAAAATTAAATTGAATCACTCTAATTCAAGCTTGTATTTTCCACCTTATTTAGAGCAAGTTTAAGTGTGAAACTTATTTTGGGATGTCTTATTCCCTTTGCATGTATCATTGCTTGTGGGCATCCATTCCACCCATCATTATCATTGAGCCTTCACATGTTGATTTTGACTTGATTCACAACAAGATGGTTTCTATTGATTTTTGTTTTCATGTTTATGTGTTTTCTTGTTTGTTTGCTTTTTCATTGTTTCCTTGACTTAGTCCATTGTGTCAACAAGGTCATAATCATTATGTCCCTTATCATGCACTAGTACTTGATTTCATATGTTGGCATACATCAGCGTTGCCATCATGGTTTTTATCATTGGTGTATTATTTTTAATTGTCTATTGCATCAGGGATCAATCCTCATGCACATTGTGATAAGGTCATAATGGTGTTTTATATCATGATTTATACTATCATGTGTAAAATTAAAAATCAATTACAAAAGTTATTAAATTGGAAATATTTTAGTGGTTTTATCTCCCCTCACATCATCATCTATTATCCAATCATTTTGTTCATCTTTGATCACATCACATCATCCCATTTTCCATGATCAAATTATAATGACTACACATTATAGTTATATATATGCTAATCAAGACATGCATCTCTAAATAATTATTTAAAAGAGAGCCATACACATTGAATCCTAATTTTTAGGAGAACTAAATTGGCATGAGTTCTTTTTAGACTATGTATGTATCACTCAATACCAACTAGTTTTTGAGGTCAGCTTAACCACCTTTATTGTGTTCTTATTGACATCCATATTCTTCCAATCTGATTACATCATTCTATAATCATTTTCTTGTTTTTCCTTTCTTCGGTCTCTCATCACTTTGAGCATTCTAATGTACTTAATTTTTATATCTTATTTCAAAATTTGTTATAACATTAGCACATGTTTGTGTCAACTTATCAACTTCAATCATTTGTATCATATTTAGGTTGTGCAATAAGTTAAGTCCTTGATCTATGATTGCCAATCAATCACTTTATCAATTGATCAAATCAAATCCTCCCTATTTGGGGTAAATTATCATTCCATAGTCATAGGCTTCTTTTTATTTGGGGTAATCTAAAATGTGTAGCTTATTTTTGGAGTGTATCCTTCTCTGATTATTCCCTATTTAGGTAAAATCAATTCATCATCATCAAAAATCAAAGCATGCAAGAGTTAACTCAAGTGGTGTAATCTTGTCCATGGATTAATCTTTTCTTATGTTCTAGCTTCTTCCTCTCTTTTTCAATATCACATCCATGTCCTTCATCCCCTCATAGCCTTTCAAGGGGGAATCATCACTAACTAATTTCATTTAAATCATATCCTTATCTTTCCATTTAATCTCTCATACCTACCAATTGGGAATGACAAAATTATAGCATCAATTATTTTTGTTGATGCCTAAAACTCTCGCTCTAGGTTAAATAGCTTCCTATGGGAAGCTTTACAAGTGTGAGACCAAGTGCGGTCTATAAATCAACCTCTAGGATTTTAGAAGCTGGTTATTATTAAAATTTGTGGGTGAAAAGGGGAGAAAGAAATGTAAATAAAATTAAACATAAAACTATGGTGATGCACTGAGAGATTTAAAACACTTAGACTATAATTGCATAAAATATATCAAACCCTTAAACACTAAAGATCATAAAGCATGAATTAGGATATATAATAAAAGTGCAGATTGATACTATAGAAGTAGAAGAAAAGAGATAATAGATAGAGATAATTTCCCATGCAAATTAACATAGAATATCACATCCTCTTCATTGTTAGATGGAGAAACAAATACAAAAGGCCTGGAGGGCACATACAAAATGTCCATTCACACCTATGAGGGGCACTTATTAAGGTCAAATAATTAAAAATGCTCACTATTGTTATTTATATTATATTACAAATGGTAGTATACAAAATAGTTAATACAAGAAAAATGGTAACCAATCCCTTTATAAAGGAAAGAGCCTAGAATATATAAGTGAGATATCCTCTCATGAGAGAGACACCTAGAGATTCCAGTACTCACACTCATGATGATGCTACTATAACTAAAAGAAGAACTTGGGTTCATTAATGTAGTTAGCCTTTAGATCCTAGATATTATGTGGCCACTCTATCTTGTTAAGGCCATGATCCTTAAGAGTGGTGTAGTGAATCCTTGTGTATGTCTCCAGATTTTTCCCTACTATGCCATGCTCCCTCAACCTTAGTCCTTTAGAGATCAATGGATTACACTCCAATCTAGTCTTAAAGTGTTTCAAAAGCTTTGCTAAGATGGAAAGATCCACACCCTCATCCAATGGTGCTAAAAAAAACTCTAACAAACCAAAACTATTCTTGATAAGCTCAGGGATGACATGTGTTGAGTCAACACTCCACCAAAGAAAATGGGCACTTCCTTGCTAAGGCTAAGCAAAGGGGTGTCACATGTCAAAATTGCATTCACCAAGTAAACTACTTACTGGGCCCCATTTATTTATTGATTGGCCAATAGCACTACTTGGAGGTTTGACTAAAAGGAAGAGGCTTTGAAGAGCATGGGGCTACCACATGTCAAGCTAAAACTCCATCATAGTGAAAAGAGAGACTCACCAAGTTGTATGAGTGTTAGGATACCATGTGGAAGAAGCAGATGAAGGTTGATACTTAGGCAAAATTTTTAAAAAGGGGCCCAAGAGAGGAATAAGCTAAAAGGAGAACTACTAGAAGGTGCAAGGAACTACAAGCTATGTCAAGCAAGTCAAATCCAAAGATAAACTGCACCAAAACATATAAACATGGATTTTAATCCATAGTTCCTAGTGACTCACAAGGGCATCCACCTATGGGAGAGAGAACCAAAAACTCTAATACATAGACTAGTCAAAGAAAATTTTAAAAATAAGAGGAAGGCTCAAGAACCTACAACTTTTGAAGAGCCACCTACAAAGGTTTCCACTCTTCCTCCTTAGGTTAAGTCTTTTTCCTAAGATCCTTGAAGGCTATATCCAAATCAATAATCTCCTTGAAAGAGATACTTCCCAAACCCTAAACAACTACCAATATTTAGAATTCAAGTTGGGTGAGTGGATACAATATCTTCTCAACATTAGAGACACTAGGTGACTGATCAGGAGCTATGAAAATAGTCTATTCATTCTACTTTTGTTCTAGTAGCACTTTGATCCGGTCCTTGGGGAGGATGTTGTCATCTACCAAGAAAGGGGAGGGGAGTCCTAGTTTGACTACTTATTAAATTTTCCCCCACCTATCTTGGACCACCTACTCTAAGGAATTTAGGAATGCCTTGTACTTATTAGTTATCTTATTCTATCCTAGAAACTCATGAACCTTTATTGTTGTTTGCCTTCGGTCAGTGACCCCTGCTACTTGCATTATTTCATCCAAAGCATTGTAAATATTTTGGATGTGGAGCTACAAATTTGACACCTTATGAGCCATCAAGGTGATGACTTGATTAATATATGTGCTTACCTATGAGCTCAAATTATATGAGTCTATAATGAAGGTGAGGGCTAGCTTCAAGTTTGTGACCATTCCCTTGATCCTTTCCCAATAAGATTTATATAGTTATTAGACCATAGGGAGGATTTATATGGCCTATGGATGGATGACAAAGTCATTCTTTAATTTTTCAATCTCCTAGTCTTTAACCAAGGATTCATTTGTACCTATTGCTATAATTATTGACATGCCTAATTATAATTTGAGAGCTTTTGGTAGGTCTATGCCAGTTTGGTCTCTCTTTCCTATAGCTTTTATTTGATATCCACTCATAGGTTGGCTTTTAATTCAAATATTTCATTGGAGATATGAATATATAGGTTAGACCTTACTTTTATGAGCTTTGCATCTTTGGCTTTATACTTATCATTGAGGTAGTCAACTGTAGCCTTCACTTTGGAGAGTTATATCTTGATATTTTCTAGTTGTCAAGTCACCTTTATGTAGTCTATGGTTATAGAATTTTGTATCTCCTCCATCATCTCAACCCTATCAATGGGTCTAGCCTCACTAAGATTTAGGTCAATGGCTTGAATAGCATAGTCCCCTCGCTATATATGTTCTTGGGGCTTGAATACTTGAGGGCTTAGATGAGCAATCATCAGAGATTGATGTATAGGGTCATAAAATGATTATATATGAGTTTGTGCAAGGGCCTTGTCTTGATTTCTCCTTTTATTTTCCATCCAAGCCTCATGATATTTCCTTGTTGAGTCCATATTCTATTGAAACTAATTCAATACATGAATACTCTCCCCTATGAAGGGGATTCCCTATGGCAGTGAAAATAAAATTATCACTTATTATTGTGAAGTAGTAGACCCTATCCCCACAAAGGTGAGTGAATGGAGGATGAGTGTGAAAGAAGATAAAGGTGATATCCCATGGGGTGGGGTGAATGTTTATTTCAACATGATGGAGGATGAGGTAGATGATGAAAGTGGAGGGGTCAAAAATGGCATGAAAGAAGAGATCAGGACCATAGAGTAAAGTGGTGAGAGCTCGATGGTGAGCTGAGTGGATGAAGAGGAGAGTAGAGATAGGGAAGTAATTGGTTAGGTGGTATAAATTTTTGCAACCTAAGTCAAAATGGTAGATAAAGACATGGATGAAGTGAGAGAGATAGAGGTGGAAAGAAGGGGATCTACCAATCAAATCTTATTCTATGCCAACTTTGATGGAGAGCTAGATTTAGGTACCTCAAACCACTTGTATTGGAGTGAACCAATCACAAGGTACCTAGAAGGGGTTTGTTGCTACTGTGGGGCTATAGGATATGGATATAGAGGAGGCAACCATGTTATTGGATTGTGAAACTCTAAGACCTTGGCCTCCTACTATGGTTCAATTGTCACTTACTCTCTAGGGGCATCTCTTTCTTCTTCTTATTATTATTATTCTTCTTCTTCTTCTTCTTCTTCTTCTTCTTCTTCTTCTTCTTCTTCTTCTTCTTCCTCTTTAACTATTCCTACTACCATCTCAAGGGAGGATTCTAATTCCACCAAGCCCTCCTATAGATTATGTTCATCCTAAATATTATCAAAAGTCTCATCCATGTCTTTGGCATCATAGCTATAGTATGGCTTAGTGATTTCATACTTATATTTTGTTAAGGTAGATATTTTTTCTTCATTCTAATTCCACTAGACAAGTTGCTTCTTCATCCCCTTTGATAATTTTTAGATGGGTCATATGCCTGGACCACATCATAGAAAGACTCTCATGATTTAAGGGTGTTTAATGAGATTTGAGATAGAACCACATAATTATGGAGGATGTCCTTCATGGGTAACCTCCTTTATTCGATAAATGGCTAGTTTTGGTGCTTTGGGGCACTAGTAGTCTTTAAAGATGTTATGTATCTATTTGAATCATAGTTCCATTTCTTATCTATTAAACTGAATCCAATATCTACCAACTTTGTTTTGAGTAGGCATCCCTTTTATCTCTTTACCATCTTAATTTCATCTCTTATGAAAGGGACATCATAAAGACCTTTCTTTTTTCTTACTTTATAGATGGAGTCCACACATGTCAAGATGGTGAGCCAACTCTAGGGCTAGAGTCCTACCTATGAGAATATGCAAGAGCCATAAGGGTTCTCCCTAAAAATCATGCACTTGAATGAATGTAAAAGGGTCCCCCAAACTAGTCAATTGGGACCTTGCTTTCAGTAAGCCATGAACATTACTCGTGCATCATTCTAAAAGTAAGGGCCTCTATGTTGAGGTCGATGAGAACTGGATCCATAAAGAGCTTTGAGAAATCATAGTAGTCTCTAGTGATAGACAAGACATGGTTCCATATAGTGATTTGTATCACCATGTTAGGGAAAACATCTATGTCATGGGAGTTGAGTTTGAGGTATGAAGAGAAGCACTAAGAATGTTGGTATAGAATGAGATATAGAAGGAAGGTCGAGTACCAAAAGGTACTAAAGGTCTAAAAATTATCTAGTTCATTCCTTATGGTGGTGTTGGTAGACTCTATAAAATTAATCTTATACACCTACCCATTTTTCATTATGGTCAAGAGGAAGAGTGCCCCCAATTATAAGTTATTGATGTTGGTGTCAGAGTCCATCCCCAAGATGAAGGCCAACATGAATAGAGTATCCTTCAAGTAATATGATGGGAAGATCACCAAGGGGATAGGTAGAGGTGGTATTTCCATTACATTTCTCTTGAGGAGGAAGTTGAGGAAGTGTGCCTTATCTTAGACTTGGGAGTCTCAGACACTTTAAAGGCTCTTTATGCTAGAGAAATTAGCTTTGGGGTCATTTGGGAGATGAAGCATCTCCTCGATGTTATTTTTACTAATTTTTACCCTTATATGGGAATTTTCATCAATTATGCCATTTTTGGCATCATACCTTTTCACATAGATGTCAATGATATCTAAGCATGGATGAACTTAAGGCACCATGTTTTGTGCTAGTGTGCAGTCCCATATCTTGTAGTCAAATGAGTCATACTCCCCCTTGCAAACCCTTTATAGAAAATTTGGTGTGGGTGCCCTCTCTCAAAAAATTTGGATTCCTAACTATTTTTGGATTAAAGATATCATCTATGAAATTAGTGACCAATGCTTGTTCTCTATAGTCCCCTTTAGCCACCTTCTTAACATTAGGTACTTTGTCCTTTTACTGAGTGGGAGTTGAAGAGTAAGATTTGCTTATAGCATATTTAGGAGGAAGGTCTTCTCAACTACTTGAGCCATAGGTTCTATATATTTTGGGATTAATTTCTCCCCTAAAATATGTGGAAGGATCCATCTCAATAATTTGGCTCCAAAACCACTTTCTATCTTATGGGGTATTTATGGATTAACAGTTATCTACTCACTTATTCTTTTAATTTAGGCTCACTCTTCTCTATTATTTTCAAATGATCAATGCCCTAAATGATTTTAATTCTTCAAGTGTTTCACTTAGATGAGGTGAGGTCATTTATACACCAACTTTACTAGGCAATCTCATTATGGAAAATTTGAAATCAAATGCCTCCATAAATGATAAGGGTAGCACACACCTGAAGAGCCATTTGTAAGAGATTTGTGGTGATAATTATGGGGATTCATGATAAATGGATCATCTAAAATTAATGGTAGGTGAGGTAGCTAGATAACCATCTTTTAGAGAATGTTTTTGAATATTTGGGAGGACTCAGGTGAGGACACGTGGTGGCTAGACAAGCTACTTGTGCCAATGGCACTTATTTGATGAAAAAGTAACAAGAAGGGGAAAAATGAAGGTAAAAAACATAAAAGGAAAGGAAACACATAATCAAGAAGGAAAATAGATAATTATGCATAAAGGGGAGGTAGTCAAGTTAGTTAAAAATTTTCAAATTAATTCTATTAACTAGGATCTCTAATACATGGCCTACTTCATCTTCTAACTAAAAATCATCCCCCTACCTATTGTCAATGATGGAAAAAGGTCCCCTCTAAATATAATTAAACTTTGTGTGTTGGCTAAAATTTATGGTCCTTTGATCATATTTGATAAATAAAACCCTAGGTTTGAATCTTGGGTCTAATGACTTCTTATCGAACTATCAATTGATCACTTCTTGTTAGGTGATTTTTGTATCACTTGCTTGCTCCCTCACTTCTTGGAGGCTAAGTAGCTCTATGAGCCTAACCTCCATTTCTCAATTTTCCATAATCTCAATAGCCTTTAAAATCTATAATGTAAGGATTTTTAATGATATCGACATGATTACCTCCTTCCCATATACAAATTCATATGGGGAGGTTTTCAATATCTATTTGGGAGTGATGAAGCCCACCCATAGGGCCATTCTTACATGTATGTGCCACTTTATTTGCCTCTCAAAGCCCATCATTTTGATTAGTCTTATTAGATTCTTGTTTTTTTACTCTACCAACACATTCCCTTATGGGTAGTAATCAGACAAAGTTTTTAAGAAGATACTATTCCAGGGCGTGAACTCAAAAAATTTAGACCCAAGGAAGGATTTTGCATTATCAGAAATGACTATCTTAGGTGGGCTAAACCTAGACACAAGCTCTTCCAAGAAGTTGAGGATCACATTCTTAGTCACTTCTTTTAGTGGGACTACTTCGATCCACCATGTGAAGTATTTAGTGGCTATCAATATCCACTTGTGGATGAACATGGATAAATTATTCCTTTTCCTCATAAAGAACTGGCATTTTTGGCATTTTTTAACTACCTTATGGTAGTCTACAAACATGGTCAGCCAATAATACCCTACATGAATGATATTTGTCATGGTGGTTTTTGTTGAGAAGTGACCACCTATAGGAGAAAAGTACATGTATTGAAGAATCTTCTTCACTTGGTGTCTTTTGACACATCAAATTAGGTCTCTATCAAATTTCCTTTTAAATAAGACTCCTTAGACCAGCATGTAGTTATAACCGTATAGTCTATAGAAATGCCTTTTATGTGGAAAAAGGCTATTCAGATACTAACTGGCTTACATGAAGTAGATCTAGTTAGTTACCCAAGATCCATCAGTCTTAAATTGGTTAAGTTGGACTACTTCTGACATTTCTTGTTCCTCTACTGGGACATTTATGCGTTGGGCTAGATACTCATAAATTCCTCTTCCCCTAATCACCTTTGTTAGCCTGACTTCAATGTTTTACTCTAAGATCTTGGTGATCCAATTAGCTCATTTTTATGTGATCTCTCCTTCCATGATGTATTCATGAATGTTAGAATACACCATGTACACCATAATCTTGATGCCTACGATAAGGTGCCTAAATTTTTTTAGCACCTTGACTATGGTGAAATCCTTTCTTTCTAAAAAATTGTTTTTCACTTCATACCCATGAAATTTTCTTTAGTAGAATGTGATTGGGTGTTCATTTCTTCCTTTCTCTTCCTTTTGAGTTAACACAACTGCTAGGCTATGCTCACTCCCATAGATGTACTTAATGAAGTCTTTGGATAAGTTAGGGTTGACTAGTATAGGTGTGGTAGATATTACATCCTCAATTTTATCAAATGTTTCACTTCCTTTAGGATTCCATATAAAGGCTTCATTTTTTTTCAACATTAGTGTGATCAGTCTCACCAATACAAAAAAGTTAGATATGAACCTACCGATGAAATTAATCTTTCTAAGGAAATATTACACTCAATTATTATTTACTATCAAGGCTAAGTCTTTGATGGCCTTTATTATTTATGAATCAATGTAAATACCATCTTTGGATACTACATATCCAAGCAGTTTGCCTTATGGGACTCTGAAGACACATTTCTTGGGGTTGAGAATCACCTTGAATTCCTAACAATATTGGAAAACCTTCTCCAGATCGTCGAAGTGGTCCTCTTTATTAAAAAATATACTAAGGACATCCAAATAGATGAGGATGAACTTATTAATTAACCTTTTAAAATATACATCTATTGCCTATAGAAATGTTGCCCTGACATTATACAGGTTGAAATGCATCTTTACATATGTGAAGCTTCCCCACTTTATGGTGAAGGTGGTCTTGTGTTGGTCCTCTTTTTTCACCCATACTTGATTATACTCAAATAATCCATCTAGAATAAAAACATCTCCACATATGTTATTGCCTAAAGGATCTACTCCATAGAGTGGAGGGGTAATGGTCCTTTAAGGATGCCTTATTTATATCCCAAAAATCTACACACAACTAGATTTCTCCACTTTTCTTTCATATAAGAACTAGATTGGACACCTAATTCAAATGCTTAATTCGGTTTATAATCTTAGAGTCAATTACTTTTTTGAGATCTTGGGTTATCAGGGATTTGATCTTTGAGTTTATCAATCTTTATTTTTTTCTAATTAGTTTGGCTCCTTCTACCAAGTCAATAGTGTGTTGAATGACCTCACGATCATAAATTCATCATAAGTCCATGTGATGACTTCTTTATATTTATTGTAGAAAGAAACCAACCACTCTTTATCTTTATTGGGAATTTATTTTCCAACCCTCAACTTCCTTCCACCTCTGATATCAAGCTCAAAGTAATCACCCTTATTTGTGACAAACTTTTGCTTATCATTTCTGGCATCATTGGAATCAAAAATATTCTCCAAGGTAATGAAACCCTACATGATTTGGTCTCCATAATCCTCTTCAATTTTTGGTTATAATTACTCTATGAATTTGCATGATTATTGGAGGAACATGGAAATCTAAGCATCATTTTCAAACACATACCATTTTTTATCATTGTTTAGGATAGAAAACATGATTACTACTTGCACTGATTACTCATTGGTGAAAAAGTCTATTACCAAGTCAAATTGGGAACCAATCATTACCATTCTTTTAGCTTCCACATTAGAGGCCCTTGGGAAAATTTTAATGTTGAAGGATTTGAATTCTTAAATTAGATGCCACATACAATGGTAGTAGGATCTCATGCGCATTTTCTTTACAGCCACTACCCCCTTACCTACCTTACTACTAATTCAGATTCACCAAATACCTTCATTTATTTGATTCCCATACACTCAATAAGGTTGAAGCCATGGACTAGCACCTCATATTTGACCTCATTATTTATATAGGAAAACCTAAATCAAAAGGATCAGAGGGTATCTTCTCTAGAAGGAGATGTTAGTCAAATGTTGTATCTGGAGTTGATCTTACATCTTGCAACATCAAAATGTAGAGTCTAGGATATAGACTCATTTTCAAACCCTTCACTTTGATATCATTTCTTCTTTATGACCTCAGGAATGGCCTAGTCTTCATTATGGATCATGTAAGTTCCCAAGCCAATGGCATCAAAGTTTTTAAATGGGTCATTCTCAATGAATTAATTGACAAGGGCTTCCTCCTCTAGACTTATGGTATCCATAACCTTTTCTCTTTCAAGTATCTCCATGTAGTGCATCTTCATTCTTAAGAAGGAGGTGTGTGTTGCTTTACATTTTATCAAAACTTCATCCACTATGTGTTCTAGGTGAAGTGGTTTAGACAACACTTTCAACTTTAAACCATTCTTTGTCCTCAAGATTAGAATCCCCTTATCAAACATGGCCTAAAGATAGGTGGGATGTCTATCACTATAATGTCTTATGATATAATAATGCTAGGATAAGAATATAATGTGAGGGGAAGAGCCCTAATGATTCTTAAGGTTTGAACCTTCTTCCCAACTAACTACATCAATCCTTTATTTAATGGCACATACTTAAATTAAAGTGTATCTTCTATTTATTTAGGTATCATCATCATAATTACACCTGAATCAATCATGGATTTGTGTAATAATTTCTTCCCCAAAATAAGCATCAAATAGAATGGGATAGGTTTTTTTTTTCTTACCCCCTCTTTAGTATTGATAAATGTAGAGGGAATTTGGGGTTATACACTCATGTTAGCTTCCTTCCCCTTTGTCCTTGTTGACTCTGAAATTAACTTTCCTTGCATGGGATTTTATTGATTCTTCAAGGCATCTTTTAGTAAAGACTTCTTCTCAGGGATCAATAGGACATCTCAGAGGGAGATATTGGTTAGAACCCTCTTCAACTATTCCACCATGTTGTATGACCCTTGAGGTGAGACGCTAGGATATTTTACTTTGTTCTACAATACCTCACTCCACTATGGGTATGTCAGAGGTGAGGGATGAGGTGTTAGGACTTTCTCAAAGGTTACTTTGGGCCTTATGATGGCTTCAAGGATTTTGTCCAATATTTTCTTTGAGAGAGTGTAGTAATCGAATTAAACCTGTGGGGCTCTATACATAGAAACTTTGCTTGTGTAGACTATGTCTTTGTCTTTAACCCAAGAGAATAGTGCATGTTCTAGGGATATTTCTTATTTTTATTTCAAGGACATCCCCTATATTTGTGCCATAAATCCTATTTTTTCAATCCCCAAAGACTGATATGTATATGCTAAATCAGGGGCATTCCCTTATCATCATTATTTGGAAACTTTATATTGTAGTTTTCCCCTTAGATAGTTTCAAGTTTCATGAGTATCATTACAAGGGAATCACCATGAATTAGATTCAGCTACCTAGTTGTTTTGGCCAACAACTAGCTCTCTATATGCATTAGGTTTTATCTTATGCAAGGGGTCTGGTACTATGACCATTTGGTTCATGGGCCATATCTAATGGTTTGGCACTTGATGATTTGAAGCTTGATGGTTTAGCCTTTATCTCTCTTGGTACTAGTTTTGTTGGTATGGTGCTCTCCTTTCTTGGTATTTATTTAAAGGGGGCTTTGGAGGCATAGCCTACTACCTTTTGATGTTAGTTCTCTCATTAGAGAAGTTTTTTAAGATACTCTTCATATCATTCATCTGGTGACTAGGTAAGATTGAGTAGATGTGTTTGCCTGAGTGGGTGGATACACATACATATATGATGGGGTTCCTAAGGTACTTGGGGCTTCTTCTTATGGGGGCATTGATATCTCTAGGAAAATCAACATCAGTGGATGTGGAGGAAGTTTTTATGCATCTATCAAATTATTCTCAGCCCTTACTACCAGATCATAATCATCTAATAGAGTCTAGCCTCCAAGTGATTGAATCATAACTATAATGTCTAAATTAAAGGCCTTGAGGTAGAACATAATATCCATACCTGTGGGTAGTTGAGCCACTATTGGGATCTTGTTCCAGGTCTTTTTAAACTCATGTTGAAGTTGATGATGGCTTCTTGTGGACCTTTCTTGAAGGTTATGAGTTGTTTTAGGAGGGATGATTGATCTAATTTATCATTAAATCACTCAAAGAATTTATCACCTAGATCATCTCAAGTGTCGATAGAGTTGGCTAGAAAAGATTAGTACAAATAAAGAGCCCATCATTTGAAAGATGTTACTAATAGCCTTTTAGTTATGTTCTGCATAGTGACCTAGTGCATAGTGCACATGTTTACAACATCTTGGAGATGTTCCAATATGGTCTTGAAATCCTCTCCTAAAAACTTGGGAAGTGCCTTTAAGGTGTTCACAAGAATAGGGTCCTATATAGCTAGTAGTATTGGTGATATAGGTGGGCCACCATTATTCCATGATACAAAGTTCCTCAGTGGCCCTTGAATATCCATTTATTATTGTTGATTAGTGTTAGACCCTATGGTCATTTGGTGAGTTATAGGTCCTAGAGGTAGTGTTAGCAAGCTTAGATTATTTGTTGTCTATACCTTCTTATAGACCTTTGGTTCATAAACTTGGGCCCCTAGTTGATCAGACTAGTAGATTCATCCCATGAGCATGCCAAAAAATAAAAACTATTGATGCCTAAAACTCTTGATCAATGTTAAATAGCCTCCTATGGGAAGCTTTAAAGGTGTGGAACCAAGTGTGGTCTGTAAAGAAACCTCCTAGATTTTAGAAGTCATCTCTTCATTCAAAGTTGGGGGTGAAAGGGGAGAGATAAATGTAAATGAAACTAAATATAAAACTAAGGTGATGTTCTAAGATATTTAAAACACTTATACTATAATTGCATAAAATAGATCAAACCCTTAAACACTACAGATCATAAAAGAGCATAAAGCATGAATTAAGATCTACAATGAAAGTAAAGATTGATACTATATAAGTAGAAGAAAAGAAATAACAAATAGAGATAATTTCCCATGTAGATTGATACAAAATATCATATCCTCTTCATTTTTAGATGGAGAAATGAATATAGAAGGCCTTGAGGGATCATACAAAATGTCTAGTCACAACTATGAGGGGCACCTATTAAGGTCGAAGAATGAAAAATGGTCACTACTATTATTTCTATTTTATTACAAATGGTAGTATATAAAATAGCTAATATAAGAAAAATGGTAACTAGCCCCTTCCAAAATGAAAGAGCTTAGAATATATAGGCAAGATGGCCTCTTATGAGAAAGGCACCTAGAGATTCTAGCACTTGTGGTCATAATGATGCCACTATAACTAGAAGAAGAAATCAAGCTCATGAGTGTAATTAGCCTTTGGATACTAGATATTTCATGGCCACTATATCATTTTAAGGCCATGATGCTCAATATTGGTTTACTAAATCCATGTATACATCTCTGAGTTTGTCCCTACTATGCCACACTCCCTTATCCTTGGTCCCATAGAAATCAATAAATTACACTTCAAGATAAGATTAATGTTAGGTATGTGGAGCTAAAAGCTTCACCAAGGAGCATAGACAAACAGGTTCAGGTCTACACAGACGCCGGCGTCGGTCAGGAGCGACCGACGTCGGTCAGTTGCAGTTCAGAGGCGCCGACGTCGGCAGTATGGTCGGCCGGCGACGGTCACAGGCGAACAGACAGGAACCGACGTCGGTTACCTGCGTGTCCAGAAAGCTATTTCCGAGGACAGAAGCGAGTGTTTGCATGATGAGTTTGAGTTGTAGACTCATGCTCGCGTCTCTATTGTTAGCAATGTTATTTTTAGAGCCCTTGTTGAAGAGGCTTAACTGTTTGTTGTAAGAGCATGCTCAAGTCTCCTATTTCTATATGTAGGAGAGATCTTCTAAGCTATTGTATGATAAAGTGTATGAGAGTGTAATTGAGTACGAAGTAGAACATTGTGAATGTTTGAAGGACTGTACTTTAGTGAGAGCTCTTGAGGAATAGAGATCTAGTGAGAGATCTTGTGTGCATCTGAGAGAGGTGTGGAAGAACAAAGTTCTTCATTTGTATTCCTATTGTAAAGAGTTTTTAATACAAGTTTTCAGGGTGTTTTCTTGTATATCTTGTTCTGTGTTATTTATCATTTCAGTTACTTATCTATCTGATTTATTTCTGCATTGATTGCTTTCATAAGTGTAATCCATTGTTGGTTGATCCCCAACAAGTGGTATCAGAGCTCAGGTTCACTAACAGGTGGTTCAGATCTGTGTAGTGTGTTCGGATTACAGGTTGCTCACAGGAATTTCTGTTTGAGTGGGAGAAGCAATGGCAGAGGAAAGTAAGTTGAGAATGGAAAAGTTTAATGGCAAGAACTATCAGCACTGGAGAATGCAGATAGAGGACTATCTGTATCAGAAGGATATTTACTTACCGTTAGGTGGGATAGCAAAGAAGCCCAAGGACATGGAGGATGAAGAATGGGAAGTTCTTGACAGAAAGGCTCTTGGTTCTATAAGACTGAGTCTGGCCTCCACTGTGATATCTAATTTGTCACAGGCAAAAACTACGGTAGAGTTAATGACCACGTTAGCAAATTTGTATGAAAAACCCTCCACTTCAAACAAGGTATATTTGATGAAGCAGTTATTTAATTTGCATATGCAAGAAGGTGGATCTGTTTCTAATCACCTGAATGATTTCCATGGTATTGTTAATCAGTTAAGTTCTGTTAATATTTCATTTGAAGATGAAATAAAGGCTCTTTTAATTTTATGTTATTTGCCTGAAAGCTGGCATGGCTTGGTAATGGCAGTTTCTAATACTGCTTCTGCTTCGAATATTTTAAAAGTAGAGGATGTGGTTAGTGTTATTTTGAATGAGGAAATTCGTAGGAAAAGCACAGAAGAGACTTCTGGGACATCCGGGAACGCTTTAAATTTTGAGAGCAGAGGAAGGCAAAAAGAAAGGAGCAAGAGGAGATCAAGATCTAAGTCTAAGGGAAGAGGCAGATCCAAATCCAGGAATGGCAGAAGGCCACAATGCTGGAACTGTGGAAAGTTGGGGCACATAAGCAGAGATTGCTGGTCAAAGCCTAAGGAGGACAATCAGCACGAAGGAAAGGAAGAGACAAAGGTTGCAGGTATTGCACAGGATGCTCTTATTTTCTCTTTGCATAATAACATAGAATCTTGGGTATTAGATTCTGGTGCATCTTTCCATGCTACCCCTAACAGAGAATATTTCAGTGACTATGTCCATGGAGATTTTGGAATAGTATACTTAGGGGATGATGAGCCTTGCAAGATAATTGGCAAAGGTAAAGTGCAGCTAAAGATGCAGAATGGCAACACATGGGTGTTGAGGGATGTGATGCATGTTCCTAGTTTGAAGAGAAATCTGATTTCTGCAGGTAAGCTTGGTGATGAGGGTTGTACAGTAACTCTCACAGCAGATTCTTGGAAAGTGACCAAGGGTGCACTTGTTATGGCCAGAGGTAAGAGAGAAGGTACTCTCTATTTGTGTAATTGTATTACTAACAAATCTCCTTCAGTTTTATCTACTTCAGATGTGGATGCTAAATTGTGGCACTCAAGGCTTGGCCACATGAGTGAGAAGGGGATGTCTATCCTTAAGTCTAAAGGTATGCTTTTAGATTTGAAAAGTATGGATCTAGAATTTTGTGAGCATTGTGTGTTTGGAAAATAGAAAAGGGTTAGTTTTCTAAAGACTGGGTCTACTAAGAAAAGGCAGAAGTTGCAGCTTGTTCACACAGACGTGTGGGGACCGGCTCATGTAGCCTCTATTGGCGGATCACAGTACTATGTTACATTCATAGATGATGCCACAAGAAAGGTATGGATCTACTATATTAAAAAGAAATCTGATGTTTTTGAGACTTTTAAGATATGGAAAGCCATGGTTGAGAATGAAACAGGCAAAAGATTAAAGTGCTTGAGATCCGATAATGGTGGTGAGTTCTGCAGTCTTAAGTTCAAATTGTATTGTTACATAAATGGAATCCGTAGGCAAAGGACGGTTCCAAGGACACCTCAGCAGAATGGTATTGCTGAAAGGATGAACAGGACTATTATGGAGCGTGCACGATGTATGAGATTGCATGCAGGGTTGCCCTTAGAGTTTTGGGCAGAAGCAGTTGACACCGCAGTGTACCTGATCAACAGAGGACCCTCTACAGCTCTGGATGGTGGAATTCCAGAAGAGGCATGGACAGGTAAAAAGGTTGATCTCTCATATCTCAAAGTTTTTGGTTGTGAAGCCTTTGTGCACATAGATAAGGAAAATAGAAAGAAGCTAGATGCTAAGTCTATGAGGTGCACGTTTATAGGCTATGGCTCAGATGATTTTGGTTTCAGATTTTGGAATCTAGGAACTAACAAGGTAATCAGGAGCCGTGATGTTGTTTTCAATGAAAGAGTGATGTACAGTGATCAGATAAGGAAGCTAGATCATGCTGGGCAGAGCAACAATGAGTTGGACGAAGTTATGGTCCAAAATGAGCTCGCGGGAAAAAGAAATAATCACTTACAGGAAAACACAGAGACCGACGTCGGCAGGTTTGGAACCGGCGTCGGCAGTACAGAAACCGATGTCGGTCATATAGAGACCGACGTCAGCAGACCAGGCACCGGCGTCGGCTAGGAAGAACCGGCGTCGGCCAGTAACAGGTCTACAGGTGGCCGAGGTCGGTCACTGTCAGAAAATTTGGATGGACAGATTGTTGAAAACGAGTCCAAGACACCAATCAGGAGGTCTGAAAGGGTAAGTAAGCCTCCAATTAGATACTCTCCTTCTTTATATTATTTATTGCTAACTGATGGTGGAGAACCAGAAAGTTTTGAAGAAGCTTTACAGGTGGAGTCCAGGAGTAAGTGGGAGCATGGCATGGTTGAGGAGATGGAGTCCTTAAGAGAGAACCAAACATGGGATTTGGTTGAATTGCCAGCTGGTAAGAGAACACTGAAGAACAGGTGGACTTACAGGTTAAAGGAAGGTGAGGATGGTCAGATGAGATACAAGGCCAGATTGGTTGTAAAAGGATTTGCACAAAAGCCAGGTATTGACTTTGGCGAAATTTTTTCTCCAGTTGTTAAGATGACTTCTATAAGGGTTGTACTGTCTTTGGTTGCTTTTGAGGATTTGCATCTCGAGCAGCTAGATGTTAAAACAGCATTTCTTCATGGAGATTTAGATGAGGAAATTTACATGGAACAGCCAGAAGGTTTCGAAGTCAAGGGTAAGGAGAAACTAGTGTGCAGGTTAAAGAAAAGCTTGTATGGCCTCAAGCAAGCTCCAAGACAATGGTACTTGAAATTTGACAGGTTTATGACTGAGCATGGTTTCAGTAGATGTCAATCAGACCATTGTGTATATTTTAAGAGATTTGATAACGGTAGATACATTATTCTATTGTTGTATGTAGATGACATGCTGGTTGCAGGGTCTCACATGCAAGACATCTCAGAGCTTAAAGTAAAGTTAGCTCAAACGTTTGCCATGAAGGATTTGGGAGCAGCTAAGAAAATCCTTGGCATGAGCATTAAGAGAGACAGAGAAAATCACAGGTTGATATTGTCTCAAGAAGATTATGTGGACAAGGTGTTGAAACGGTTCAACATGCAGGATGCGAAACCGGTAAGCACACCTTTGGCAGGACATTTTAAGTTAAGTAAAGAACAATGTCCCAATTCACATGATGAGGTAGAGTACATGAATAAAGTTCCATATTCTTCCGCGGTAGGAAGTTTGATGTATGCAATGGTGTGTACTAGACCAGATATTGCCCAAGCAGTGGGAGTAGTAAGCAGGTATATGGCCAATCCAGGAAAGGAACATTGGAAAGCAGTACAATGGATCCTTAGATATCTGAGAGGAACCAGCAGTAGACACTTATGCTATGGAGGTTCAGATACCTCTCTACATGGCTATGTAGATTCAGATATGGCAGGGGATTTGGATGGCAGGAGGAACACTACAGGTTATGTTTTTACTGTAGGTGGAACGGCAGTTAGTTGGATTTCTAAGTTGCAGAAGGTTGTAGCCTTGTCAACTACAGAAGCAGAATACATTGCAGCTACAGAAGCTAGCAAGGAAATGATATGGATGACACGGTTCATGGAAGAGCTTGGAAGGGAGCATGGGAGTTGCAGATTGCATAGTGACAGTCAAAGCGCAATCCATTTGGCTAAGAACTCAGCTTTCCATTCTAGAACCAAGCACATACAGCTAAGGTACCACTTCATACGGCAGGTATTGGAAGATGGTGAGTTGAAGCTGGAGAAGATCCATACAGACATGAATCCTGCGGATATGCTAACAAAGCCGGTTACTAAGGAGAAGTTGAATCTTCATTCAACTTCTGTTGGTCTTCATGATTGAGTTGAAGATGGAGGAGCTAGAAGATCTTGCTGTACAGGTATTGGTGCAGCTGGTTTATCTCCAAGTGGGAGATTGTTAGGTATGTGGAGCTAAAAGCTTCACCAAGGAGCATAGACAAACAGGTTCGGGTCTACACAGACACTGGCGTCGGTCAAGAGCGATCGACGTCGGTCAGTTGCAGTTCAGAGGCGCCGACGTCAGCAGTATGGTCGGCCGGCGACGGTCACAGGCGAACAGACAGGAACCGACGTCGGTTACCTGCGTGTCCAGAAAGCTATTTCTGAGGACAGAAGCGAGTGTTTGCATGATGAGTTTGAGTTGTAGACTCATGCTCGCGTCTCTATTGTTAGCAATGTTATTTTTAGAGCCCTTGTTGAAGAGGCTTAACTGTTTGTTGTAAGAGCATGCTCAAGTCTCCTATTTCTATATGTAGGAGAGATCTTCTAAGCTATTGTATGATAAAGTGTATGAGAGTGTAATTGAGTACGAAGTAGAACATTGTGAATGTTTGAAGGACTGTACTTTAGTGAGAGCTCTTGAGGAATAGAGATCTAGTGAGAGATCTTGTGTGCATCTGAGAGAGGTGTGGAAGAACAAAGTTCTTCATTTGTATTCCTATTGTAAAGAGTTTTTAATACAAGTTTTCAGGGTGTTTTCTTGTATATCTTGTTCTGTGCTATTTATCATTTCAGTTACTTATCTATCTGATTTATTTCCGCATTGATTGCTTTCATAAGTGTAATCCATTGTTGGTTGATCCCCAACAATTAAAGTGTTTTAAGATATTTGATAAGAAGGAAGGACCCACACCCTCATCTAATGCTACTATTCTAAACTTTGACAAACCAAAACTCCTTTTGATAAGCTTGGGGGTGACATGTGTCGAGCTAGTGCTCCACCAGAGAAAAAGGGCACTTATTTTTCAAGGTTGAGTGTAAGGGCACCATGTGTTAAAATTAAAGTCACCAAGTAAACTTCTTAATGGGTCTAATTTATTTACTAACTAGCCAATAGCATTACTTGGAGGTCTGACCAAAAAGAAGACATTTTTAAGAGTGTAGGGCTACCACATGTTGAGATGGCACTCCATTGGAGTGAAAAGAGAGCCTCACCAAGCCTGATTAGTGTTAGGCTACCATGTGGAAGAAGTGGACAAAGGTTTATACTTAGTAAAAATTTCAAAAAGGGGCCTCAAAAGAGGAATAAGCCAAAAGGATAATTTGCAAAAGGTGTAAGGAAATGATATCTACATCGATCAAGTCAGAACCAAAGATGAACTACTCCAACATATTAAAACATGGATTTTGATCCACAATTTAATTGTCTAATTTTTCATCTACTCATTTTAATGCTTTTTCTTAGTATTTAAGATGTTACTTCATCTACATCTCACAATGCCTCCTTAAATATGGGAAAGTGTAAACACTCCATTTTAATCACTTTCAAGTGAAAATTTTAAAATGGAACAACTTCCCACAAATTATGCACTAACTAGTCAAATATCATTTATTCATCCTAATTTCCTCTGAGCATCTAATGTGTGAGTCAAAATTCACCTTTGGGAATCCATAGGTGGAATAATTAATAATATTAGATTTGTTTAATTATCATCCTAATCATTTCCTCTAATTAATTCATCTTATCTAACTAATTCATTGATTATCCTTCTCTGATCAATTAATTCAAATATTTACCCTTCTCTAATCATCTCCCTTAATCACTCTTATAATTAACTACCCATATTTTATCAACTAAATTAATTTTTGATTAATTTAATTAATCATTTTGCTAACTATAAATTTATGTAAATGGATTATAATTTCTATTCAATTATTAATTTTTTTCTTCTCCTTATAAAGAGCATCTTCATTTGAGGAAGAATCTTGAGATCCTATGGATTGTCATTTTATGATCCCACTAATTAATAAATGAATTAATGTGAAGGATTATTATCTATCTTTCATCTTGGAGACAAGATGAAGGGACCTTAATGAATTTTATGAGATATTTTAGGGAGCACTCTCAACCCTTCATCTTAGAAACAATATGAAGGGCCCACATTGGTTATCCATGTGATTTATTGAGAATGGTTCTCCACCCTTCATCTTGGAAAAATATGAAGGGCCTAGATTGAATCTTACAAAGATATTTTGAGGATAACTCTCCACCCTCCATATTTTTTGCAAGATGGAGGGATCATATTAATCCCCCTTAGGACATTTTAAAAATTCTTCCTCCACCCTTCATCTTGGTCAAGATGAAGGTATCATTTTATCAATCCATGTGTTGTCCATGTATCTTTTTGAGGATGAATTTTCAATCATCCATATTGGAATCAATATGAAGGGTCTTCATTGATTCAAAATTGCTATAAATACACCCTTTACTATTACAATTTTAGATGTTCAAGTTTAATAACAAATCACTATCAATTTCTTAAGTTAACTAGTGCATGCACTTCTATCAATTCAAATATTCAAATTTTTAAAGAGGATATGATATAACAAATAACTTTGCTAAATATTTATTGAGACTACATCTAAACAACTTTTATTTTTGATAAAGTGAATGATCCTTGAAAAAAGACGTAATAATGTTTTGTTTCTTCCTTTGATTTTAGTTTTGTTTAGATTTTCCTTAGCTCACAAGGAATTTGAATAGATCTGTAAAAATACATTTGGTTTTTTATTATAGACTCATTTAAAAAAAAATCTAACCCTTTACAAAATCTTGATGACACAGTTGGATTAGCAAGAGGTATAAAATTGATAATTTCACTCATGTAATGGCTAAAAAATGATGTGGATGATAATCTTGAATGTTTATATAAGATAGAAAATAAATGTAGGTCCTAATAATATTGGGATCAATAAATAACATAACATATTTCATTTTCTCCATATTCATCATTTTTTCCTCAATTTTGAATGAGTGAGGGTTAACCATAGTTTTAACAACATTAGTAGTTGGGTGGGAAGAGGTTTGAGTTTGATTGGTAGCTTGATAATTTTGATATTTATTACAAAGATGATTAGTATAAATTTCAAGGTGTGCATTATTTTGGCTAAGTGTTTCATGCTTTAATTTAGATTCAAAATCTTTATAAACCTTGTCATAGGATTATTTTCATTTTATAACCATGGACTCATGATCAAATATGTGATTAATAAAAATATCAAATGCTAAATGCTTAAGTTGCTTGCAAGTTTCATGATAAAGACCCAAATTATCATGGAATGAACAAAAAAATTGGGATCATACCAATGGTTACTAGGATGGGAAGCACTAACATCTTTAGGTAAGGATCTAAGATTATGTCTCCTAATGTCATCAAGTGTAATATGTTGATGAACATCATGTGCTGACTTTTGATGGAGAAAGAGGAGGCTAAAAGGGACCACCTACTATGGGTTGGGAGAGATTCACTTTATTGGATATTCTTGCAAGAATAGCATGAATAGTTATTTTAGAGTCATAAGTATCAATGACACTATCATTAGTAGCATAATTATTCTTGGTTTTCATAATCATTCAAGTACCTTGATTAGGTTGGGAAGGATCAATTTGTCTTAGGATATGGTCCTTTCTTTGGCTTGGTCTAAGGCTTTCTATAAGGATTTGAGAATGAAGGACCTAAAAATGTGTATAATTAAAATTTTGAGAAATAGATTTATAATTTACACAATAATTTATGATTTAATCAAAATTTACAAAACATAAAAAAGAGAGAAGATGAATCAATTAGAATTAATCATAGTAATATCACCATCACTTTTCTTCCTTGAGTCTTCTCTCCAAGATCATAAATAATTTTCCAAGACAATTTGATTATATGATGTTGAATTACAAGACAAGGTGGCTTCAAGACTTTCAAATGGATGCAAATAATTAAATATTATGGATGAAATGTGATAACTAAGACATTATGAATGTTATGCAAGCTTATTTATTTTCCAATTAGTCTAGCCAAAATATTTGCATCGCTATTTATAAAGGTGGTGGAGGGAATAAAAAGGAATTAAAAATACCTAAGAATCCTCTATATTTAGAGGGTTATAAAAGATTGGAGAGGTTGGAGGATGTTTTTAGAGTTAGAGAACTCTAGACTTGATTAGGATTTAATAAGGACTAGATAGGATTTAAGGAACTAAGTTTGTAGGGAAGGCTATGGGGAGGTGGATAGGGGGTAGAAAGTATATTTTGAATTTAAAATTAGCAAGTGGGAAAGTGGGGATTAAATGGAGTAGGTTTATTAATTTAATGATATATTAATGGAATAAGCAATGGATTAATATAATGTGGGGTATATAGAAAGGTTGTCATGGATTAATAAATATATATAAGAGGGGGGGAATTATATTATTAATTATAAAAATGGTTAATTAGTTAAATGAAATTAGACAAGATAATTGATGAGGTTATATGAATGATTAAGGCAAGTGAATTAACATGGATACACAATATATTACAATTTAGTGTTTAATGTGGTAGTAAAGAGATGGAAGAGGTTATCTTAAATCATATTATGTTGAGCTTTCTTAGCTAGATTTTCTTAACATTTAATGAAATCTTGGTCAATCCATTTTCCACTTGCTTAAAATTGATAATTTTTTCTATATTTTTTTTGTAAATTCATTATATTTAAATTCTTATTCCAATGAATTAACTATGTCTTCTATATTATTAATATATCTAGACCTAAATTGGTTGTACCATTATAAAACATCATTGGTTAAGATTTTTAATGATAGTTTGGTAACATCAAAGGTGTTAAGTTTAATCCAATCCCTATAAATATTACCAAATATCTTCAAATGCATATTAAGATTAGTGGAGCCATTATAAGGTATAATAGGAGTACTTCTACCAATGTCAAAGTTATAAATATAAGAGATAAGGTTTATTCTTATGGTATTTAATGACTTTGTTATGAAATAGAGGTTGCATAATGAAGTTTAAAAGATAATATTTGAGGGAGGGGGTGATTTTTAGTTTTCATTCCCCACTAAATTTGTTGATTTTTACATTACATTTTCAAGAGTTGGTCATAAAACTACAATTTTTGAGCATTATTGTAAGTATGCATGGTAGCCATTTGGTTCACTAATTTCAAGATGACTTGATAAAGATAACTAGTATTTTGATTGGAAGTAAAGGTTTTAGTGTCTTATTGATATGTAATATATATTACATTAATGTTAGAACTAATATAAACACTTTGGGTAGGCACACTAAAGGATATATCTACCATTATATTGTTTATACTAGACATGGTGGATGAAGAATGAAAAAGGGAAGTCAAAAAATATATCACCCCAAGTCTTGTAAATAAACTTCAAGTAGGGGAAGGGGGACATTATGCATGATGTGATAGACAACCATAGAGTCCTTTCCCCTATGCTCAAGAGGCTCTTACAAAAATATTTTTATTTCAGATATATACAATATGTCACACTCCTCTTCACCCTCTAAATCATGGGATTCTAGTAGTTTATCTCTCTTAGTTTATTTATTAAGATTTTGATATTAGTCAAATTTTGGATCTAGTGTAATCCACACTACAATCATTAGTAGGATGACCTTGAGAAATGGGAAAATTTTAAGGCGTGAATTTGGAATTCTTCTTTGTGTTATTTAATTTCATAACATTTAGATTGTTATCCTAGAATCCTTAAAAATCCTATAATTTTTCTCTTTAGATTGATCCAAAAGATGTTATATTTTGAAATATAAATAAATAACTATATTTAGTTACTTAATGTAGATGTTTAGATGGTATTTTTTGATTATGTAACACCTAAGTCTAACATACTTAGAAAACTAAGACCTTGGTTATACCTCTTAATTTTCTATCTTTCTTGCTTCTGCAAGTCTTACATCTACTCTATCTTTTTATCTTTTCACCTATACGTCTTAGTCTGACCAATATTATATTGATGACCTTGGACTTATATCTTTCCCACAATGCTTAAAATGTGATTATCTTCCATATCTACAAGTTTTAAATCTATACCTATTCTCCTACTCCTTGGACACTAATGTTTGGGTTAGATAGTAGCATCAACATTATTATCCTACCTCGATGTAAGTGTCTAGTGCCCTAAATTCATCCAATTTGTAAATGAAATGTATCTTAATGGTTAAATTAAGTGCCTTAATTTGAGTTATTACTCCAAATGGATTGGTATAAATAGAAGATCAACCTCCATTTATTCCTCACTTATGAATACCTATAAAATACCAAAAAGACAAAGGCAACTTATCAAAATCACTCTATGAAGCAATCAATTCATTAAAACTTCCCTATTTCCATACTAGTAATAGGTATAGAACATCTACAAGTATAAATTAATAAAGGATCAGTCTAAGAGCCTAATTTTCCAAGTTATAAGTTAGGTCACTAGTGTACTTGATTTGCACATATTATATGATTCACACACAAACCAGCACATATGGGATAACTACATTAGTCTGAGGCCCTCTTTGGAGTATTTTCCATGTAGGAATAATCCTTTAATAGTGGGTTCATTGGGATTAACTCAACACCATGTGCCCACTAACCCATTTTTCTCTAAGGTCACATTAAATATGGAAAGCTAGGGTTTTTCCATTTCAAAATCAATGATTGTCCATGACCTAGATCCAAATGCACTAGAGTGAAGGTGAAGTAGAACCTAAAAGTATCTATTTGGTCACATCTTATTTTAGTAGATATTTTGTATAGGACATTAGTGTCAAATCCAAATAGTAATGTTGATGCAACTGTCCTAGGCTAGCATTACTACCCAGAGAGCTAGAAATGTCAGATCCAAAATTTGATGACTATTTTAGAATCTACTTCCCACCTGATTTTAACATGTTCCTTATATATAACTAATTAGCATCATAAAAAGATAATTAATTCACTTCTTTATCATTTTTATATCTAATATAGTTTTACTTCCCATATTTATACTATCTCAACATTATAAATTTAGTATATGTGTATATATGAGTTTAGCATCTAATTAGCCTACTATAGATTTTATTATGACCCTTGTGCCATTTCATTTCTATATACCCCTTTAATGAAAATCTAGGTGAACTACCAATCACTTAGATTTCATTTCATGGTTAAACATTTGGTGAATCTAATATTTGAACATCAAACCCTAGGCCATTTAGGGTTTTTTTATTAATGTACTTTGTTACAAATCTTAAATTATTTATTTGTGAAGAAATGGAAAATTTTAGTGCAAAAATTTTATTTAAAATGTAAGATAAATAGGTATTGATTACTCATCTCAATAATAATAATAAGGAATTAATAGATGCATTTGTGTATATTACAAGAGATGAAATCAGTAAACAAAATAAAACTAAAGTTACCTCACGTAGTAATGGTAAATCCTTAGAAGGTACTATAACTCATCCCAAACTCATCAATCCACATACATATAGTGGGGGCATGAATTATGTGTTTAAATCTTTATTCCTTTAAACTACTATTGATACATCTATCATGTGATTTCCCATTGTTTTATCACAAATACCAATTTTAATGCTTATTACTACTCAAAACATGTTTTCATCCCCTTCATTGACTACTCAAATTTATAATCTAAATCCCATTGGGCCTATAGTTCAATCATTCCTTCAAGTTATAAAAAAATTTGAAGATGATATTACAAGCATTGAACGAAAAGATTTAAAATCCCCTCATGCCATATATTCACAATAAGTGTTGCATAACCCTCTCACACTTGAAATATCTTTACACCCATTGAAAATTAGATTTATTACACCTAAGTTCACATTATATAATGGAAAGGGTGATCCTAAACAACATATTTTAAAATTTTATGTGGCATGCCTTGACTATGATTCCAATGATGAAATTTTGACCAAATTATTTCCAAGAAGTCTCAAGGACTATGCTTTGAGGTGGTTCTATGATTTACCTCTCCAATTCATCAAAGTATTCAAACTTCTTGCAAACCAATTCTTATCACACTTTTCATTTAGCATTTATAAAAATGTTTTTTATGCCCAAATTATAAAAATCAAACAAGTAACCATTGAACTTGTCAATGAATATGTCTTGAGATATATGACAATGCAAGCCAAAATGACTAATCTTATGATAGGAAAATAATTGAAAGATATATTCAAGCAAAGTTTGTTTTCTCCTTTACTTGAGTCCATTATTTTTAATAATTTTTAATATTTTGATGACTTATGCCATGTTTTACGAGATCATGAAATGAAGCTAATATCATTAAATAAGTTTAATTATGTAAAAAACACACCATTTACATCTACATCTAGTACCAAATTCACAATTAAACCAAGTTATAAGGTAAATCCTCCTAAGCCTAAAAAGGAAACACCTACAATAGTTAACACAATTTCATAGCAGCTTAATTGGTTTATCCCTAGCTTCATTACTCCCATGGTCACTAGAGTGTCACCTTATATCTCTCACTTATCCTATCAAGGTTGATATGATTCAATTTTTACCCAAAGGATATGATGTGAAATTTTACTGTGATTGTCATCAAGGACTAGGGCATTATACAAACAAATGTTTTACCTTGAGACATAAGATCCAAGATATTATAGATGACCAAAAACTTATATTTGAGGATCCTCTAAAGGAATGAGGTTCATAATCTGGTGATCACCATAAAAAAAAATATTTACCAATCTTTTGTAAGACCATTATAAGAATGAACTAGAATCCCAAATGGAATATAATGCATAGCCTCCTCCATCACATTATGCACACCCACTAGATGAGGTTATTGATACTTACATATGACATATTTTTCCCATGGTTCATAAGCCTTTTATTTCCTTTGATGATAGTGAAATTAAGGATGATGAATCTAATCTCCATTCTCTATTCATTCGAGCATACCTTGATAAACACACCATGTGTAGTATTATGATTGATAATGATGAAAGTGAAAAATTGTGCACCATGACATTACTCATGCACTTGGGTTATACTCATAATTATTTACACCCATCTACCAAATTAGTTAGATCATTCGATGGGACATCTTAGAAGGTTCTTGGTGAGATTGACGTGCCTTTATAGTTTGGTCTTATACATGTGCTTATTAACTTTTTAGTTATCCCTTATATATGAATCTTTGATATGTTATTAGGAATACCTTTGATACACACTCTTCAAGCAATACCTTCTATAATACATGGGTGTGTTAACTACATTCATGCCAATCAAGTAATTATAGTTTTTAAAATTCCATATGAGCATCCTCTTGAACAAAAGAAACTTATACCCAAACAACTAGTCATCAAACCTTCTATAGCTAGTTCATCATAAAAAGGTAAGAAACAAGCAATCCCCTTTACCAGGTGACTAGTACTTGAGAGACCATTACATTAAAGACATATAGTGGATTCCATGGAATTGCAATATTCTAATACACACCATGTTTAGAGATGTAGATCACCTCAAAATGCACATATTACTATTATACCAAAGAAAAAAATAAATAATCAATGATGGGTTCCAAAAACCCCTACTCCTATTATGCCTACTATTGCTTCATGACAATAGAGTCCTATTTTATATACATAGAACACCATTGATACCATAGTGATAGATATTATGCCTATACATACTCTTTGGTAGCATAACCTAGGTTTTACACCAAATTCAAAGTAGGGATATAGCTATGGCCACCCATTTTATGGCATCATAGGATGATCTTTCTTATTCAAAAAAATTCTAAAAATACTAAAATAATCCAAACTATTCAAAATTCCAAAAAAAAATATTTTCAGCACTTATATATTATATTTCCTTATTGTCATGCATGTGTTACTTCCATATTGATGAATGGCATACTCATGTTGGGTCATATGATCCAAAGTATCTTTATTTATTTACTTTTTTATGTTAGTAGGTGTAAGAGAAAGGAATGATGGAAAAAATGTTATGAATTGATATGAAGGTGTAATCATTCATTTCTCAAAAACAAATAGTCCCTGTAAAACCCTATTTACTGGATTATATAGCCTACCATTCAAACTTAACCATTAAAATCTAGTTGTATGGCCTTTTTTAATTTGGAATTGTATATTTGCTAAAGTACAACCCATACATGTAGAAGTATATTTTTTTTTATGCCAAAAATAATAAAAATATTTGGTTGTATGTGTCAATATTAAATTTGAATCCCTGTTGCCTTCAAAAATCAACCTTTATGGAATTACAAAGCAACCTAATCCTTACATAAATTTCTAAACATATAGATTGATTTCAACACAATTCTTCTGAGCATTAAAATCCATTTTAGCACTATTATATAGCATCTATTTTTTATTATTGTTTATAATAATCTTAAAACTCATGTACAGTCTATGGTATTATAAAAAAACACAAAATAATGGTGTTGGAGTGAGAAAATAACTTCAATATAGGCATGATTATTGACTAAAATTTCAATCAGGGCATTGGATATTTGATTATGGTGTGATAAAAAGACTATCACTATCAAAATAAAATAAACATTTGTGTTTTGTTTTTATTTTCCAGCCAAAATGAGGGTAGTCATGATAAATTTCTTGTTGGGTGTTTATATTCAATATTAAAAAAATGGCAAGTAAAAATTAATTATTATTACTACATATTTCTCTTCCTTGGGGGTTTACATAGTCAAAATAAACATTGAATATCACATTTTGAAATTTAAAATTCACCCAAATAGATGGGCAAGTTGGTTTGAGAGATAATATTAAGACATTACTATTCAAAAAAAAAGGTCATAAGTTTGATTCTTGTTCATGTAGTCTTTTTCATGTGTAAACACTCAGAATTTGTATTTGGGAAAGTTTAAAGGTAAAGTCTTTCATTTCAACATTTGAGTTATTTCATGGTGTAATTTCAGACTAAAATTATTTTAAAACATTTAAAATTCATATTTAAAGAGTTCAAAACCTTTAAAATCTTTCATTTTGGTTGCATTTCATTTTGTCGCGTTCATCATTGTAAACATTGTATTATGACAATTTTTTCAACTAGTTGCTATTTTGTGTAAATATAGTCATGTGACTAGCCAAATTATAGGTTTTTGGATGTTATAGACACAATGGAATGGTTTATTTTATGTTTTTAAACTTCTCTATATGTTTATTATGACAAATATATTAAATATGATGTATAATGGTGCATTTTTGGTGGAGACTAACACCTTCAAACTAAAAAAATTCACAATGCCACCTCATGTTTGTGTTATCAATAAATAAAACATCCTTTACATGTCCATTAGTATCCTTGTGATTGACAAAGTGTAAGTGTCACACTAGAGGTTAGAGGATCTATTGGAAGTTGGAGGACTATTACCCTTCTTCAATTAGATATTCGCTCAGAGTTTAGGTTTAATGCTTGAATGAAAATTTTCATAGTAGTGATTTGCTTAATTCAGTTCTAGTTTTAGATTTTTATCCATGATATTCAAAACATGGATCAATAATTATTATTTGATTTTATTTCTCTCATTTCACAACTTCTCACCTATCACCTGATATGGGAGAAGATATAGTATTAGTTATTTTTTGATCAGTCATCAGTGACATTATGAGTTGATAGGGGTTGCTAGCACTAGCAATGTTGAGCAAAGGTCATCAGTATTTATTGGACATCTTGGAGATATGCCATACATAGTATATATTGGCTACTTTGATGGGATTCTTAGTGGGGACTTATGTGGATTGATGTAGTTAGACAGGCCTGGATCATGTTCTACTATAGTATGGTACAATGATCATAGGGGATGAAAAAGTCTTGATAATGTTCATCAACCTTTTATGCCATAACTCATAAGGTGGGATTATTTATGGATCATCATTATATTTGGTCAATATCAAGATGTACAGTGCACTAGTTTTAGTTACTTCAAATTTTCTTTGATGGATTCAGAGTCATTACTCTAGTTATTTCATATTCCATTCCGCTTTAAATAAAGAGGGAGTATTATAGGTCACATGATCGAAAGTAAATTTATTTATTTACTTTGTTATGTTATTATTTTAATAATAAAGTTGTTAGTATATAGTTTAGTAAGTTAGTTTTCTTATGGGAATAACCCTTAAATTAGTTGGTCTCATTGTTACTTCCCGTAAAAGCTTTATAAATATGGGACTTTTGAAAATATTTTTAATATATAATTTTACCTTTGTTCAATCTATATCAAACATTTACAATGTAGATTTCATATTTCCCTATATGTGAGCAATGTTATCAATTCAGTTACTCTTATATACACATGTGTCACACTTCTACTTAAATGTGATATAGGCATACACAGACACATGATGCATTCATCTTTTAGCTGTTGGACCTTCCTTATACTCATGTCATATGGACATTAGAGGCATACATTTATTTTATCTTGATACACATAGGTTATATGATTTGATAATCACTCTACATTATCATGATTGAGCTTACATATGTACTTACACATGCTTATTATCCATTATTATATCTTACGTAGGGTACTTTACATACTATAAACATGACATACTTTTCTTAACACATTGGATCCATGGGCTACTATGATATGTTTATGTTGGTTTCTTATGCTTTAATTTATACACTTATTTGAATATCTTGTATTGATTTTTCAAACATTTGAGTATGTTCCTTTGATTGTGTCCCTCATGCCTATGTATGCTTTCATTGATATTTGCATATGTCATTATTTATTGTATGGAAATTTGAATATGTCATTATCTTTATGGAAATTGTAATAATTCAAGTCCCTTAGATTATGTGACATTTTAACATGCCCCTTGTTTATAGTCTCCTTGGACCATTGCCTTTGAACTTATTTTTGAGTGGTCTTATGTGTATGTGCTTGTTTGTTTGTTGAGATTTTTCTATTACTATTTAGATGTTGCCATGATAATTATCATGCATATTAGGCCTATATTTTATCACATTGATTTTATGTGTTTCAATGATACATTTACCTAGTTATTCTCCTTTTATATGTTACATGGTTACATTCATAGAGTATGTAGTTATCTTATCCTTTTGAGATGAGGTAACTATAAGTTCCTATATTTCCCTCACCTCAAGGGGGGTATATTAGTATAGGCATGTCATAGATACATGTTCTCCACACTTAGAATAGTTTTTAGATTTAGTGGGGGCATACTTTGGAACCATTTTATCCACACTCATTCAATATATGGTACTTATATCAATTTATTAAATTTAGTGGGGGCATGTGTTGGAAGCATGTTCTCCATGTTCATTTAATATGTGCTACTTATATTAGTTTTTATATCCATTAGGGTCATGTCATATAAGCATGGCTTCCACACATTCAAAATTATTAGATTCAGTGGGAGCATGATTTGGAAGCATGTTATCCAAACCTATTCAATATTCAACATCTCTACTTTATAGTGGAGGCATGTTTTAGAAATATTTCCTCCACATTGGTACTTATATAAATTTTCAAACTTCATATATAGTGGGGGTTATTTTGGAATAATGTTCTCCATACTTACACAATTATTTGAATTAGATAAAACACACAATTATATGATTCAAATTCACAGTTGTGGTAAAATTCTATACATTGGTACTATTTTTATACATAATTTCATCATGATACATCTAAGGTGCATATGATATGCAACATGTGCCTAATATTTCAAAATCTAAATAATTTTTAGATTCCAAAACTCTTTATGAATTGTTTCCATATCACATACTACTTCATACTAATACCCTACTAACATTTACAAACTTTTATTGAGATAATCTACTTCATTAGTTGGTTTACCTTTAGTATGGTTGAGGTGATCAAAACACTCAATCTTTCCAAGTTTTTAGGTAGGAATTGATCATCCAGCCTCACCAGGTTATAAGTATCATTAGGTTGCATAGTTGAGTTAATCTTAACTACCAAGTGGCAACTCACTTTTGTTTCAAAGTTGGGGGTATGGGCCTCTCTCTCTCTCTCTCTCTCTCTCTCTCTCTCTCTCTCTCTCTCTCTCTATATATATATATATATATATATATATATATATATATATATATATATATATATATATATATATATATATATATATATATATATATATATATATATATATATATATATCCTTGCGTATACGCTTTAAACATTTATCTATATTTATCCTAATCTCAATTTTCTAAGCCTTACAATGATACATCTTTTTGAAAAATAACTTGCCAATAGGTAAAGTAGTTACATCGACACACAAGTGTACTCCTAAACTTGCTCTTTCAATTTCAATCTATTTCAAGTAATTTCAACCCAGATTATTTGCACTGATTTTATACTATAACATACTCTTGGTTAAAATTTAGTCATAATTAAAATTTAGTCGCCAGTAGATCACTCAAGTTGGGTACATGCAAATACAAGGTGTGCATACACACCTAGGTACACATTTCTTTCCTTTAAACTAGTAATTTCATTACTATATTTAAGGGGGGGGATGTAGAAGATATTTTTTTATTATAAAGCACCTCATTCTTGTACACTTGGAAAACTTAGACCTTGGCTATTCCCTTCAGCTCTCTATCTTTCCCACTTTTTTTCAAGTGTTACAACCTTCCAATCAGTTACCAGAAGAACTTGATGGGTTTTTTTTTAAATACTAAAGACAATCATTTTTACTTAAATCCAAACATACTTACTCAAACTTAACCCAAACACACACCACACAATGATTCTCAATTGAATATTCATGGAATATTCATTAGTAAAAGAGTGTCTAGATCTTACAGAAATATAGAAAGACTTTCTCAAAAGTATCTTCATTATTTGGAAAATGGAGGTTTTCAATCCTTTATACTAGTGAATGTGATTATTCCCAAAATAAAGGCAATCATACTTCAAATTATTAGGAATGGATAAATCCAAAGGTAGCTTATGCATTAAAAACACCTAAACTCCACACCAATCATCTTTACCACATTCAAACTATAATAGTTTAAGGTGATAATACCTCTAGGTTTTTATTATCTTAATTTGAAGATCACCCCTCAACACCAATTATCCACTATTTAGTGGTATGTTTATTAAATGTTAGGAAGTCTTATATCATTTTAGAACATGAATAATGATGGTCTCAATAACAAAAAAATAGCAAGAAATAAGTAATTAGTCAATAAGTGTAGGTTCTATATCATGGACAAGGAATACAAAGTTTATAAATCATTTAATTTTTTACTGATTCAAGATACATAAAATATTACATGATTCACTTCTCAAAAAACTCCTTCCCATAAGCAAGAGAATGTATTAAAATAATATTTATTTTAATTTAAAACATGCTCCTAAATAATAACACCTTATATGAGCAAGTGTTCAATAATCATTAAGGATATCATTGTAATATATAAATCTTACTTCAAATTAAGTTTGATAAAGATAAGACAACCCATAGTTTGTTACATATAATGGGTGGGAAGATATTTTCATATAGGAAACATAAAAATCCAATTATACTTGTTCAAGCAAGGTTTTTTTTTTGCAATACAAGAGATTACAATCCTTGAATCCATACTAATTTCATTTGTCAATAGACATGCACTAAAATCAACCTACAAGTTTAATCAATGTAATGCTAGCAAAGAATCTCCCTCATAGTTACATACAATAAAACAAATTCCTCTTTATAAGGTTAATTTGTGTTTATACATGTAAATTAACTATTATGCTAAAAGAACAATATCAAGGGTTAACTCCACTTCTCCAAAGTAACAAATATTATCAAAAATTATCACCACATGTTAATTTATAACTTTTATTAAAATTCCTTACCAAATAATTTTTCACTTTTCTTTCCCATGATTTCACATTCTTATCTTTAATCAACTAAAGATATCAATTGTCTACTAATATCAATATAATATTTAAAAGACACCTATAAATAAATTAAAAACTACTGAAGTATAAGTGTCACATCTAATGGCTTAAATGTGTGCTTTTAAAGTAAGAGCACTACAGTAGAACAAGAAGTGCATCACAAATATCTTTTGTTTCCCTTTTCTACCCATCAACTTAATTCATTCCAGATCTATCAAATATTGCATTTATTACATTGTACTTCACTTTTATGTTCACCTTACCCTTATTTTTAACCCATATAAACCTCAATCATAAATTTAATACTTACTATAACTCCAAATTCACATGTATGTTTAACCACACATTATAGCACCTATTATTTATCCAAAAATTAATATATCACACTATTCACATATAATCATGCATACTTCCTATCTAACATACTACTCCTAGCTTTGTGTTATCAAAACCCACATATATTTAATGTCACTTCTTAATTGTCAGACACATACCTTAAATCTTGTATAAATATGATTAATGTACAATAGATAAAATCTATATAAAAATACTAAGGGACACTCTCATCATCATTCAAAGAAACCAGCTTCTCACACAAAGCTATTACAAATTCTCAAATATGAGTACCATAAATTTCTATAAAAATAAGACTAATTAGATGGAAATTTATTTACCTCTATTAATAAGGTTAATCTTCCCTATGAAAATTCAATTTTAGGATTATTGAAAAATACAACCAATAACAAATCTAAGACCATTTTATATTATCAAAAGACAAACAAAATATATCTTTATGAATGAGAAATAAGGAAATACATGGAAGAGACCTCTCCTTTTTTTTTAAATAAATACACTCTTTTAACCACATGGGTTATATGCCCTAACTACTCAATTAATAAATAGTTGTTATCTATAATATTTCATTCTATATTTCTCCTTGACATTATGATTTCTACTACAGAACAATGGAACTAAAAACAATAAGTTTAGGCAACAATATAAATCATAGAGATTTGTAAAAAGGTAAGGTATTCCATCTAAGATAAAATATGGATCTACATTAGAAATAAACCTTTAAATAATTTTGATTGTTATTAAATTCTTATTGTTTAATCTCTTGACTTTAATTATAAGGAAGAAAGAAAACCCCCAAATTTGGCATTTGGGTTGAGGTGTAGTGTCCAGGTCAGCCCAAATATTTAACCATGTGATTTAAAAAGAACAAAAATCTATACATGAGCTTTTAAAAACTACACTAAGCACCATATTTATATTCTTAGTGTAATTTTATCAAACAGTTTGTATGCAACCATCTAAAATCCATGTTTTGCCTATTCAGGCCATCCCACTACATAGAGGTCAAATTTGGTTTTGGTAGAATTAATAAAATCATTCAACTTCTATTGTCACATACTAGAATACTAATTATTAGGGCATTAAACTTAATGTACTGGTATTAAATACAACAAAATAATAGTAATATGACATACCAATAATTATATGTAAAATCTTTGTTTTCTTCCAGCTAAATCACTACAATTATCCATTGATTAGGAACAAGAATTTATATCACATTGGGATTTCTCATGCTTTCCACATGGAACACCATACTATATTATGCGTAAATAAATTTTAAAAAGTTTCATTATAAATAAATCAATAAATTATTTTCTAATTATCATCATTTTATTTATAGATTTGTGTTTTCTAGGCCATTAACTCGTATAGATGATTTATGGCAAATTTAGGGTTTTTTTAGGCCTACAAGTGGATATTAGTATCACCTATATGTCTAAAAATATATTTGTGGTTACCTTTACAAAGTGTTTGGTATAACCTCCATATGTATAAATCAACAAATGAAATAGTAGTTTCCCTAAATCACCATTTAGCACACCAAAATCACCCTTCATTGAGTTATATTTCAAAGGTAATTACACTTCCCAACACTTGGGTCAGATTTATGCCCACCCAAAACTAGAATAAATAAATGAATCATCCTCTTTATTCTCACTATTTGTTATCCAAATTTATCATACCCCAAAGACAACCTAGAGATGGAAATTTCTTCCATCTATGGATAAAATCACATTAAATCTATAATTAGAACAACCACCAAAAAAATTCATCTATTTGGACATGAGGCATTTTATTTCATCCACTCTTTGAACACCTTTGTGCCTTCCTCAACACTACCACCCAGTCATATTTATTTTATCAATTTTTAGTTGATTTATTAAATGTTGTTACTAATTTCACATTACTAAGATACAATTTTAAATAGAGAAAAGTATCTCTGCAATATAGCATTCTAAAATAGACCTAGGTGACTTTAGGGTGTCCAACTAGCCATCCCTAATACATGTTAGGGGATAAAAATATGGAAGGTTTAAAATAGCCTTATAATCTTACTATAATAGGTTATTGTCATTTCTATTGTTTCCATAAGGAAAAACTAATAATTAATCTACCTTATACAGGAAATATTCATGGTTTCATTTTATTTTATTTTTTTTTTTTTGCCTGGTCCTCAGCCATAGAATTATTAAAACTTGATTATAGAAGCTAGAGAGATAACTCATATGGTTTAATTTTTAAACCAAAAATACATATAGGCAATAAATTAAACTAAATTGGGTCAATTGAGGCATAACACCATGTGAAAAAAACATAAAATAGAAATAAGAACATTTATAGCACCAATTCAACTAAAAAAAAGTACAATCTAATCCAAACTTATCAATCTAAATAAGAATCATACCAACATGTTCAGTCTTAAATAAAAATTATAGGTGGAGGAAGATCCACTTGCCTATTGTATTAGTCATAGTCCAAAATTTCTTCATGATTCTCCTTTTAACCCACTTATATCTCATCCCCATTTATTAAGCCCTTACTTCCTTTTGTTCTCCTTACCTTTACCAACCACCATAACTATGTTTTGCTTGGTATTTCACCCTTCTCCCCAATCATGCCATGACCCTAGGAAATTATTCCTCGTGCTCTTCCCAAAGAGAAAGAAAATGAAGGTTTTCCATTTGTTTGATTTCAAATTTCCTTCCTCTCTTCTAAAAAGAATGTTGTTTAAATTATAATTGCACAAATTTCAAACCCTAATCATTTCTCCCTTTCATTTCCCCAATGTAAAAGATTTTTATTTTATTTTTTTCAATCATTTTCTTTCCTATGGTGTCCTCTTTTCCCTTCTTCCTTTTAACAACTTACTAATGTTTTAAATATCTTCTAACTATGAAATTTATTTACCTCTTTTCTTTTATTTTCTCTTATTCACGTTATAATTCTATCACTATAACAACATATAATCCCTCTTTCCTCAGTATATACATAGATTAGAAATAATGCTCAAACATATGTCATCTATAATCATCCAAATAAAAGTATTAAAACCTTATAACAAGGATGAATGAATAAAATTTTATAATCATAAAGAATAATTTAAAATAAAGAAAGGAGAAGGAATTATGGTCATTCTTCATTTACATGGGTCCAATTCATTTAGCATGGGCTTGGCATCATAAAATGGGTTTACATCTTAATTATCTAATATCTTTGAAGGATCCCCATATTGGTTTTTTTTCCCCCAACTTGAAGATTAATTGGAATAAAAGATTATAACCTTATAACAAGGATATAAAATTTTATAATCATAAAGAATAATTTAAAATAAATAAAGGAGAAAGAATTATTGTTATTATTCATTTACGTGAGTCTAATTAATTTAACATGGGCTTGGCACAATAAAATGGGTTTATGTCTCAATTATTTACTATCTTTGAAGGATCATCATCTTGGTTTTAGTTTCCCCTGCTTGAAGCTTAATTGGAATACATTTTTCCCAATTTGATAAGTGCAATTAGCTATATGTTGATGATGGCCACATAAAATAAATTTATCATTATGGAGTAAAATGGAAATTTTATATAATTTCCAATAGGGATTTACACCTTGAAACAATAGAGCCAACATGTTAAAAAATATAATTAATCATGCAAAATAAATAGGCAAACAACAATCATATCCACTATTTTGCATAGTTATTAGCAATCATGATATGACAAGGAACTAAAACTTATAAATCATATCCATAGATTGATTCTTGATCTTATAAATAATATTAGTTATTTATTACTATGTCAATCATTGGTAGGTGTCCTTATTTTGTTACAAGAAAAAATGGGATGTAATAACAAGTCTCGCATCTACTCTATCTTTGTGCTTCTTGGCCTATATCTCTTAGTATGACTAGTTTTATATTGATGAAATAGGTCTTCTATCTTTCCTAAAATTATTAAAATGTACTTATCTTCCATCTCTACAAGTTTTGAACTTATACTTTTTCTCTTGTTCTTTGGACACTAACATCCAGGTTAAAGAATAGCATCAACATTACTGTCCTACACTGATGTAAGTGTCCAGTGTCATAAATTCATATAATTTACAAATGAAAGGTATCCTAATTTTCAACCAAATTAATTTATTTAAATTTATTACTCCAAATGGATTGGTATAAATACAATATCAACCCTCATTCATTCCTCACCTATGAATACCTACAAAAGGCCAAAGAGACCAAGGAAACCAATCAAAAGGACTCTATCAATCATTCATTTGATTAAAGCTTCCGTATTTCCATACCATTCATAGGTAAAACACACTTATAGGTTTGAATTACTAAAGGATTATCCTAAGATCTTGATTTGTTAAGTTACAAGATTGGTCATTGTTGCTCTTTATTTTCACATATTGTATGATTCACACTCAAGCCAACACATAGGGGAGAACTACATCAGTTAAGACCCTCTTTAGAGTATTCACTATGTAGGTAATGTACTTTGATAGTGGGGTTATTGGGTTTAGCTCGTCATCATGTCCACACTAACCCATTTCCCCAAGGTCACATTAAAGATGGAAAACTATGGTTTTTCCATTTCACAAGTAGTGACTATCCATGACCTAGATTTAAATACACAAAATTAAAGTCAAAGTATAACCCAAAGGCATCTAGGTGTCTATGTATTATTTTAATAGATATTATATATAGGACACTAGCATTAAATCTAGAGAGTATTGTTGACATAATCATCCCAGGCTGACATTACTACCTAGAGAGCCAGAAGGGTTAGATCCAGAATTTGATGATAGTTCCAAAATATACTTCCTACCTAATTTCATCTTGTTCTAGATCCAAAACTGCATTAGCATCATAATAAGATAAGTACTTCACTTCTTTTTCATTTATATATCTAGCATAATTTTACTTCCCATATTTGGAGTATCTCAGTATAATAAATTTAGTGTATGCTTATATATGAGTTTAGCATCTAATCAATATGTTATATATATGATTATCACCCTTATTTCATTTCATTTCTATATACCCCTTTAATGCAAATCTAGACTAACTAATAGTCACTTAGATTTCATTTTAAAGTTAAAAAAGATGGAAGTATATGAAAACTAAGAATAAACTATATCAAGATGGTTTATATAGTTGGTATATAACTAAAAATAGAATACTATATCAGGTTGGAAGATATAGTAGGATCAAAGAGAAATAAATTATCAATTTATTAGTGCCAAAAATAAATAATTGTATCAAGTTAGTTGATATAGTTTCAAAAATAGAAAAAATGTCTCATGTTAGTTAATACAATTGTATACATAGAAAATGATATCAGGTTGGCTAATATAGTTGATCTAAAATATTCTAATATTTATGATTATTTGAATACAATGATAACAATAAAATAGGTAAAATATGAAAATGATCCAACCAATGGTGGGATATTATTCACATCAAGTTTACTAGAATGTATGTTGATAGTTAATCCAAATTCAAGATAACACTTCAAATAAAATGTAAATGTGAAAACAATCCAACCAAGGGTGGGATAGGATTGATATTAGGTTCACCATAATGTATGCATGGGATAGGATGACCAAAAATAATCATATTTCTCTCTATAGACTATAATACAAACAAAGATCACAAAAATATAGTATGTGTATACTTGGACAGTATAGTGACAATGTTATGGGTGGTCGTATATCTAATAGAGGGTGTACCACACTCAATAACAATGGTGTTAGGTTCCCAATCATATGACTAAGATATGTGTTATGGCTCTAACTAGATCCCAAATTAAACCAATTATATTACAATGGTAACAAAGAAGTGTATAAAGAATATAATAAGGATAGCATGCAAGGAACTAACGAACAAGGGTATCTTCTATCTAATATAGTTGTTACATATTAAAATAATAATAAAGTGGTGCAATGGTTAACCAGTAATGTTCTATGCAAACTAAGGTGATAAATTCCAAGCTTAATAACCTCATAGTTATAACATCTTATTAGGTATAAGGAATACTTAAGCAAGGAAAAATAACATGTATCTACCATAACAATAAAAATAAATAAATCTATCTACTAAGTAAATAAATGAAAGATAATAAAGATAAAAATACGTACCTTTAGGGTTATTCATTGGTGCATCAATCTCCCCCTTAGCCCAAGTGGTAGTTTTCAATAGATGGTATAGGATGAAAACCTCAAATGATATGAAAAATATCTAGATATCCTTTGTTGGGGACTCTAAATACTAGGATACCTCCTTGGCATGATGACTCCTATTGAGTTTCAAAAACTTCTAATCAAGACTAGACCTCTAAGAATGAGACTTTAACCTCTAACTCCTCCTTTTACTACTTATGGATATAAATTTGAGAAAATGAAAATTATATGAATTTTATGTTGTGTGAAATGATAATTATGACCCTTATATATACAACTCTAAACCTTAAATTAACCTCGAGCCATGCTAATGCTATCAGCCAGGTTGATACAATCAAAAATGATATTAACTAATAGAGAATTAGATCATCTAGGTAGATATAGTATAAATGATAGGGAAAAAACTCATAATTATATCAGTCAGGTTGATATAGTATACGAAAAGATAGGAATGAAACATATTAAATTATCCTAGCCAATATTGTAAGAAAATAGGGTGGCTAAAAAATATGAATAGAAAGTAAAAAAGAGATAATATATAAAGAGGCCTAAATAGGTTTTGCTAATAGTAATTAAGGTATGATATAATAATATTCAAAAATATCTCACAAAGTACCATGATCTAATCCTACCCCATTCTCAATTAACTCTTTAAGACATACAGTGAAGTAGATAGAGGAACTAACAATCCCCTCTAATAGAAACTATCAATAAAGTGATAAAATTAAAAAAAATTAGGTGTAAAGAGATAATAAATATATATTTTATATGATATTATAATTTGGAGGACTTGTAAAAGGATACAAAGAGAGATCAATATTTTCTAAAGAAATATAAAGAGTAGGTTCATAGATTGGTAGCATTGTTTGAATTGAAGTTCCTATGAGTTTGTGTGGAAGTTGATGTATTCTATAAATCACCCTAGAAAATATAGGTATAATATTTGAATACTTATTTCACATAACAGTAACTCCATAATATATTATAAAGGAAGAGAGACTATAAGCTAAGTGAATCACAAATTTGAAATCATAGTCTAAGGATCTCTCGAAGGCAATGACAAAGGTAATTAATAAACTCATTTTAAAATAATAATACACCAAGATATTTGCTAAATTTATGCATGTAAAGGAGAATGTGAAGTAATATCAAGAGAATAATTTTCCATACATTTTGATCTAATGAAGCATGTGCAAAATGTGGAGAATCAAGAAGAAAGTGTAAAATTTTAAAGAAACACAAAATTTGAAGATATAAATACAAAATAATTACAAGGATTATAATGAATTATTTATGGATATTTAGGAAAATTTATTAGGATAAGAATATAATGTGTACACAAGTTATCAATGGCATAGAATCTCGATAAAAAAAATACTATCAATATATAAGATTAGTGATAATAATAAAGAATTATTAAATATTTTATGGAATGAGGCAGAAGAGTTAGCACCAAATATTTAGTCAAAAAATGATCAAAGGGATCATATTGAGAATGAATTTAAGGATAAATTGGTTGAAGCTTTGGTTGTATATGAAGATGAACCAACCATAATGGAATCAAATAATATATTTTTTAAGGACAAAAATGAAGTGTAGTTTAGGATAATGTTTATCCTACAATTGTAGTTAAGGAAATATTATAAAGTTTATTTGAGAGTTAAAGTGTGAGTGAAACACATTTAAGGCACTTGTGTACTTCAAAAGTAAATCTTCTTAGATCATGCACCCATGGAGGAAATTTTAGTGCATGATGAATTATGAACATTATGTCAGAATAATAAACACAAGTCAAATAGAAAATACATGTGAATAAGGAAATCGGTGAAGGATATGTTGACACTTGGAAATAAACTAAAAAATGAGAAGTAGGATTAAATGAGGTTAGATATAGGTTGGAAAGGAATAATATAGAATGGAAAAATTAATATTTTACTATTTATAAATGTGGATGTGATCTAGAATATAATAGTCATGGATGTACAGATAGTTGGCATGAGTGATGGAAAAAAGTGATGATTTAGTGACAACAAGTAGGGGTTGAAGGGATCCAAAAAAGTATAAGAATTTAATTTTTCCTTTCAATTGAGAATTTGATTCCTTTACATGTTGGATTATTTATATTTTTTGAGACAGAGTTGTTTAGATATAAGCATTAGTCTATGGTTTGAGTGTAGAATCTTCATGGTTCAAATGTAAATATCACCATGAAAGGATAATTATTAATAGTATGATGTGTGATTTTAATGGTGTGAGTGTAGAATATTCATGGTTCATTTTAAATATCACTATAAAAGGATCATTTCTAATTGTATGATGTGTGTTTTGTAATGAATGAATATTGATGTGAATAAAATGATGGATTTTGTAATTGTGATGAATATTGTTATCTTTTTTATTTTTTACATGGATGATACTTGTTTCCTTTGATTCCTATTTGTAGACACTCAATTTTGGAACAATCCTTCTTATTAAAGTGTTTTTAGCATTGTTTTGTGCATATGGGATATCACATGAAATTAGGGTTTATTGGAATTTGTTTTTATTTATTCTTCTCCTTTATATGATCCAATGATCTTATTTATATTTTTATGTCACGTAGTCATGTTTTTGTTGTGCTCATGAGATTTTTTTCTCTCTCATTTGACTATTTGTGCTTGCTTACTCCTCTAGTATAGGAACAAAAGTCTATTGAACCTACTTTTGAGTAATATCAATGGTCTCATAAATTTAGTCCTTTGGTTATTTGGGAACTTCTACCCATGATTGTGTCTTATTAGTTTTTCAATCCATTTATATTTTTTTTTTTTCTTGTCATATTTTATGCACCTATATCTCTTTAATTCAAAACATGATAAGACTTTATATATAAATTATTTAAGAATTATAAGCATCCTTATATCTTTACAACCAATAAAATATCTAAAAATTTGAAGTATAAGTTTTATTCATATTCAATATAAGTTTTTAATATATTTTATTCATTATTAATTTTAGGCACACTCTACATTAAATCATATCTTATCAAGGACTTGCACATTTTACCAAAATTGACCTATGTGAATGTGTATGTATTTACATATCCCACTTAGGGAGAGAATGAAAAATCTTATTTTCTTAAATTATCCAATAAAACTACAAATGAACTATAAGGGGTTTGATTCATGTATGCGGGATATATAGCTAAAACCTAATCTTGGTGGTTACCTGACCCAATTACTTCTTCATTTCTATTTTTCTCTAATGTCTTGTGACAAGCTAGATCAAAGGCATTGAAGGATAAAATTAGGTATTTTTTTCCACAAATTCAAAAATTTACATTTATATTGAATTATAAAATCTAGTAATGTAAAGCATAGAATAATTCATAATATAAAAAATATATTTCAATACATAATTGGTGAAATAGGACATGTACAGTAGTAAAACTAGTGAGCCATTGATCCCACCCAACACATGATAGGTGTAGGCATGAATCACGTCCATGTAGTCATGAATCATGTCCATGCATAGTCATATGCTTAGATTATATATAAATAGATATAGGCCTACATAATTTGTGAATGTTCTAATATTTTTATTTCATATTATCCATTATTTATTTCAAATTATAAAATTATGTAGTTGCAATAATTTTAGCTACTAGGGAAGATCTTAAAGTGATTTTTAAAATTGATAAAATATAGATCTCATTACTGCATCTAGTTTTTTTAACTTATTTTAGATTTAGAAGATATAAATAGGATAAATATATATATGTGACTAAGGGAGAAGGTACTTTGCTTATATTTTATTTTTTATTGCTCACTACCTTGCATAGTCATCTATAATGGTCTATGTAAGCTCTATGAGTACTCAACATAGGAAACAAACTATCAAAAATTATTAGAATGTTGTCAACAAAACCTATACATATATGGTAACTAGTATTGTCTACTCTCTACCAGAATTATCCTTATGCACTTTTCTAATTTTCTATACCATAGATCGATGTGATTATTTTTCTAGACTATTCTTGTGTAATTTTTTGACCTCATCCTTATGTGTAATATCTTGATTTTCTATTAATTTTATTTTGAACCCTAGATCCACTTTTGATACTTTCTTGACCTAAAATAATAGGGGTAAAATATGGGTTGGATATCCCCAAGCACTCCATGCTAAGTGGTTGATTATTTCTTACATTCTAAAACTCTAAAGAGATCTCAAACTATACATAGTTCTCCTACCTATATGTATATGTGCTCAATAGTGTTCATCTAGAATGCAATGAAATTCTTTAGCTTTAAACACTTGACAAAATGCAAATTTAACCTTGTGATAGTATTTAGACTAAGATATTAAATTATTCCTTTTAGGGTTTTTTTAGGTTTTATTTCTCTTGGATAGTGCTTCAAGGGTGTGTAAATGGATTTATCAAGCTTTTTCTAAGATGATTACTAGATGCTAGATAGGAATGTCCTTAGGTTGGATGTGTATTTATAGATGACTCTTTGGGTAATTTCCCCCATAATTGATATATGAAATGTGCATAGGCTGACCCAAGAAATGAATTTGAATTTAAAAAATATCCATTAAAAGGCTTGGGACATTACGAGCAATTATAGACACTACCAATAACATCTAATGTTTAATTGATGTTGACACTATCCATAGACATAAAATCATTGATCTAGAATATGGTGATAATTTGCTTAGGATTATAGATTATTCTAATACATAGTATGGAGATCTTGTATATAAATGATAGAAAATTAGGTTGGCCAAATCCATAGATAGATAAAATATAAGATAAAATATTATCAATATTTAAATGTGTAGTACAAGTCATGTATGTCCAAATACAGGTCAAAATTGATGTTCCCAAGTGTTTAATACCAATTTTTGGTATCTATAAATGCCCCTATTTTAGTCTAGTATTAAAAATTTAAATTTAATAGTAAAAAAAAAATTACTTAATTTTAATTAAACTTGGTGCTACAAGGTATTCCTTGAATATTTATCTTTCTCCAAGAATAATTTGTAGGGAAACATGTATAAATTAATGTCTAGTCATGATATAAAATCTAAAATAATATATAATATTAAATTATTTATAATTGAAAAATCAAGGAAAAATACTCATATTGGTATGAAAACTAAGCTCCCCTCTATTGAACTCAATTGGAAAATTCCATAAAGTGATTATGCCCCAAGGATATGCCTTTGATAAAGTCATAGGTTGATAAGTACATGTTCCAACACCCATTGCAGATAGATAAGTTCCATTTGATAGATGCAAAACCTAAAACATACACCTCTAAATATCATCATAAGTAAATAAGACATTGAATTAACTATTAGACGTATATTTTTAGACCCAAAGTTATTACATAGGACAATCGATCATAATCAAATAAATAAACAAGTTTCTGCATGAATAACATTCATAACCCAAATTTGATCTACTTTTACCTTAGTGTAATATATAAATCCATAATTTATATGTCAATATACTCAATCTAATTAATCTGATAAACCTTCTCAATCTAACCCATATAAGCCTTCTCACAATTCCATAGAATATTTCAAGCATCTCTCATAATCATGTAGAATTTCCCACATATTCTCTAGATATGAATCAATTTATCCCAATATAAATCACATAATATAACCCAAAATTTGAATCAATTATTCATCAAGGTTTGAACCTCTATGACAAGCCCATAAGTATGCCCACCTTTTAAGATGAGGAGTGAAACCTATTAATCACTCATCTCAAAAGAAAGAGATTTATACATCATGATATATGTAAAATATGTAATCATGTAAAGCATGTGTGCTAACATGATAAGATATGTAATCATATAAATATTTGATCACTCGCACACATATGAAACGTGTAATACAAGGCATAAAATTTTTATGTCAAGTAAATAGAATAATTAGGCATGAAATAATAATCAATGCACTAATAGTAATCATAAATATAATCACTTATAAATAATCTATTCAAATATGCATGATAAAAATATTTAGCACTATGCACAATATAATAATGTGTCATAGAAATCAAAGCATGATAAGCTCAATAACCATCATAGAATCACACACATATACACACAATGTTATAATCATGACATACACAAGCACTCAATACATGGCATGACTTTGACCTGACATAGAAACAACATGGCCATGACTTAGACAAGAGGATCCTTGAAAAAAATGAAACATGACATATAAGACAATCAATACACTCATAGAAACATGTAAAATAGCACTCAATGTAATAGTCATCAGTGATTATGAAATGTAACACACATATATGATCATGTAGTGTAACAATTTTTAATAATCACCAATAGAATAGGTAATGTTATGCATATAAATCATCACACAATTTAATACACAATCAATGGTCACACCATGTAAAAATCATATGTAGCATATAACAAGTAATGTTTGTTTACATAATCAAGTAATGTCATCATTAAATCATACAAAATTAAAATTACCATAGAATATAGCACCTTAAATAGTATACATAAGATAAATTCATGTGTAATCAGTCTAATTAGTTTGATGTGGTCAATGAAATGGTCAAATAAATATATAACATGTAAATATGTACCAAGTTTCCCCTCGTATAGGCATGCCTCCAAGGTAGATTGTAAGGAATGACCCACATTTGTATGTCCATGTATCATATATAACTTGTATGCCATACATCCCACTCATGTATACCATTAAATTATAGATGTAGATAATATATATGTAAAGTGCCATGTAGATGATAAATAACCTAAATTAATCATGTAGGTAGCAAAGCATGTCATGCATAAGTCTTGATTTATTTTTTTTGAATTTTTTAACTTTTTTAATTTTTTTCATTTCTTTTATTTGATTTATTGAAAATGAAATATATTAATGCTAGCCAATGATCCCATCAATGGGATGCTCAGATGTATGTCCCAAATTTATTACTGTAAATTTCACCTACCATGGGTGAGGATTAACATATGTATTTGTATCTGAATCTAAAATTTGATCCAACACTATAACATATCCATAATTTATAATATATCCCACATGATCATTATACATTATGTATATCTATAAATAATAATAACCTAGGAACTACTCTATGCACAAGGATTATAAGATGGTGCTTGTTGCGGAACACACAGAGCAGTCTATACAACCAACTTAATACATGACATACTAGGTAACATCTACTATGGAACCTAAATAGACCTCTTAAATAATATATGTTGAATCACTAGTATTAGAATAATATATATTATGTCTTTGAACTATCTTTGTGAAATAAACCTATATATGTTTTATAATAGGTTATGGTAGAAGTGGTGGAGAAAATGTCTATGGCTAAATAACATACTCATATGGAACACCTAGAACTATAAACACATGGTTTCTATTGATGTACTTCACACATTAATGTACTAAATATGGTACTATATGTAATTAATGTATCCATGGATGTCCTAATAATATTTTAAATGCCCCATTATTTGGAAAAACCAAGTAAAAACTATTATAGGCCCTCCCATAAGAAGTAACATAATTCTCCTAATCTTTTTTTATATATTTCATACCAATCAAATATTTATGTGTGTACCTAAGACTATTAAGAAAAGTCATAGTGAAAATGTTTCACTTAACCCATTACACCATAACATTGTATTCAATGTGAGTCATTGTAATCACACATAAACAAGGGCACATTTTTTATTTGATAGGGTAAAAAACATAGTTTTTGGGAGGACCTTAAACCATTAATACAAAATATACAACAATTAAGCTCAAATGAAATGTTGTAACTAAGGACTCATGAGGGACAAAAGAACAAATAGATAGCTAAACCAAATCTTGCCAAAAGTATCAAATATCCTATAGCAAGAGACCAATAAAAAATAAAGAGTCTTTAGCAAAAAAATTATTTAACAAAATAAATTAGTACCATATAAAAATAGGGACCTACCAAAAGGCCCAAACAAAACTACCAACCAATAGGTAGCCCATGGCCAGCTACTAATAGGAATTGAGCCAATGACCACAAAACTAAGACCAGCTAGTAGAAGGTGTCCTACAACATAACAATATTCATCTACCAATATTCTACATTTAAAGACATTATCTATCTTTAGCTAAATTATAGGACCCCACCTAGGCTGAGGGAGTTGGGTCCTTCCTTCTTCCTTTCATTGGCCCCCCATGATGAAGAGTCATGTTGAAGGACTGGACCTCTGATCTTCTATCATTTTTCATTTTTTTCACCTTGGTCCACCCATTATCCTATACATTTTCTATGTCAAATGGTAAAATAAATTCAATTGGTTTTGAGGAAAGGGATTTATCTTCTACTACATCCTCTTCCCTTGTTTCCATCCTAGGTATTTTTATTTATTGAATAGATTCCTTAGATATAGAATCGACATGGGTTTTTAATCCAAAATATAACTCCCTCTCAATTGTATTATTAACATTAGGATTATCCTCTAAGATTTTAGGGTCCTCATTTTGAATATCATTCCCAAACTTTTTTGAGGCCGAATCATATTCAATGCTCTCTGAATCAAGGGCATTTATAGTGAGATGGGTAGAACAAAAGTTTGTCCACCAATATTTTTTATTTTTTCTTCTCATTTTACTATAATATTTGGTCAAATGACCTATGTTAAATCAACTCTGATATTGAAACAACAAACCTTCATATTCAATGGGTTATGACCAAGAGCGATCACCTACTTGCAAGTTAATTGTATCAGGAAGATATTTAGAGGTATCAATATTGACCAAAATTATAGAAAAGGTAGTATGATAAAAGTACTTAGTATCTAGGTGTATTTTTAAAAACTTTCCTTTGGATTTTTCTATAACTTTAAATCTAGGGGTAGACCAAAATTAAAGTGGGAGATAAGGTAGGCATATCCAAATTGATATTTCATTTAGGTGTTCAATGAGGGGGGTAAAATATGGGGACCATAGTTTCATAATAAGATGTTGATTCAAACACCATAAATGTCCTTGAATCAATTCCTTATATTTAATGTAATTAAATATAATAATAAATAAACTCTTATCCCTAGGGTATATTTTGAGCCTACCTTGCAAGAGGGGTTGCCATTATTCCAAAATCAAGGAATATAACTCTTGAAGTTTTGGCTATATATTTATAAATCTATAATTTATGACATTTAAAGAGAAAAAATATTCATGGAAAATCACCTCCTTTATTTGATCCTCATAAAAAATCATAGCAGTGGGAGATGAAGCAAGTTTTAGAGGCTTTTGAATTGATCTTAGTAGTGGTTGGGATGCAGTCTCAGTAAAAGATATAGATAGATTCTCTACCATCACTTTGTTAGAGTTGAGTTCCATGTTGAGATGATATACCTACTCAATTATAATTTAGTTATATAATTCAATCATAAGTTGGAATCTTGTGTCTCTATTCGAAGTAGAGGAACCAATCATCACCCCTATTTTAACCTTGAGAGAAAGTTGTGTCAAGTTATTTGGTGGATGGGGAATAGATATTTAGGATAGTGGTAAAAACTTGGGAAGAAATGTCATTACCCAAATCCACATATTATAATACACCACCTTTGGAAGGTCTAAACAGAACTAGGGATGATCGTCACCCATTGTTTTAGTGTTTATATGAACTAGAGATAGAGAGGGGTAGGAACTGTAGGTTGCATGACAGGCACCTATGAGCTCAAAATATATATGACATAGGAGGTATGGCCATTTAAATATTTTAAAAAAAATTATGTGGGCACGGAGATGATAGATATTTTATGCTAGATTAAAAAATCATAAAATGATGGCCAAAGGAAGTTCATAAACAAGAGCACATTGATAGTATCATCATCAATAATTTCATGTTTATTGAATGTGAATAGTAGGCCATTGTATATGTATACTTTAATTTTACCAATAATACCATCTATAAGATGATCCTCCTCATTCTTATAATCATATGAATTCAGAGGAGGATGTGTTTTGTATGTCATTATGCACCTTAGGATTAGTCTTGGTTATTTTTTCCATATGATTAGAAAGGGATCAGAAAAAATATTCAACTTCACATTAGGTTGTGATAAAATCTCATTTATATGTGAATTAACATCATTTACCTTTCTTCAATTAGATCTTGTATTTAATGTATTAACACAAAGCATTTATTCATTGTGTCTCGTGCATCTATGTCAATCATAATATGTGTTTATATAAAACCTTTATATATTTTTTGTCACATCAACCTCCTTTGGTGGAGGGAGAGATATTATATTACACTCAAGTATCCTTTGTAATTTCTCATGAGTGGATTTTGATAACCATGAAAAATTCCTTCTTTTTGAATCCAATAATACAAGCCAATTAATATGTTATGACACTTTTTTAATTGTTGATTTAGCCTTATTATTAGTATCATTTACTTTAGATTTTATCTAAAATTTTGGACCAAAATATGTTAGAGGATTAGACCCATACTTTATCTTTTTCATATCAGTGAGCTTATCTATATAATCTTTAATCGTATGCCACAAGCCATTAAAATATTGAAATTATTTGAACATATTAGAATCATGTAGTGTAACAAGTAGTATTTGCTTGATATGTCTTGTAACTCATTATTATCCATATGATTTGTCAGTTTAGAGAGCATATCCTTATAACAAATCACATAACCATATATGTGCTCATTAGTTCCTTGATTAAGTTTTAAAATTTGAGCATAGGATAGCTTCTCACTAATGTTGATATAAAAATGTGCTAAGAACTGATCAGCTAAAAGATTGAAGGTATGCATTCATAGGAAAGGGAGGTCATAGAACCATTTAAAATAATATTTCTTAAGACTCATTAGAAATAACTTGGTCAACAACTTATCATTAGATGCATAGTTTAAACATGCTACATGAAAGGCTCTAAGATGTTGTTATGGATCACCTTTACCATCATATAATTTAGTCTTAGGTGCACAAATATTATAGGTTGAGGATAAGTAAAATTATATAGGGCCAATGGGTTTTTTAATAATTCTTTAGAATCATTTAAATGGATAAATCTATAATAACCTTGTTCCAATTGTAAAACTTTCACTTGAGATTGACATGACTTGATCAATAGGCATAAAATATTGTGTAGCAATAGATGATCTCATGTGAGTATCAATCCTAGAAGGAAAAAAGGTATTTGTGTATGAATATACATAGAAATAAGAGGATTAAGTTTTATTTCCCTCACACCATGAGTGGCATTGTATGTGTATCCACATGTTAGAAATAAGAATAGTAGTAGTAGGATTAATGGTCTAAACACCTATTTTGGAATTTATGCCTTTAAAGGTAAATTAGTATCAATGATAAGCTTATATTTTTATTCCTCAACTATGGATATATTATCATTATTTTCATTCATATCCTATAGTAATATCTTTAATATATTACTCAAATCATATGGTCATCTACTAATGTGGCCTTGAAAAACAAAACTTATTACTACTTGTGCAAAATCCACTCCATTAAGTTCATCAGGATGTATTCTATGATGATATTCATTATTATGTTCATTATCATATTTTTAAACATTTCCAAGTTCAATGATATCATCATTAATAACATGTTCATCTATCTCTATGTGTTCAGTATTAACATTTGCATCATAGAAGAAAGAATTTACAATTCATCTATTTTAACCATTTTATATTGCATGCACACATGGTTAGACCTAAATAATCTAATGATTAACAACACCATGTAACTTATCACTTCACTTTATAGGTACAAGAGAGATATTATTTGTACGTTCCAAAGGATTAACTTATGAAAACCTCAATAAAGCTATGGATGAATAAGGGGAACTTAGAAACCAAATCAAAAAGCCTAAATGTAGAAAAATCTAAAACATTGAGATGAAAGGATGAAACCTTAAGGGATAAGTACCTAGGGTTCACCACATTTGAAATAATGATCAGTTTCATCAAAATGTTTTAAATTATTTTGGATTTAGGAGATCTAAATAGGCCAAAACTACTAAAATTTAGATTGTATAAGATATAGCATAAACCACACAAATTTGAATTGATTAACAAAGATTGATTGCATTAATAAATATATAACTGACCAAGGGATAATGTATTTATCTAATATTATATTCTATATTTCTCAATACCTATGTAAAATCTTCTAAAATGGTTTGTGTAAGCTTTTATTGCTTGGCTTAGGAAATTAAATATCAAAATTTTCTAGGATTTTATCAGCAAAGCCAAGACAATTATGGTAGCCAATTGTATCCACTATATACTATAATTGTTCCTATGTATTTTTCTAGTCTTATATACCATTGATCATTATGTTTGATTATTTTTATGATTCTTGTGTAATTTTTTAACCTTAAATCTTTGCACATATCTGTATTTTGTCTTCCTTAACTTTTAAACCCTAGCCCCACCTTCAACACTTATTTGACTTGAAATAAAGGGGGTTAAAAATGGATTAGATAGCCCCAACCACTCATGTTTAATGGTTAAGAATTACCTATGTTCCAATACTCTAAATTGGGCTCAAAATTTGCATATTTCTCTCACATATGTGTATGTGTGCTTAATAATGATCCATAAGAATGCAATGTAACTCTTTGGCTATTAACAACTAATAACATGTAAATTTGAACTTCCAATAGTGTTTATACTCTAATTTTGTAAATTTAATTTAATTTTTGTATATTTTAATTTGTTTAGATAGTACCAAGGGTGTGTAAATGCATTTATCAATATTTTTCCAAGATGAGTTTTATATGCTAGATAGGAATGGCCTTAGGCTTGATGTATATTTATATATGGTTCTTTGGGTGATTTCCCCCCATAACCAACATGTAAAACATGTTTAAGAAAAACAAGGGAGGGATTTTAATTTTAAAAGTATCCATTAGAGGTCTTGGAACACTTCTAATTAATTTGAACACTATCAATAATTCTAAGCATCTTACTATTGTCAACACTATCTAAAGAGGGGGGAAACATTGATCTGGAATATGGTAATAGTCTGCTTAGGATTATATATTTTTTTTGGAATGGAATAGGGATATCCTATATATGGATTATGTAAAATTGGGTTGGTCAAACCTATAAATACATGAATAAGATACAATATGAGCAAGATTTCAATGTGTTTGCACAAGTCATGTATGTCAAAGATAGGTCAAAATTGATATTTACAAGTGTCTAATATCATATATAGGTATCTACATGTTTTATCTTTTTTTTATGGTATAATACCTAAATCCAAAAATAGGGTGAATAATATGTATGTTTTTAATAAAGGATTACCTAGGTGAAATTTCATGTATACTTGCACTCACATGATTTGGCATGCATGCATATACACAGGCACACACGTGGGATCATTACATCAATTTTGATCCCTTTTCATAGTATTAAAATGTAAAAAATGCATATTTATTCATTAGAGAGTGACTAAGGTTAGACTAACCTAAAGAGATAACTAATTTTTCAAGTCATTTTAGTGTTGAAAGTGCAATCAAGGTTTCAAAGTAAAGGGAATGAAAACAAAGATTAATGCACAATACCTAAGGTGAGCTCACACATAGTAAGTTTATAAAAATTTAGGTGCAAAGGTCTAAGGATCCATAAACCTACATATTAAATAAAGATAAAACTAATAAATTTTGGATATTACTAGTCACTTTATGGGTATGATTTTTATCATCAGCATCCATGTAGTGTTTGAGATCCTATTTCCTAATTTAAGTAGTTTAGAGTATATACAGAGAATTTTTGGGGATAATGATGAACACATTGAGTTGTATAAATTATAATTAAGCTTATTTCACCTCTTTTCCATTACTTTTTCCATTCCAAATATAATAAGTGTAATATCAATCTACCATTTTATGATCAAATTTGTATGATTATTTCCATATTTTACATAATCTAAGTATTCATATTTTTATTTCTTTTAGATCACAGTAATTACAAAAAAAAATGGGAAACTCAAATATTAACTTAAGCATGAAAAGCCATAGGTTTTTACCTAATGGTTCTTATTTTTATAGGGTTTGATTTTTAAATTTTATTTTTGATTTCCCCTTAGTAGATGTTTATTTATATTAGAGTTTTAATTATTTTTGTACTATTTTTACAAACCCTCTATTTATATATATTCCCTTCTGTTAGAGTTAGGTCTTGTGATTCTGTTCCTTTCCATCTTAGGGTTTGTAAAATGTTCCATGTGTGTTATTTCTTCCAACCCTATTATGCTTCATCCTATGGATTCCTTATTTTCTACCCATTTCATCCCTTATAATTATACCAATGAGTGGACAAAATTGGATGTAGATACTCATGTTTATGGGACTAATGGTTATGCTTATGCAAATGATGATCATGCTTGTATGAATGAGGATAATTATTATGATTTAAGTACATGATGATGTTGAGGATTTGTATGAGAGTGAATTATCTTTCTATAATGGTAGTGAAGGAGAGTTAGGTCAAATTAATGATATATTCCAAGATATTATTTCTCCTTCCCCTTCCACATACCTTTCCATTAGTCATGACGTAGAACAAGAAAAAATTACAAAATAATCATCTAACATACTTCTTGATATTGCTAATCTTATATTTAGAAAAGATAATACAATAAAAAAATGGATAGTTGATACACATGTTGCTTCTCATGATGATATGCCTTGCAATGATTCTTTTCTTGATATGAAATGCAATGATTCCCTTATTGACATGAAATTTGATGATAATTATTCTATTGACATGAAATGTAATGATTGTCTTATTGATTTGAAATTTGATGATATTTGTATTGATATATAATGTGATAAGGAGTTTATCCAATGCAATGATACTTATACTTGTTATGGATAATTTATACCCCTTTTTAATATAGATAATGAAATGAAACCCATGAATGAAACTTTTCAATCTATAACCATGCATACTAGCCATATAGTATCCATGATGCATGCAATAGGTGAACTCCAAAAATAAGTTACCTTATCCTTACATCATAGCAAATATAATTCTAATTTTTATAACAATGTGTTCATAGGGAAACCTATATTATGAAGGATACTCAACTATCCATATCCACAAGGATTTATTATGCATATATTTAAATTTTTTGATGGATATGGAGATCTTAAATTCCATATATCACATTTTTTGTCCTATTTTGGAGAACATTCATATGATAAGAGAGTATTACTAAAAAAAATCACCAATTTAAAATGTAAAGCCTTAGGTTGGTTCTAAGACGTACCTAGTAGGTCTATGGTTTTCTTTGTTCAATTAGAAGAGACTTTATTATCCCATTTTAATAATAATGGAGTTCCTAGGTTACCCTTAGAACATCTCTAAAATATTCAACAAGGTCATGAAGAACCAATCAAAGCTTATATTTTATGATTTGAAAATATGTTACATTTTATGGTATATCAACTAACTTATTTGTAGAAATAAATCCTCTTTAGTAAAGGTAATTTACCTCCACTTAGGGAAAAATCACACTATCATACATATGGTTTTTTTCAACAACTTTGCATGGATGTTTTTTCTTATGAATGTGATCTTATGCATGCACAAATTCGTGCCTTTGATTCTAATAGTTCCAAAAAATTAATAACCTCAAATATTCATAAGTGATTCTCCATGCGAGAAGGAATCTACATATAATAAAATTAATGAGGCATCTCAAATGAGTCATACCCCTTCAATTGTGGAAAAACTTGTAAAATTTTGTAGACATAAGAATAAACCAAGGGTTATTTTAACAACACTCCTTGATAATTATTTGATCACATTTTCTTATAATCAACATCACATTGCACATAATTTAACATGAGTGGAGGAAAGATCATTTTGTAAATATAATTGCATCAATGGAATTAGAAAAAAATTGTTGTGTTGCAACATATAATTAAACAACTAGTGGATAAGGGTGTCATTACATTTTAAACTTTTAACAACACTCCCGTAAGGTTAGCTTATTCATATTTTTATAATTTCATAATCTACAAATCACAATGTATCTAAGGAAGTTTATATGGTCATACATTCCCATATGAACCTAAAATGGAACCAATGGTCATTTAAGCTCTTATACAAAAATATAGAATATTAATTTTCATTGATGAAAACATACGATATAATGCATGCATAATTTTTTTTTAAGGAATTAGGGCATGATGAGAGGCAGTGACAACATACAAGAACCTATGAGGTATTCATAGGTGTATACACTAAATTATGGTATTAAATACTTGATAATTACAATATTGACATACATTTACCATGCATGATTGGTGAAAATAAATATGGTCTTAACTTTCCATATGACCCTATCTTAGTGCTTTTTATGGATCTAACCCTTAAATTTTATTGTTACAAACTTATAAGAACCTCAATGTTTGTTTCAAAATTGTATTTTATCATGCATAGACATTATTAAATGATTTATTTAGTCCTCTTGTGCATGGATCACTACCATCAGACTTGGTCAGTATCATACTCTCTTAGAAATAGTCGTAGTACCAATAATTTCCTATAAATAGTCAATTTTCAAATCTAATACAAGATTTTGGTTTGTCATGTATTTTTTGAATATCATAGCATGATAAATAACCCAATTAGACTCATATATATATATATATATATATATATATATATATATATATATATATATATATCAAGGCTTTACTCAATAGTAGACTGAACACTTACTGCCCTATTCATCCTAAATTCAAAACCAATCTCTAGGAGTAGTCACAATCCAAGTAAAAATCATATTAAATATAATTTAAATAAATAATTATCAATCATTAAATATAATTCATTGTTTTCATTTATATAATAAAATAACTTAACTTCTTAATCACACTAGGTAGAAGAACTACGTGTGGTTTTGTTTCCATCCTTAGATAATTAGATACATAAGCATTGATCAATCATCAATGGGTGTGATTGGGTTATCTCATCCCATTAAACTTTCTTAGTTATTATAGTATTATATCCCTCACAATCATACCTATGGTTTCAAGGTGAAGGAGGCTAATTTATGAAGTTTCATGCATCATCAGGGTTCAGAATCATGCATACAAATATTTCAAAGATAAAGATAGGTGACTATATGGTTATAAACCCTTTTTTTTTATTATGCCACTACTTACCACTACAATTTATTATCAATAGTTGATATTGACCCATATTTTACAAAAATGACCCTACACAAATAGAGATGTGGTTCCCAAATGTGATGAATCACAAGCCTACTCTAATCTATTTTACACCATCATAACTCAGTCATAATCATACAATAAATAATTTAATTCATCCCTTTATTATTCTTAATATATTTATTATATTCCACTTTTAATATCATTGGAATCTATTTCAAGATTTTACATTAAAATTCATAATTAAATTCCATATTCAATAATTTAAATTCACATACTAGTTTCTATCTTAATTGGATTAAGTAATTCATTCTTAATCCAAATTAGGGAAAAACATATTGATGAACCCAAACATTTCTTGAACCAAGTCAAACCCTAGACCAACCTTAGGGTTTCATCCTTCTAGGGTTTTATATATTGTATCCTAGGGTTTTAGTTATGGATTCCCCATACAAAATATATAAGTTTTGTTTCCCAATTTTCAACCAAAAATTGTGATAGATACCATCCTTCTATTATGGAAGTCTATGATTTCACTATCCAAAGAGGTAGTATGCATCCTCTTATCAAATATTGTAGGAATATTTAAGCTTCCCAACATATGTGTACTAATGTGTCTAATGAGGTTATTCTAGATCAAATAGTTATTATGAGGGAGTCTATGTAGGCATTTCAAAATCAGATGTGTTTAAAGATTACATTACTTGAGAATAATATCACACATGTCAATAATATTGAATATGCTAATGTCAATTGTATTTTTACCTCTCCATTCAATAATTGTGTGTCTAAAAGTTTTCATCTCAAATATGGGTTCCAAAATAGAATGCATATATAGTTAATGGTTCATATATTTTGCATAACATCAATAGGAAACCAAGTGACACTCTAAGTGATGTGCATTGAAATAACTTTAAAAAATTACATCTTATATTTCCTTTGTGGAAATTTTAATATTATTGTGCCTATCATAGAATAAATAGACATCATACGAATAATTTTTGGGATTTAAACAACTAATTAAAAATATTTTTGATATTGGTATTCCTTTGTTGGAAAAATCAACTAGAGTACCACCCAATTCAAGTACACCTTATATAATTAAGAAACCTACTCATAATATGAATATATATTCTAAGGTACACACAGATCAAAAAAAGTTACATAATAAATAATTAGTAAAGGTACAACAAGAACAATTACAAATGGAAATTTTCCAAAAAGAAGCATATGATAAACAATAAAGTGTATTTATGAAAGAGGAGACCAAGAAATTAGACTTTACTAATAAATAATATCAAAATAAATATGTTCTCAAGAAGATTAAATGTCACAAGCATGCTTTACAAGGGGGAAACTACACAACATTCCTCATATATGGAACTTTGATTTAAGAGATTGATAATGACGGACATACTAAAGAACAAGAAAATATAATAAATTAGTTATCTCCAAGATGATGAATACATGGATAGTTATGTTAATCCCAAAGATTATTACAATAGTGATTAATATAGAAAATATGTAGATGATCAATTTAATGATATACATGAAGAGCCTTGTACTCTGAATGATGATGTAGTAGAGGAATTGGAAGTTGAATACATGGAATTACACTTGGTGATACAATCCATACATATAGGAAACCTTTGATGAATTATTTGGTTGGTAACAACATTATTTGGTTGGTAACAACATTATTTGGTTGGTAACAACATTATTTCATATACATAACCTCCTAATGTTGGCATGTTTTTTTCTCTCATCTATTCTTCCATTTTCATGTACATGTTTATATGGTCTTGCATGATAATTATTCTAACCCTTGCATTTTGATTTCACTTGGCCCTTACCTCTTTATTTTCATCATGATCTAGATATCCATGATAATTAGATTAATTTACATGGTTTCTAGTGCACACCCTTTGTGGCATTTTACTTTCTCACTCTTGTATATTAATTATTTATACATGATATGGATTTCATTAAGCTTCAAATATAGTTATATATACATATTACATGAGCACACATTGATTCTTTCCCATTAGGGGAATGAAAATCCTTATCTCCACATACACTATTAATCTACAATTTTATGATTCACTTATACAGTGGGGGCATATTGCTTGCTTTCATTTTTTCCACATTTCAATGTTATCACACTTAGTATACACTATGCCTTGACACATGTTGTGAATTGTTACATATCCCTCCCATTATTACATTTTTAATCCTTTATACTTACTCTCTCTTGATAATATCGATGTCTCACAAATAATAAAAAAATTAAATAAAATAAAAAAATGTTCAAAATATTTAAAAAATCAAAATCAAGACCTAAGCATGACATGATTACTAGATTACACTATTTACATATTATATTTATCATGTGTTTCATATATGGAATATTATTTTCATACAAACATGTAATTTATATTATATTAATGTGATACAAGAGATATAAACTACACATGGACATATAGATATTGGATTCTCCTCTACCCAATGGCAATGCCAATATTAGGGGCATCATATTCCATCAGTTTCACTATCACAGGTTATATCTTTCTGTGACCTCTTTACCATGTTGATATATATAAATTGAATAAATTATTTCTAGTTTCTCATATCTTACATAGTGATACATGGATATTCTATTTTAATAGGATGTGACATTGATACATATGGATTGTTTAGATTAGTCTTTACTTATTCTATGCTAAATTGACATTTTTACTCTCTTTAATTAGAGGTTAGTTGTGTTTGTATATTATGTGTGTCCCTTTAGCTTTTTTTGCAACATATTTATGTCTCTTTCATGTGGTCATTAGCCTTATTAAATGTGACATCTTATATCCCTTGTTTGTGACATATTTATATCCCTTGCATGTGCCCTTGGCCTTATTTTTTGTGACATCATCATGTCCCTTGTATGTGTCCATTTACCTTATGTGTAAAACTAATTCTTGAGCTTTTTGAGCTTGTTGATATTTTTGATATTAGGTGGTGCCATGATTTATCTCATGCACCTTTATTGTGTAGTCTTATTTAGTTATCTTTTCAATGATGGTTACTATTATTTATTTCGTTGATACATCTATCTATAGATGGCACTTATATGCTTTACATTAAATATGTTACATTCATGCCTTGATTTACATATACATTAATATGTTGACATAATCTCCACATGTTCACATGATTATCCATGATTCTATATTTATACATGGCATAATATAATTAACTATTATTTTTATAAGAGTTACTTCCATGACACATCCCGCATCTCAACATGGGGGCATTAAATTGAGATTTTCATATAAACACAAGTATCCATGAACAAAAAAATCAAATTTTACAAATCAAAGTACATATTTCATATATTTATATTGATTCAAATATTAGATAAGTTTAGTTACATTACAAATATTGGCACGTTAATACATATTATGGGGCATATTCCATGCATATGCACTTAATTTATAAATACTTGAGTAAAAAATTCCTACACATTTGAGTACATATGTATGGGAATATATACACAGTTTACAAGAACATTAATTGTAGGTTTTTCACATATACATACATTCAAGATACAAGTTTTCAAGTTCAACATATAGATGCATGGTATTATATATCATTTAGTATAAATTTATGGGGCATGATTTTGGTTTATATACACACACACTATGATATTTTATAGTTGGCACAATTATAAAAGGTCATGATACTAGTTTATGCACATTTACATATTTTTTAGTGAGCACTATTACAGTTTTTTATTTGCAAACACATTTTTAATCTACACCGAGTAGTGAGCAACTTTAAATATAAATTTTTTATATAGAATTTTGATTCATGTTTTTATAGGTAATATGCATTGGGGTTCAATTATGGTCAATGGCCATGGCATTACTTATAGTGAACCCATCGTGTGGCTCCCATTTTTTATCAGATCTAAGTAGTTATTTGGGTTAGTATATTGAGTGATTTTACCCACATTATGAGGTTTGGGGATTGTTGTCTTCACAAACCAAGGGCTTTCATAGTTACAAATTTTGGGTTTGATCACCCTCAATTTATCCATGTTTTAACAAGAGGAACCACTTTTTAAGTGCTTTAGAGGAAATCACCTTTCTCCAGTTTCAACAAGGAAACATCATCTCCAACAAGTTACAAGTCCAAAATTGTTTTCACCAATGTAAGGGTGTACTCATTCCTTAATCTTTAATTTTAAAATTTAAAGTTTACATTTAAAATTTTCAATATATGGACATTGACTACCATATTTTTGTTGCAATTTTTATTTTGGAGTGACCTACATAATTAGAGCTTCCTACAAAAGACAAAGTGTGTTGTACACACTTATGTATACATTTTTATTTTAATCTAGTGATTCCACTACTAAAATAAAATGGGAGAATTTTTAGACACTAAAATTTGGTATTCTTTTTTTGGCATTTAAAACTTTGACATAAATTTACCATGCATGACTTGTACACACAAATATGGTCCCAACTCTCCATCTCACTCTATCCTAGTGTTTTCTATGGGTCTAACCCTTCCATCCATTGGTACAAACCTACATGAAATTCACTTTCTATTTAAAACCTTCATACTATCCTACATAGGCATACCTAGATGCTTAGTTTATTCTTCTTATGAATGGGTCACTACCATTAAATTGGGTTAGTATCACCATTTGATACTGACCTTATCCTAACAATACTAAACCTCTCCCAAATGTTGTCACTTTTCAAATCTAAGACATTTTTTTTTTTCTCAAATGTCTTTGATAATGTAACATGACAAATTACCCAATTGGATTCATATATATTCAAATTAAGGATTCACATGATAGAGGACTTGGAAATTATCTGGTATACATCTATACACTATTACACATTAATAAAAACTTCCCTATTCCTCCCAAATTCAAAACCAATCACTATGATCAGTCACAATCCAAGTCTAAATCATATCAAATCCAAGTTAAATAAATCATTTTCAAGTATCAAATATAAATCATTATTTGCATTCATATAGTAAAGGAGCATAATTTCACAATCATACTACTAGGAGAACTACATGTGGCTTGATTTCCCTCCTTGGATTATTAGATATGTAGGCAGTGGTCAATCATAAATGGAGGTGATTGGGATTAACTCATCCCACTGCACTTTCCTAGTTTTTTAGGTTTATATCCTTCACAAACACACCTAGGGTTTCAAGGTGAAATAGGTTGATTTATGGGTTCCATGCATTATCAAGTTTTAGAATTACACATACATAGATTTTAGATATAGGCAAAGGTGACCATATGTTTACAAACCCATTTTATAATAACGTCAGTATTGGCAGTCAATATTGATCTAGATATAATGGCATTGACCTTGCACATATAGAGATACAATTCTTGAACTTGATGAATCACATGCCTACTTTAGCATATTTTTCATGATAATAAGTTATTCACAATCATAATTCAATTAGAAATGCTAAGTACTTATCCATTTTTTGTATTTACTATATTTATCATATGCTACTTGTTAAATCATTCGTATATTTCTAAATTTTACATTTAGATTCATGTTTAAATGTCATATTTAGTAATCTAAATTAACATGCTAGTTTATATCTTAATTAGATTAAGTAATTCATCTTAATCCAAAATAGGGTAAAATATTAGGGCATGTTACCATACCAATTTATTTTGGGCTTATTATATTTTAGAGATATTATTTTTTATGAAGCCTATTATTACATAATTCAATGCAATAAGTGGAAAATCATGGTTAAATAAAATGGAAGGAATAATGTATAATATTAATAAGACTTTCATTTGATTTCTAAGGCAGTTTGATTACATTTCAAAGATATAGAACGTTTGAAAATCAAACTCCTTATAAGAGTATATTTATAGATCAAAGCAAAAAAGTATGGGTGCCAAAACAAAATAAACCAAGTAAAAATTAAGAAATTAAGCAAATACTAAGTGCTCCTACTCCAAATAAAACATAAGAAAATAAATAATCTCCAACTATTATTGTTGTTCAAGTATCACTACATGCATTATCTCAAGTAGGTTTAACATATGTATCTAATTAAAATGTAATCATAAGTGTTCATATGATTTAAACACTAAATGTATATCCATAGGATTTAATTACTCGTGAACTAAATCAATTTAGTCAACATAATGTAATATGTCACAATGAGTTATTATTTATCCATGGTTGGTTAGATGATTTGATCTCATTAAACATTAAATTGTGATGAAATGATTGGTTAGTTATGACTGATACATACATTATGCTTCAATGATATATCATTCACATGTCACATCTATACATAATATCATTACAATATAAAAATTCAAGATGCTAATAAAACATATAAATGACAAAAACACAAGAGAAATAATTATAAATCTAACATCCATGACATAGATGCATATAAAACACAATCAATGATCATATATAAAATATAAGGCAAATAATTATCATGAAAATATCAAAAATAGTCTCTCATGTAAAAAATCACTCAATGATGGGTGCATGTTGGCCCTCAACCTATAAATCAATGCCCTCATCCTAAACCCTATGTGTAGGGGCTCTCAAATATGAAGGCCCACTATCATCTTGATGAGATCATGATCATGACATGTTACATCTATACTTATCCTCATATATCACTATTATATCCTATAGATCAACACGCTTTACCACTACTTTAACATGCTTTCCCTAAATTCACACATACTCATAAAATATTTTATATCTTAAACTTGTACTCATATTTTATGGAGGAATATGATTTATATCTAGTTGACCTCTCATCTTTGTGACTCCTCTCTTGATCTCATCAGACTCCCCTACAACAAAAATATATGCATATGTGGCATTATCATAGGATCAAAATTTGGAACATGTATGTTTGTAATGTCATAAACCCTCTCTAGTAATCCACCATATACTACATCATTAGGAATGTGTTAAGGTAGAACTTGGATAGATGCCTCAATAATCTAGTCCAATACCCATAACCTAAATAACACATTATATGTAAAACATGTTAAAGTATGATAGGATAACTATAATAAAAAATTTAAAACATTCATGTTTAGTGTGCATACATACCTTGACCAGCAATGGATACATCTAGTTTCTAATCATCTTATACCCCTTCTCGTTGCTTACCCATATTAATGTCAGGGTATGCACCAAAATCAACATCCACCAACTCTACAAAAATAGGGAGCAATATGTACCACCTCATCATCATAATTTATACTAATAGATGGAATTTATACCTCCCCTATCAATATCAAATCCATCTCCATGGTATTAGGTTGATCTCTCTCCCTTAGACAATAACCAATTTTATATGTCTATTGTTTATTCCACTATTGTTGGGGGCACCACTTGTTTAATCCCAAATTGCCTAATAACACTTATATTGAAATGATCATAAATCTTAGGAAACTTATCATGAAACCAATAACTAACATATATCTACCATATCTAAATGGCATCATTGATCCATATAGTGAAGCCTAAATAGGGCCTCCATATGATAGAATGGGCATTTAATTAGTTCAATAAAAATTGAAGTCCACGGTATTAAAAAAAAAAATCATGTGGGATACAAATCCATCTATATACATAAATATATGGGTGTTCTCACTCTATTAAAGGATGGCCTACTAAATGAGCCAACTATATGTCCTCATAATCCCAAACATGTAATAAAGTGGCTAATCATATCCCACCATTAAAATACTCTCATGTGAACTGATATAAGTCTCTTTATAAGTGAGAAACCATATTCCAGCCCAAAGAATACATGGTTTCATGTGTCTTAATATCCTCAATTATATCATGTATATGAGATATGGATACTCCTCTACCATCAATGGTGATGAATGAAGTGAATAATACACAAATATTTTTTCACACGTTGAACATCAAAAAATAATCTCTAAAATAATAATGGTAGAATCATTGGGGGAATATTGTGCCTCTCGATCATGCCCATTCATAAACCTTTAATCTCACCCTTTAAATCCATGACCCTTTGTATATTAAATCATGGAAACATTACCTAAAACTTGTAGTACCAAGATATGCCACACATATTTAGTGTAATTATCATCTCCTCAGTGGGAATCCAAAAGGTACATGCATCTGTATTCCACCTCTTAGTTAATGAAATCATAAATTCCATGTCATAGGGTCACTACTATTCAACCCACATATTTAGTCCCACAATGTCAATCAAATGTTGCTTAACATCATTAAGAGTAAAACCTAATATTATGTCTATACGGTATCCATGGTGAAACTCTTGAACATGCATATCCCACTATAAACACATCAAAATTATAAATTAAATATCAAATATATAATTAAAAACACTAAAAATATATATTATAAAGATCAAATTATCATTACAACTACTTTTCATGTTTGATAAACACATGTGGCATAAAAAACACTTGTAGCATATGTTGTTGATAGACTTTTAATCAGTGTTTGAAAGCATTGGAAATTTTTATATTCTAGAGGATGATATTGGTAATAATCCTATTACATCTAAAAATGTCTAAAAATAGACCAAATTAATAAATGAAAAAAAAATTGACTAATGAAAACAAAAGTGAAAAAATTGTCTTTTCAAGAAATACCAGGGCTAGTGGCTGTTCTGCCTATAAAGAACCCTTTAAATGTTTAATTTTCATAGGGATAACACCTCATCACATTTATGGTATTAAGTGAGAGCATAAAATTTATATAAAAAATAAAAATGAATTTTGAAAATGTAATAGTCAACCTATTTATACCAAATGAATTTTGGTACTATATGCACACAAATTAGATTTTATTATTAATCCAACATGGCACAAAACATGCAAGATCTTAAGACTCTTATATCCATTCTACCTTTCATTAATTACATTGGAACACATATAGGATGTTCATTCGTATAGTGACACTTTTAGGGTTATTTATTATTAAAATATAGCATGGTATACTATATACCTAATTATAGGTTATACACACATTGCTGAACAAATATCACACTATCAAAATAATATTTTGATTGGGGTAAATTTAAATAATGTGTCACAAAATGAATCAATATTACCTACATAAATCCTTTTTTATTTGGAGAAATACTATCTAGAGGGTATAATTGCTTATGTCATTTGCCCACTCACTAGGGCAATCAATGTGACTTTGAATAATGAGAAGGCATTTACTCACTTAATGGACACAAACATCACTGAACATATCAGTATTAAACATTTGTAACAATCATTCAAATTATTAATTTTTGTATGAAATATACACTAGCACATAATGAATACATCTTGGGTGTTAAAACAATTTCTTACCATGAATTACATGTTTCATATGTGCTTGTAAAATTTAAAAAATTATATGATGACATATTTTTTATGTTGGTATATATATGTTACATGATCACTTATATATATATATATAACACATTATGTGTATAAATTTGTCTTTTGATATGGTTAATTTACAAGCTTCATCCCACATATCAAAATGGGGACATGCATTAGGCTTGTTTCACTAGGTTCAAGTCATATCAAATTGAGCATTAGTATTCTAAGACATATTATATGATTCATAAGGGTCACATTGATAAAATTTAGAGGCATTACCTAACATTATCAAACAATTTAGGTGATTCACATCGGTTATATTAAGTGTATTGAGTTATATGTGGGGCATTCTACTTGATTGTGAGAAATAGTTGAGGTATTCTATGACATTATGACACTGATTATATGGTTTAGCTTGAGAATATTTGTTTGATTATATGGGTTATATTTAGTATATTTATATACATTCTATGACATTATGAAAAATATATGATGACATCATATATTACTCTAAGGTACATATAGAAATGATTGGGTCATGAATGTTGCTCATGCAAACACTTTTTTATATTTTCTATATTGAGAATTGATGGGGAATTATAGTACTATGTAAGCAATTTAGATATAAAATATATTTTTAGTGGTTGATTTATAGTTTAAATTTACATACAAACCTATTTCATAGTTCTATTTTTATATATGAACTTGTTTTAAGGTTCTACATCAACATATAAACGTGTTTCAGGGTTCCACCTTTACATACAAACCTATTTTGGGGTTCCATAATTACATATAGTTGTTGAACACCTTGTTCAATTATCTAAAAAATAATAAATCAAGTAAATAATCACATATCCATATGGGTGAGATCATTTAGGAACCATGGAATCTCCTCTCAAAATGGCATGATCACACTCTAGGAGCAGTAGAATACAAACATGTGTAGTCAATATTTTAATTATTGTCAATTTTTATTTTTATTGTGTTGATTTTTAGTTATAATAATGAGTTATATAATTATTTACATGATTTATTTCAAGCACGCATTAGACATTGTGTAACACTAGGGAAATGAAATTTCCAAAATTCAAAAATTCCAATGTAAGTTTGCATTCTCCTTTATCCCTATAAACAAGTATTTAGCATTGCATTATATACTACATTAAAGTGGGGAATTTTTAGACAATAAAATTTGGTATGAGCCTTATTTGTAAAATGTTTTTCACGTGACTTTACATATATGGGATCTCATTATGAATGAAGCACTTTTATCTTAGTCTTACACCCTTTTGTCTACTTAGTTTAATTGCATGTTCTTATGTTTGAGCTTATTGATTCTTATTGGGTTTGTCACAGGGATCCATGGTTTAGTATCTTTCACCTCTATTGTTTATGTATGCTTATAATAGTTTTGGTAGACCTAATTGTGTCAATTACTAATAGGATTTGATGTTGTTAGAAATATCTTAGTGTGACTTTGGGGTATATTTTGAGTAAAACACCCTTCGTGTTGGTTTATTTTATATTTTTGGGTCTTTTTGGTTTGGCTTGATCATACCAATAGTTTCCAAATTAAAATTTGAGATCACTATATATACAAAGTCCCTAATATCATTCTAAAGACAAATATTGATTGAAAGAAAATGCATGCATAAAGAAATGACATTTATCTAAATAATATTCTTATTTATCATAGATATAAAAAATTTATAAATGAATGAATCTAATTCCACACATTAATATCATGCTTTTACCAAAGGATTATCAAGGAAAAATTGCATTTATACTTGCACTCACGTGATTTCACACACACACACACACACTAGTGGGATAACTACATGAAATTTCATTCTTCTATGGAGTATTCAATATATGCAATTATTATCTATTCAATGGGAAGTCATTGAGGTCACTCTAGCCCAAATATCTAACACATTTTTAAATTCATCTTAATTTCTAAGTTGTGATTAGGTTTTCAAATCAAAAGGAAGGAAAATAAATGTCAACACATAATACTGAAGGTAAGTTCACACACAAAACATCTTTAAAATGTAGGTTCAACATTCTAAAAAGGCATCATAGACCTACATACACTACAGGGATAATATCGATATATCCTAGATATTACTCATCATCTTAGGGGTTTAATATCCATCAGTAGCATCCACACATAGTTTGATCTCCTATTTTTGGATCTAAGTGGTTCCATAGAAGATACTCATCCATTTTAAGGACATTGATAAACATAATGAGTTATACAAATGAGAATTAATATAAATTCTCCTATCCTCCATTACTTTTTCCATTCCAAATATAGTAAGTTTAATATCAATCAACCCTTTTACGTTCATTTTTGTATGATTATTTCCCTATTTTACATAATCAAAATATTTTTAGTTTTAATTCATTTAGATCACATTAATCAAAAAATAAGTAAAATAGTTTGGCTTTGCTTAGCATTAATCATGGTTTATATTCATAAAATTATGTAGATAATTTTTTCTTTAGTGGATGTTAAATTAAAAAATGTGAAGGTTTCAAAATATTATATAATTATTCAATTTATGTTGAAAACTATTAGATCACATCTTATTGCAAACAATAATCTTGTTGATGAAATAATATAAATGGATAAGGAACTAAAGAAAACAAACATTTCTCATATAGACATCCCTAAGGTTTTTCTTGTATTCCTACATCTACTATCATTTCTAATGCATTCTTTACTCCTATACACATGACCACAAGTATTCCTATAACTTAGCCCTTGAAATAATTTGTTGAAAATATCACCATTCTTACACATGAGATAGTGACTATGATACATATTATTGGAAGCTTACGAATACTAGTGCATAATATTTCACTACAACATTCCAATTATTTAATAATTATGAAGACCACCCAAATGCACCTTCATGCCATGTTTTTATCTATAAAGAGTTAAAATCATGGTGTGATATTCCTTTAGTTATTTCCTAGTACATTGAGTGGTGAAACATTAGTTGGTTTTTTAATTTACTTAATGGGTCCCTCCATTCATTTTATGCCTACAAGAGGCTTTCTTAGATAAATAAATTGGCAATAATGGATCTATAAAAACATTTGAGAGTATTATTAGACATCTTAAACAAGGCCATGATGAGGATATACATGATTACATATTTATATTTTGTTGTCATATGCTCTTCTTTATTTATCAACCATGTGATCTTGAAAATTAGCACATCATTATCAATAGTATTATATAACATATCATAGAGAAGTTACTTGGTACATGTTAATCATTTAATCATCTCACCCACATGTCTATTTAATTTATGTAAAAGGATCATACCTCACCTCTTATGGATTCTAATGGTTCTAATACCCTTAAGCTTACCATAAACACATCCATTATTAGGCCTAAGAAATAAATAAGACCTAAAATGAGACATATCTCAAGTCAATCCAATACATTTTTCAAAAATCATTGTGACATACTAAAAGGATTATTAGACAACAATATTATTAATCTACCTCTTATGTATGAATAAAATTCAACATTTAAATCAATATTTTACAATGCAAAGTTATATTGTGTTTATCTTACTATTCGATATCATTCAAAAAATCAATTCTTTGCTTTAAGGGGAAAAAATCAAGAACTCATTGATCAAAACAAGATTATCTTATACTATAAAACTTCCCTAAGAAAGGGAACCATTAACAAATAAAATTAACTTCCCAAGGATGTTTGACAATCAACAAAATTTAAGAACAATCAACAAAATTTTATAACACATTTTTTTATTTTTTTTACATTACATGTTCTTTGTTGTATATTAAGGCCATTTATTATTTTCTTTTTAAACATTATATAACTCTTAATGCCTTATCATATACTACTTGATATTGATTTCACATATTCAACATTCCACTACATAATATATATGCATATTGTGACCCTCACTTCCTTGAAAGTTCTATTAACTTTCTTATCCCTCTCTCCATGATGAATATATCATTTTATGATTTAGGTTCTCCTCATGTATTATTGAAACTTAGTGTGTCACATCAAACTATACATAACTAAGACATTACATTATGCATGTTTACCTATTATAGAGTTTCATTTATATATCATTATTGTGACATGTCTTACATAGCTTCTTGTGTATTATCACTTTAAATTTTCAACAAACAAAAACATTCAGAAAATTCAAGTCAAAAAAATGTTTGCCTTTATCTTGGAGTACATACCTAAATTTGGTCACAAGTACTTGATCATGTTATTTTTGGCCATTTTTCACTTTAATTAACTTGTGCACTTATTCACTACTTGTCTTTCCACATTGTTCTATCCTAATCACTTATGATGATCTATTTCTATTTTAGATTGTTATATATCACCTACATAAGTGTTTTGAATGCTAAAAATACCCTTATATATCTATAGATCCAATCCAAGACCCAAATTTAACATGTTTCCCTAAAGGATAGAATCAACCAATAAGGATAATATTGGTAGTAGCATTTGTCTCTATGGGTTAATCCTATCCTTTATTCCTTTACTAGCCATTTTTTAAAATTGATCCCTATTTTTTCTTTATCTTCCCTATTTTTAGGATTCCTAGTGTATGGTTTCCACTTTTGAATTACTATAAAGCCATAGATAAGTCACCTATTCTACCACTTGTAAATTATAATACAGATGCATACTTACATTGTTTCACATTAATAAAAATGTATATTCTTCCCAATTCTTATTCTAATCACTCTAAGCAATCCTCAACCAAGACAAAATTTTATTTTATCCAGCCCAAAGTAAAATGTGATCAAGTATTCAAGCCATTTATAGATGAATTCATATAGTCAAAGGATCACAATTTCTTAAATCACTTTAATTAGAAGAACTATGTGGTCTTTATTTCCCTCCTTGGAGTATTTTATATGTAGGTAGTATTCAGTCATCATGATGATGATTGGGGTCAACTTAGCCCAATTACTCTCCACCTTTTCTTATTTGTAGGTTTTTAATCATTATTAGCCCTATTGGTTTCAACCTTGGAGAAGTTATTTTCATGTCTTTTGCACACTTTTGAAGGTCAAATTTATGCAAACAAACCTAACTTAAGTTATCACAAGTGATTGTGCCCTAAATTTCCTTTTTTTTTAAAGATAGGATTGATAAAATGGGATAATAGTGGGAGTTGTTCTTTCCCTTAGTCTACTGATTTTATCCTTGTGCACTTTCAATCACCACTTCTAGGTAATTGTATATTTTAATCTTGTTTTCTTTTTTCCACCTTATTTCAATCAGTATAGTTAGGTCTAGATAAGAAATAACTAAGTTTGTATTTTCAATTTATAGTTAGTCTTCTTTCCATCATTTACACTTCATCAAATTTAGGCTTTTACCTTCATTATAGTTGTTGAAAGTTAATTATAGAATTTTGAATTATTTTATTTAATTTATCTTATGTAGGGTTAATTTATCTTTTAATCCAAATTTTGATAAAACATATTGGTAAACCCACTTTTTTATTCTAGCATTGATTCAAACCCTAGGTTTCCCTTAAGGTTCCAACCTTCTTTCTAGGATTTCAAACTTTTATCTTCAATTTTCATATCTAATATATAATTTCCCCTTATCCTATATAAAAATTTTAAAAATAGCTTTGGGTTTCACCCTCATTTCCTATTAGGGTTCCTTTTCTAGGTTTGTGGCTTATCCTCCCACTTGCTTGACTCACATTTGATCCATAATGGCTTTATTTTCAAAATTATCAGAGGTTTTTCTTATTCATATTGAGATAATAAAAAACTATTTTTTTACAAAAATATTTTGCAAATTTTCTAAAATTTGTAATTTACTATTTTTAATACATTTATTCTAAAGGAATAATGTTGGACCTATTTTTAAATTAATTTTTAGATTTTATATATTAACTTATTTTAATCAAAAACCTATCTTGTATTTTAAAAATACGTAATGGATCTCTTGTAATAGTTAATTATTTAATATGCACAAAAAATCTCCTTTGGATAAGATCAAAATTTTAGTTTTTGTTACTTCTTTTATCATTTAAAAAACAATACATGTATGTCATGGATAATCATGTAATAAAAAAATCAAATCACATGCTAAAACATAAGTCCCATTAATGCAATTATTTGTAAGATCAAATATGGTGTGGGAATAAAAACATTCAAGATGTCATAAGTCCTAATCATAAACAACCTCAAGTTTTACTCAATTCTCATATTTTCAACTTTTAATCATAATTTTTACTATTTATTGATTAAAAAAAAATCGTATATAACTCATTTCATTACTTATACCATTCCTTCTCAAGATGGTGATAGCTACTTTCCCTCTATCAGAGTCCATGTTATCACTATCTTAAGAGGTAAATTGACCTACCCTATATTTCCTAATGAAGGTAACCAACATGTCCTTGTCAACCCCATTGACCTCCAACATCTCCTCTTGATGGTGTTTGTAACCATATCCAATTAGAAGTACCTATGGTTTGTGCTTATGAATCCCTTCAAGACTAAATTATCACTATGATAAAGTCCATATAAGAGTTACAAAATCAAAATCAATATTCAATTCAAAGATCACATCATTGAAAAATAACAACACATATACAAATAATCTAGAGTATTCTATTATTCATCATGTATTTGCATTTCATCTAGTAATTGTGTGTCTAACAAGACTTCATATGAAGATTGGAAGCTAGAATAGAATACATATACAACTAATGATTCAAAAAATATGTAAAAGTCTAATTAAAGTTTAAGTGAGATTCTAAGAGAAAAACTTTGAAATAAGTTAATCAAATTACCTTATATTCCTCCTTTGATGAGATAAAAATACTATTACATATCATAGAATTTGTGGGCATCATACAAATATTTGTTTAGCTTTGAAGAAAAAATTAAAATGAATATTGATAGTGGTGATCTTATAATAGATACATTAATCAAGCAACCCATTCTCATTATGATTGCATCTCCTAATGAACAAGTGCAAGTAGAACAAGTGGAAAAATTAGAACTAGTGCAAAATAAATAAAACCAACAAGCATGGATACAAAAGGATAATTCAAATCAAAAACAATTACAAATGGAAAAAATAGAGAAATAAAACATTAAAAATTCAAAATTAGAGCAAGCAAGGTTACAAAAGGAATAAAATGAAAAATCAAGATTACAAAAAAAATAGGTTGAAAATCAAAGGTTTCAAAGGGAACAATTAGAAAGAGACAAGTTATTAAAAGAAAAAATTGTGAAAGAACAAGAAAGGTTACAAAAACTACAACAAGAAAAAAGAGAATCTTTTAAAAGAGAAGTTACAAAATCAAATTCAAGATAAGCAAAAAATTATGCTTATTAGAGTATTTCTAAAGAGTTTCAAAATCAAGATATATTTTAAAAACCTAATGTTATAAGTGAGGTTTCAAAGGACTTAACAAAAAAATGTTCATAATATATAGAGGCTGTGTTTCTTAACCTTCTCATAAATGGTAATAAATGCATTAATGTTGAGATTACATCCTTTTATGAAGCCAATATATTTAGCATGACACTTATCCAATATCTTGGGTATGAAAATAAACATTTGGGTAATAATTTAGGCCACAATGTTGTATTAGATCCATTAAGTTACTGGTTACACTTGAATCAAATACATATTATGTTATATTTCATATTTACCCTACCTTGTATGAATGCAATGCAAAACTAGGAAGATCCTGAATGAGAGCAATGGGGAAAAAATTGGGTAAATAACATGATCATGTCACACTAATCATGAAAGTGCAATTATTAGATTTTCAAGAGAAGATGAATCTTTAGAGAAGGAACTAAAAATGGAAAATTTATCTTTAACAAATATTCAATAAATGATATATACTATCATAATAATAAAGGCACATGATATAGTACATATAAAAAAGTAAAAGAAGTCAAAATTTTCAATACCATAGTATAGGCCAATTCATTTTACATATACATATATAAAATAATACAATAAACGCATACCATAATTTTAGTATCAATAGGATGATTATGATTATGATGTTGAATATGGTAGTCTAATTCATGGTTATAACACACATGATATGGAGCCTACATAGAGGCATCCCCTTCATGAGATATTTGGATTTGATTATCATAATTTCTTATACATAGCTTCTTGATTGTTGCACCATTTTATTCTATTTGATTGCACTTGAGATAGATTCGATCATTTTTTTCTACACCATTAGCTTTTGATTAACTCTTTGTCCTCTTGAATCTTCCTTGTACACTTTTTAAATATAAATAATTAAAAATAATGATCATTTTTTTCATATTATACCATTTATTTCCCTATTTTCACAATCTACATTGATCAAATATCATTTTTTTCAAGGATAAAAATCACCAATAGGGACAGGAATGATTGACACTACTGTCCTTAGTTGGTCGATCTTGTCTTGTGTAAATTTTTACCTAGAAATAAATATCTAAGCACATATCCTTAATACTACCAATTTTAAAATATTTCACTTAGTTTAAGTATGTAAATCACTATTTTCCATGTAAAATCTTTATTTTCTTGAGCTATATTGTTCATACATGCTACATACTTAGATAACTATACATTTGATGAAATGAGGATGTACAATCAAGTGATCTACATACTTTTTCTATTCCTACATGATTTTCAAAGTTATAATTTGTATGAATTGAAAACATCATGTTCATACATAGCCATACAATCACTTTTAGTGCATATTTCACATTGACACATGTCATGCATTATTCAGATCTTTATCTTTTCTTCTAATTTTGGCACTTTACTTACCACTTGTTTCTATTGTTTCTAATTTTAAAATTGTAAAAAGTAAAATAAAAATTCAAATATTACAAAACTACGAAAAACATTCAAAATATTCTAAAAAATATAAAATCAAGACTCAACATGATTAGATATTTATTTTACATCATTGTCATATGTTACTTATCACATGATTAGTATAAATAATTTTATTTCTCTATCAGACATGTATTTCATTGGCATTCGTGAGTGTTATATAAGAAATATAAACTTTTAGGAGGACTAATATGTTTATATTAACTCTACCCAATAACATTACTAAACTAGGTTCATCTTATCCATAGGTGATAGTATGTATAGGTATTATCATTCTATGACTCATATACTCTTGAGCTATATACTATTACAAATATCTTTATAACATCTATATCTTAAATTATATGCATGGATATGTTATTTTATAAGATATGATCATATTACATAGACACAGTTTAGACTACATTTTTATATTTGTGTTCCATTGGCATTGTTACATGTACATACTAGATAAGATCTTGCTTGTCTATTATGTGTGTCTATTGGCCCTTGTGTGCAAAATTATTTTAACATCTTTGTGATATATTGCTTGGTATGTGTGACATTTGAAAATTTATATTATTATTGGCCCTTGGCCCTTTTTTTTGTGCAACATTTTAAGATGTCCCTTGTTTGAGACATTATTCATGGCATTTGTGTGTGGCCCTTGGCCTTGTGTGTAATCTTCCATTATGTAACATTTGAATATGTCCCTTATGTGTGTACCTTTCCCTTCTTGTATGGCACGTTTCTTGTTGATATTTTTAATTTTGATGAGTGCCATGATCCATAACATGCACTAACAAGCTAATAAAATAATAATTTTTCATTTTATTGCTATGAGATTAATTAACAAATTTATATTTGGATTTGCCTCATATGTTACATACATAATTCAAATCATGCAAATAGTACTATGTTAACACACTTTTCACATATGCTTTATCATTCAATGAATATGCCTTACTATGCATGTTGTTGTTAAATTTTATTTTGAAATGAGTGACTTTTAGGATTAATTTCGTCACCTCAAAATAGGGGAATTTCAATAGAAATTTTAGTGGGTTTTTCATACATGAGATAAGCCTCTTAAAGAGAAAAAAATAGTTTTGGCATAAAATATAGTTTCAAAATGGTTCAAAACTCAATCATTGGCACAGATTATGTAGGCATATGATATGCATATGCACTCATATTTTCTATCAAAATATAAATTCATACAGTTTTGAGTGCATGATATAGGTTCATGCAGAAGTTTCAAATAGAATTTACAATTGGCACCTACAAACTATTAAAAATTCTACAAAGGGCATGATACAAAGTCATGCCATGCTTTTCAATACATTTTTCTATCTGCAAACATGGTAGGAACATGGATGTACTCATTTTATTTTGATCATGCATTCATGAGTAAAGTTTCAATTGAATCTACAAGCCATCTCTAATGGTTGATTCAATTTAAGTTTACAATGCATAACTTAGAGGTTCAGTTCCCTCTACAATTATATCTATAAATCCATTTTATATTTCAACCCATTTCACATATTGGGGTTATAAATACTAGGTAAATTAAATTTAGGTTTTTGTGTCCTTAAATAGGTTTTATCTATTTTATACAAATTCATATTTAATTTGGGATTTGATCACCCTCAAATTCTCCATTGGTTTAGCTAAGGAACCAATATCTCTAATACTTCAAAGAATCATTATCCATAAGCAAAGTCATATAGAAACATTGATTTCACACATACAAGTGTATTCCTCCTTTGCACTCTTTTAAAAATCAAGAATTTTCAAATTCCAAATTCAAACTTTTTCAAATTATAGTTTTCAAAAGAACAAAGTAAATACTTCATGTGTATTACAGGGTTTTCCAAAGACTACGTTTCCCTACATGATTAGAGTAATATCTCAAATACATGTGTGTTTACAAACTAAGGTATACTTTCATTTAATCTATTAATTGCATTTCTACACTAAAAGGGCGGGAATTGTAGATAGCTAAATCTAGTCATGAATACTTGATCTTGTTAGTTTTGGCCCTTTGTCACTTTAAATAACTTGTGTAATTAGTGTCTATCTTACCACCTCGCTCTATCTTAAGCACCTATGATCACCTTTATATGTTCTAAATTGGTATATTTCACATAAAAGAGTGTTATAGTTACTAAAAACACCCTTATTCATCTATATGGCCAATCCAAGACCTAAATTTCATGTTTCCCTAAAGGACAAAATTAATCAATATGGATAATAATGATAATGTGATTTGTCCCTATGGGTAGATCAGGGTAGATTAAGTCCCTTGGCCCTCTAACTATCATTTTTTTAAATTTAAACTCTCTTTTATCTTTATATTTGTGTGTTTTTAATATTTTTAGTGGTGGTTTCCCCTTTTGGATTGCTATAAAGGCACACTTAATTTACCTAATCTACCACTTGAAAATTTCAATACAAAGGCATACTTACAATGTTGCACATTGATCAAAAGTTCCATATTCTTTACAATTTTAATTATGATCACATTAAATAGTCTTTAATCAAGTCGAAAGCCTATTTTATCTATCCTAATGTAAAACATGATCAATTATTCAAGTCATTTATAGGTGCATTCATATAGTCAAATGAGCATAATTTCATAAAACACTCTAAATAGGAGAACTTCATGGACTTGATTTCCCTCCTTAGAGTGTTAGATACATAGGCAGTGTTTGGTCATTATGAATATGATTCAGGTTAGCTCAACCTAATTACACTTCAAATTTTCATATTTATAAGGTTTTTAATTGTTACTATCCCTATTAGGATTTCCACCTTTGAGAATTTATTTATAGGCATTATGCACACTTCCAAAGGTTAAATATTCACATATAAATCTAACTTAAGTTGTCACAAGTAATTGTGCCCTAAATTCCTATTTTTATAAAAATACGTTATTGACCACATGGGATAATAGTGGGAGTAGGTATTGTCCTTAGTCTGTTGATTTTGACCTTGTGCAGTTTCAATACTTGATTTTGGATACTAGTAGATTTTATTCATGTTTTCTTATTTCCACCTTTTATCAGTCAACATAGTCAAATTTGGAGTATAAATAACTAAGTTTATCTTTTTAATTTGTAGTTAATATTATTTCAATCATTTTCACTTTCTCTAATTTATTCTTTTACCTTCATTCTAGCTTTCAAAAGCTTATTTATAGTATTTTGATTTATTGTATTCAATTTATGTTAATTAGGCTTAATTCACCTTTTAATCTAAATTTTGATAACACACTTGGTCATATGATACATATCACGCTTATTTGTCTATGTTAAAGGACTATATATTCATTTTTTCCGCATGTTATTTATAGTAGACTTTGAGTGGATGATATGTGGGATATGTGTTACATATGGCTAATGGAAACATAATATGTGAGAGTGACATCTTCACCCAATTAGATTTTACATGGTTGGCTTACCATTTGTATATAGAGTTACATTACATAGATCACACATATCTTGTTTTCATTTACATTTAGAGTATATACATGGGTTATACATTTGTATATTACATTGATACATTTGTATATTTCACCTTGGTACCACATCATTATGACAAAAATAATGGCTATGATTCATTGTTATACCTAGCCTTCTTAGAGGTACATTACCTATATTTAAGATATAATTTTCCTAGCCAATGCATTATATATATATAATGCATTTGGAGCATCTATTTCAAAATATTTTTTATCCCTCTCACCTTTGATCCTAGTATCTATATCTTACCACCTTGAGGTAAATACAATATTTTTTCATATGATGCTAATTTACATGAACATAAATTTATACCTATACCTTCATTCCCATAATATGCATGCATCACATTACCTATACTTTAAAATAATTGATTCTATATCAATATGTTTTTTAGCCACATTACTTATGTGCCTTACAATGCTACACTAGCAGACACCTTTGACCCTCATCACTATTTACATCTTGAAACATTATGGTTTTTCATACTTCCCCTATACATGATTATATCTTACACATTAGTGTAGATAACGTATAAATTTACAATAGAGGAAATGTACTCGCATTGTCCTTATGAGTTATTCATTTGATGTATCTTGTATAAGAAAATACATCTTCACCAACATTATATTCACCTTGCCTATGAGCTTTATTGATCATATTTATACCTATATTTTCCTATGGGGGAATGATACCCACATCTAACTATTTGTGAACCTTATATTGGTATGTCTTTTTCCATTACATCTTTGTGTCCTATAATCCTACATCATTTTATCTCTATTTTTATCTTACATATACATAGACACATGATTCATTTTCACACATGATACATCTATGGCTATATATTATTATCTTTGGAATTTTATCCATATTGGGGCAAGTTTTTTTGTTTATCACGATAATCCTCATTAAATGATGCATCCATTTTTGGCCCTTCCTATGCAATTATCTATATTACATGATTTTCAGAAGGACCTTGGTCCATCTCTCCTACTATATCTAATATGGGGCATGTTAGTGCCCATCCATCTCATCATCCTCATTAAGAACACATCACATATATTAAGCCATACATGAGTATATTTTATACAAAATTGATACTCACTAGATTACTATATTTTATGTTGAGCCTTACATTTTATATTTTTATATGCCATATAACACTTATATATGAGATTTATACTCCTTAAAGTTGCAAAATATACATTGAGATATATATGACATTTATCTATCTTTATATGACACTTGAGGCATGACTTGTTTCCTACATCTAACATATTATGGGACTTTTCATGTAATATTTTATGATAGTTACTTGTGTTTTATGCATCTCTGCAATGGTAAAAAAAATCAATCTTATTACATGGAATGCTTACAACTCTATTCTTTTGGGATGAGTGATTTCAAGCATAATTTATTCAATCACTCACCTTAAAATGGGGGAATATGTCAAGGAATTATCAAAATTTATTGATTAAAATATTTGAACAAAAGTATGAAGCAAAATTTTATCCAAGTAATTTTTCATATTACTTTTCTCCTAAGATAAATTCAAGCATGAGAATTTTTAGTCTACCATAGAGTGAAATGTTTTAATCTGCCATGGTACAAAGGTTTATAGATAATAGTGGGGGCTATCTGAAGGTAAATTTTATATAATCCCTTGATCAAGAAGTGGATTGGGCTCTTAATAACTCCCTAAGAAGTGTTGGCCATGTTTTAACTCTTATCGAAAGTTTAATCCAAAATAAGTGTTATTATAGCTTTTGGGAAAAACACAAACCAGATGTATTCAATCCTATGTTTCCTTTTCAAATTCATATTTCAATTTCAATTTTTACAATATAAATTTATCATGAGCAAGATATGAAATTTATTACTTTTTATAAATTGGTCATTGTTGATAAGTATCCAAAAAAAATTAAAGTGACAAAAAGGTGTGGATGGATGTATAAAACAAACTTTTCCTCCTCTTCTCCCTATGGCAAGTCAAGTTATGCACTTCAATTATGTATTAGTTTCACACACACACACGTAACACTGACATACACACATAAAAGTACAAGCATTTTTTAAATGCTCATTTTTAGTAAAATATTTCTTAATATAATGTTTTTAACATTGTTTTGTGCATATGGGTTGTCACCTTAAACTAGGGACTTACTAGTGTTTCTTTGTCCTTTTATTCTCTTTTTTACATTCATGTGGTCTTATTTTCTTATATTTATAATTTTGTTGTGTTTTCTATGCTTGTGAGTGTTTTCTCTCTCTCTATTATCTATTTTTACTCATTTATTCCTTTAGGATAGGAAAATTGGTCCACTAAACCTACCTTGAGTAAGATTAGCGGGCTCGTTAATCATGTCTTCTATTTTTTTTGGGCCCTTTTACATATGGTCATGTCTTTTGGGTGTTTGTATTTTTTTATGGGTTTTTTCCATTTTCACTTGTCAACTTTTGTGCACCAATATATTTTTAATCTAAAATATGAGTATAATGCTTATAAATTATATATATATATATATATATATATATAGGCATTATAATCATATTTATATATTTCCAACCAATAAAATATTTGAAATCAGTTGGAAGTATTTTTATTGAGGTTTCATTTGATTTTTCAATCTATTTTATTCATTTTCAAGTCCAAGCACACTCTAAATTGATTTATATCTATTCAAACACTTGAAACTTGTAGAAAAATTGACCTACAAAAATGCACATGTAATTTCATCTCACACTTAGGGAGATAATACAAAGATTATTCTTTGAATTATCCATCAACACTACACATTATGATTCCAACATGCAAGATACGTAGTCGTAACTCCCACCTTAGTGGCTTCACAACCCAAAAAATTCTTCCCTTTTTTTTTCTCTGACATCTTGTGGTAAACTAGTTCAAATTATTAAAAGAGAAAAATAGGTAGTTATGTCCACAAATTTGGTGAAGCACAGGTACAATAAGGTATGACTTCTAATTGTGTATAAGTACACAGTAACTCAAAATATATAAAAAATATCACATGACATAATTAACATAAAAATACATGTATGATAGTCAAACTAGTGGACCATTGATCCTGACTAAGGAACCATTAGCATAAGATTAAATCCCATCCCTACATAGAGGCTTATATTTTACACAGAGGTAGATACATGCTTACACAACTAGATCTACACTCATAAATCCATAATTTGACAAGGTGTGATTATTATAATCATTTATATTTCATATCTTCTATTTTTTGTTTCAAATTATCAAATAGGATACTTGTAATCATTTTAGCCTCTAGGTAAAATATAAAGGTATTATTATACATTAATAAATAATAGATCCCCTTAGTGAATATAGTTTCACCTTATTTATTTATGGTAATACACCTAAATCAAAAAAATAAGGTGAATCACTAGTCTAAGTAGAAGTGCTTCCATATATCTTTTTATTTTGTTATCATAATAGGGGAAATATATGATATATTTTCATGCCTCAAGTGAGCATGTAGGTCCTTGAGCCTAATTTCTATATTAGTGTAGTAATGTTAAGTGTCCTTTTATATATTATGTATTGATGCATATTTATGACTCACCCAACAGGATGATGGGTTTTCACCCTCTCATTTTAGGATTGTTGGTGATTGCGTCTAGGGCATGAATTACAAGTTGTAACTCTCATATGTATTCATGATGGAATACTATATTGTGACCTACATACCATCAAGGGAAATTTGCTTGAGTATAAAAATAACACCCAGAAGGTTTAGACTTTTTCTTAGTAATTATTTCCCTCAAGCAATACTTTATAAGATAAAATGCAAAAAAACTAACATCAATGAAATTTAGCATTTAAAAATCTAAATTAATAGTGTGTGAGAATCTAAGGAGTAATGAATTATGATTGAATTTTAGCATCATCTCTTTGCAACATAAATTTATCTCAAAGAATAAAAATTGGACATGCCTATATAATAATTTTATAAAGATATAATTCACTACAAAAAATAGAAATCAACATATATAAGTACACTAATAATATATTAGATACTAGCTCATTAAAATAGTCCAAATATTAGAATTTCTCAATCTAACCTATTCATATTAAGCAAATAAATCTCATTGAATGATTACTTAAAGCTCAAAATTTACACAATATCAACCTAAAATTGAGAAATAAGAAAATTGAACAAACCCATAGAACATATTTCTCTCCTTTTAAAATTTCTCTAATGCAATGTATTTATAAAATTCTATGGTCACTACTTTGCCTTGTTTTTTTTTTAAAGCTTACATGTGAGCAATTATTAAAAATAGATAAAGTTTAAATTATTCTAAAAGTGTTTGAAAAAGAACTCCAGCTTTAAATTGAAATTTAAATAAAGGTAATTTAATATAAAATATAACTAAAAAAATTCCACTTTGAGAGACTTGAACTTATCACTTGCTTGAAATGTGTGTTCCCAAAATAGTGCACAATGCCAAATTAAACTCCCTTGCATTAAGGAAAGTCCACAAGTGTAATTTTCCACTAATTTTTCATGAAATCTTACGTGAATAATTATACAAAAAACAAATGGGCAATAATAATTAGTGATCGACTAACATTTATCCCAAAATAATAGCTTAACTTAGTTTATTAATACTTGTATTATCTTTTTTTTTTATTAATTAATTAGTACAACTCAACTTTTATTTACATATAAGTTTTTCACATTGAAGTGCTTCTAATACAACTACTTCAAACCTAAATGGTAATTTCATAAAAAGCATGAGATTATCAACCAATCAATATCAATGTCTTCTAATTTTATGATCATCTTGTAGCTCTTCGAATGAATTTTCCAATAGTCCAAATAGTTTTGAAATCAGACACTTGATTTAAAAGCTATAACCAAAACAATCACTAGATTTAATTAATTGCATGCAAATAAATTACAGTTTATTCAATTCATAGAGAAACACTAGAGTTCCCAAAAATAAATAGATTTTCCACTTTGCATGATATATTTGACAATAACTACCTTTCATGCATAATTCATAATTTTGGTTGCATAATTTTATATTGTTTATTCATCTTCTTAATGCTAGAAAATTCCATTAACTACTATGAAATTATGTAATTTGTGATGATTTGAGGGGCATCAAATTTAAAACAATTATGATACAAGATGAAGGGCATCAAAATTAAAATAGTCATTATGCTATGAGTGTACAGGTATTAAATTTAAGATATTCATTATATGATGAGATTATGGGTGTCAAAATTATGATAGTCATCATAAAAACCTTTAGAGTTTCTCATAATTTCATGAACTATATTGTCCATATGATCAACAAAAAATACATTAATTTTCTTCAAAATTATATAATCACATATATTTTTATATTAAAACAATAAGGTAAATATGACCTAAAAAAAAGGATATGTAGCTATATATGATCCTTGAAAATTTATTGGATTAAAGTTACAACAAAATGTCATTGAGTGTGAACCCTTTAGACCTAAGTGTGATTGTTAGTCCCCTAATTTCACAATGCTTGCTTTTAGAAATTTGGTTATTAAACGCACATCTTGATATGGCATACTTTATATGTATTGAGACATGAGATGTTATTATTACCTTATGTTTGAGACAATGGATTTTATATGAGTGATAATGTTAGTTACTTATGTTATTTTAGTTGTCCATTATGATGCTTATTCTATTTTTTTACTAGTAGAGGTATTTTTTTCTTAAGCATATGATTGATAGTACAAATGTTCAGATCATTGGTATGAGTATATTACCATTGATATGTTATGATTTAGATATGTTAGTATGCATTTTATATGGATTGAGACTATTTTTGTTGTTTGCATTATATAACTTTGCCTATCTAGGGTAGTGTTTTTTATGTGTGAATTGGTGTGTAGGTGATATGTGAGGCCAATGAGGTAACTACAATATGTTGAGCATGAATGAATCATTGGTATAGTGGTTTATTGACTACTTGACTTCCCAAGATCTAAACCCAATTCTAGTGTATTATGTGGACCTAGTCAAAATTTGTGAACCTCCTTGCCCTTCCTAACATTATTCACCCCTTTGACACTATTCATACTTCTTGTTATAAAGTGATTTAAAGGTAGATATTTGTGTATTTAAGACCTCAATTGACTATAAGTTAGAGTAGGACTTGTTATTAATTTTAATCAAGCCATAATTCAACCCATGTGTCCATTCATTACATCGAATAGTGGGAGGATTGAAGAGGCATGTATTTATCTTGCTTGCCCATATGGATTTATAATATGAATTAAAGTTTGCATGGAATTTTTAACCAAGAGTTGAGGAATGGGAAAGGACACATGTCACCTTCCCATTAGCTAATGGATGTGAGTGATTTACCTATATAAGGATGAAAATTCTTCCTTGGAAGGACATTTTGGCCATTTTTAAATTTGAGAAGTAAGAGGAGAGGTAAAGGAGATAAGGAGAAGCTAAGGGAAGAAGGAAGAGATCTCATCTTATGAGGAGGTGAACCAACCTAACATTTTTGAAGAGGAATTTTATTGTGTTGAAATAAGTAAAGAACCCAAGGTAGGCTTCTATATTCCCTTATATAATTTTATTTATGTTATTACATTGAAAGAAAAGATTCTCCCTTTTGTTTGCTTATTTTCAAGAAGTGTAGAGCCACTTGGCCTACCATATTTCACCTTTACTTTCCATGGTTGTGCATATGCCACCATGTGGATTTTATTTATAACTTGGGCTTTGGAGATGCACCATCTCTCTTCTTTTGATTTATTGTTTCTAAAATCCATTTCTTAATTCATTTTGGCATTATTAAACTGCCCATTTAGGCTTAAATTACTTGTCTTATTCTTTATCTTTTTACATTATGGTAATGGCTAGGGAAGTGAGTTCTCATACACTCCTATGTTATTCTTATTTTCATAGTGGTAGTGGATAGGGAACTAGGTTCTCATGCTCTCTTACGTGGTTCTTCCTTACATAGTGGTAGTGATTAGTGAACTAGGTCTCTATGCCCTCCTACATGGTTCTTTACCATGGTTGATTGGTTTAAGGTCCTCTCATGTCCAAGATAATTGCTAGGAAAAGAGGGAGTAATACCCATGTTCTCTTTCCCCTCGATGAGCCTTATTATGTTGGAATTTTCTTATGGCTGCCTTGATATGAATTATTTTAAAATGGTGTTTGGACATTCTTGACTATTTTTAGTTGAGTTATGGAAGTATTTAATGGAAATTGTGATATCTATCCTTTTAGTTGAGTGTTATATCCACCAAAAAAATCTCATCTTGATAACCTTGTTCTACTTCATACCATTTATGTTCACTATGCTCAGAGATGAGAGTCCTAGGCTTAGGAGTGCCTAGGGTAGTTGTCTTATGATGGTAAATAAATGAGAGGCAAGCCTCTCTTTTAGTTGGCCTTAAGGTTTATATATGGATCATACTTGAATACTTGTTATTTTAATACTTTGTAACGATTGTAAAAAAATTATTGGCTATTTTAAAACCCATTGAAATGTAATATCCAATTGCCATTATTGTGAAAAGTATGAAAATAAATTTGATGTATATTTTCATTGAAATGTGAATGTTAAATGAGTTGTATCTTATGATTTTTGAAATAGTTTCATGTTATATTTAATGGATTCATTAGTTTTTGAGTTAGAAATAAATTTTCCAAATTTAATAATAACTTAAAACACAATTAGAAAGAAAAGGTGAAAACTATAGATGTCTATTTGTTGTGAAAGAAGAAAGAACAAGATATAATTATATCAGAAAGTACTTACATGATAATGAGTTATATATCATGTTCCTCAATCTAGGTTTTCAATTTTTTTTTTTAAAATATTCAAGCTTGAGAAAAAATGTATAAATATTAGTTATACCTAGATTATTATTAAGGAGAAAAGTATAAAATAGTTGCCTTTTATCTAATGTAAATGTGATACCTGAAGATATTTTAAAAACTTTTCCCATCAGCTGACTCCATCTAAAAATTAAATGTTGATTGTACAAATTTAAATGGGTGAAATTACTAAAATACAACCCATATTTTTTATATATACATGCTTCTATAGAATTTAATAGAGCATCAATAGTAGTTTGAAAATTGTAGCAATAGCAATAAAGAAAAATATAACAATATAAAAAAGAAAAAAATAGAATAATGGTATGTTTCCAATTATATATTTTACTTTGTGTATGTTTTGTCTTTTTAATAGTATTATTCATGTATACAAAAATATTTTTAAGGATAAACAAATTACATGCTCTTTATATTACTAACAAACTGTTAGGGTTCTAGTAATGTATTGTGAATCTTATTTTCTAGTGGTTAAGCTTGCTTGGAAGGATTTTATGGCTAGATAGATATTGACTTTCCATCTGGTGTGGATGTTCTAGTTATAATTTTTTAAAGAAATACCTTCTTTCTTAGAATTTTATAAACATTTTAGAGTTACATGGCAAAGAATGTTATTAAGGAAAAAGGATGTGCAATATTTGATTACCAATAAATATATTTTGAATGGAATTGTAATACATAAATTTTGATGAACTTAAATTCTCATGAAATTTTATTATGATGTAAACATTTAGTTTTGTAAATAAATGTGAAAAGTTAAATTTACATGATTTCATTACCTTGTTACTAGATACACCCTAAAGAGGCTAGTTGGCAGATGTATTTTATTATAATTTTAAATCTATCAAATCATTCTCCAACACTTCCTCCTCCTTTGCTAGATCTGAGTTTAAACCTAAAATGAGGGATTAACAACCTTTATGATAAGAAAATGTAGTGAGAATTAGGGAATTTGGATTCTGATTGCGTGTTTATGAGTTGAGTCTTTGTTCTTATTATCCCTTTGTTTCCTAGCTAACTATGCATAAATACCCCTTTTTTTGGGAGACTCTGAAGCTGGTTGTCAGACTTTGGTGCTAGCTATAGGACTCTAGTGTGAGTTTTGTATAGGACTCTAGAGTTAGTTGTAGGACTTTAAAGCTGGTTGTAAGACTCTAGCACTAGTTTTAGGACTCTGATGCTCATTTTATATTAGACTCTAGATGTACTTCAAAAATTATCCTAAGTTGGTACTTTAATACACACAAAAAATTGTCTACATTTATGACCTATTATACCCTGGTCATATAAAATTTGGCTTCTATTTTTCCAAGGATTACTATAAATTGTTGGCATGTTACATAATAATGATTTTCAAATAATAGACAAGTTATATCCCCTTTAGTTTACTTTTATTGAACCATAAGTTCTAATATTACTTTTAAATACACTATGGGGTTATTGGGGATGTTAGGTTAGCTTAGAGAGTGTCAAGTTTGTTGAGAGCATGTAGGTTAATTTGAGTAAGTGGGGTTGACATGATTACATAAGCGATCATGTGATCACTTACACATTTCCATCCATGCCATTTAGGCATGTGAGTTTGTTTGGATGCATTATGCTTCATTCCATGAAGATGGAAATCCAATGGGCAATGTAATTATGAAAAATGTGCATTATACATTCTCAAAAAATAATTAGCATGTTTTTATGTGGTTTTAATCATGTTAGTTTATGGGCATGACATTTTGGTATCAGAACATGATTTTAAAATTGGGAGCTCTATGGATCATTATTATGTACTTATCCCATGGTAAATCTATGTCTATGTTTGTTTAGTATTACACCTCATTAAGGAGGTAAGAACAATACACATGAGGATTTTCTTAGAATATGGACTCTTCAGCCAAATAATATATGCTTGAATTTTTATTTTGGTATCCACACCTAACAGACCCATGTTAGGATTTTTTATTGGACTTCCACCCATATTGAAAGGTGGATGAGGTTGATGAATTTTAGAAAAAAGGTTCCAACCAGGTCTTAAGAAGTTAGATTGATATGAGGGCCAAGCGATTGTTAACCTGCGAGTGAGTTATTACATGCTAGACTGATGGGACTTTTCATGACCCTAGACTTATGACTCTTACCTTGGAGGACTTAAAAAATGAGTCCTTAGGATATATTGATCTTGACTATTAATACCATGATGTTTGATCTTAGTGATATTATATAATGTTTTGTGCATTAAAGGTTAAGATGGGCCTTTCTAGGTTCAAAGACCCCCTTTCAAGAAAACATTACATCACTACTCAAGTGGAGTGTGCTTTAAGTTTGTTTGACGTTTCTGTCATCTTGAATGATTATATTGGAATGAATTGGGATGTGTTATATTAATCCATCCCATTTTACTTAGATGTTAACTCTTCCCTTGTAAGTAGTTCCAAGAAGATTTTGGGCATAGTCCCTCTTAAGGATGATAAAATTGTCTCAGTAGACCACTAGGGATTACAAATACATTTGGTACATTCTTGGTTTACATGAGGAACTGAGAACTTCATTATTTTGTGTATAAGTTTCCACTTCAAACCTATCTACATGCATATTAATGTTGTCAAGTTTTATCTTCACCTTATATGATAGACTGGTGTTACCACATGGATGACCTTGTTACAAAACCTCATGTGAGTCACTTATTTTCACCTATCCTTATGGTGAATGACCCTTGTATTATTTTGGTAGTGAGATATTCCTTGGTCTTAGCCTCATGATATAATGACTTACCATTAGATTTGGGCATCAGTGATGGTTGGAGATGAACAAGCAAGCCTTTGTGGTATCTTGGCACCAACTTGGTGTGATCATCGACCCAATAAAGTGATTATTATGTTAAAGTAGTATTTTTACTCTTTTTACATGTTTAAAAGATACCCAAGATATATGTTTATAGTTTGGATGTTGATATCCAAATGGTGTGGCCAACAACCCCTTTGAGGTTATGACCTCATTTATTGAAGTGTGGGTATATATATATATATATATATATATATATATATATATATATATATATAATACCTTGTGTTGAACCAACAATGGTGCATAGGTGATCTTATTGATAGGGACCCTTGAAAGGATCATGATTTGTTTGAGTTCATTGGTATTAGTGAGATAATTTCCTCAGAGAAACATTTTGTTTCCATGGTGGTGACAAATATTTGAGTGGGTTATCTTTTATTGCAGATAGCATTTATAAAAGAACAGTTTCTTTCAGAGCCTAAGGTAGTATTAACCCTAAGTGGGTGTATCTCCTTTATTCATAAACATGTTCATTATTAGAGTATGGATTTACTTTTTTAACTTGTATTTTAGTTACTTCATAAATTTTATTTTGGATTGTGACATCCAAACTTTTGAGGGTGTCAACCTTTTGAGGTGACCCTCCTCTTTTCATGTTATCCATTACATCCTTTGGATAGTGGGTGTTGTATGAATGAATACTAAATATAGTGGCATGTGGTATTATATTAGATTCTTGTGTTGGGGCTTATAGTGCCTCATTTTCAAAATTATACCACACCATTATATGGATAGTCAAGTTCTATCCATCCTTATGTATGGCTAGATGAGGAGTACATGTGTTGCACATCTATCATTCTTTGGAATTTATTTGCCTAAAAGGATGCCATTCTACAATGGTGTCATTCTTATAATCATTGGTAAATGTAATGTTTACCTTGACTATATATATTTTGTTTTTCCCTTCTTCACAAAAGTGTCATCAATTATTCTACAAGTTTCCTAGAATTCCCATGAGCATGTGATTTCTAATTAAATCTAGAGGGGATGATTTTTAGGGCACCAAAATGGATATGACACGTGAGTCTTGGAATTTGAGACGTAGTTTAGAGGACCCTTTTTATGATGGGGATTTAGGTATGAGTATGTTTCCTTAGGGGGAATTTTTACCTTTTATAGATTTTTTAGTCATTTCTTCAACCAAGATTTGTTAGTACAGTTGTTTATCATTTTAGGAAGGTGAATACCTAGATTAGTTCATGAGTGTCATAAATAAAGGTTCCTAGAACCTTCTCAACCACCATATATTCAACATACTTAGTGATGGTTATACATTTTTTTATAAGAAAAATCACTAGGGGTACTTATGCTTTGTCTAGTGGGTGTTGTCTGATCATGTGATGTTTCTCACATAAAAAAGTGTGCATGTATTTGATGTAGTTTTGTGCACTAAGAATGTCAATTCTAGGGTAGCAGATCTCAATATACCCCTCAAATTTGAATACCACCCATGAGTGGTGGGAATCCTCATCTTATTATGGAAGTGTAGTATGTTATTTAGTGGTTTCTTATGTAACCCATGGAATTTGGGAAGAGGATTTATTTTAGTTAGCACTCAATTAGCATCGAGATGAATTATTACTTTTTCACCTCAAGTAACATAATCATAAGTATATTGAGTGGATTTATATCTTTCATGATATTAATTAAGTGTTATTTCTAATCGAATACTTGTATCTATTATGTTGATTCACCTTAATTATTTGGCCTTTGTAGGATGGTGTTGATCTGTGATGGCTAGAGAAGTTGTATAAATGGATCAAATTAATACCTCCATATGATTTAAACTTTTATCCTATTTTTATAAACTTGTTTTAAACTTTATAATTTAAGTGTGTAGTGGTATTGGCAATTTGTATTTCTGATACATCATTCATACTGCGAGAGGGTATTAATAGTTGTGTTTCTAGTTTGTGGATACATTAGCTGCATAGTCCACATTGTGTGGCCTTCTAGAGGCACACTATTAAATATAATTGTATTTAAAATTGTGCACTTTTACCATGTGATGTGGCATACCTTGAAATTATTTTTGTTCTTGATTGTGATTATTAAGTTGATTGAAATCATCTTTTTATGATTTTCCTTGCTATGGATTTTGAGTTTGTCTAGCCATTTGTTTTTTTTAATATTAGAACTCCTACCTTCCTTTATTATCTTTAATTTTGGATTGAAATAGGTTTTATTTCCATTTTCACCTTAATTATTATTTGGATTATATTAGGTTATTTAACCTTTTCAGTTATTCTCCTTTTTTGGATTGAGTTGGGTTGCTTAACTGATTGATTTTTCTCCTTAATTGGATTGGAAAATACTCAACTTGATAAAATATGTTATTTTGATGAGTTGATTTGTGTAACTTCCACCATGAGTGAGTTTGGGATTAGTAGGTGAGAAGTATCTTTTTAGCATTAGCATATGAGATTAGTTAATGACTTGTTCCATAACTAGTTGAGCAAACTGGGAGACATTGTATCACTTGTACCTTCTAGAGAAGTTGTAATGGTGATGTGAGCCATATCCTTATGTTTATGATTATATTAACATATGTTTCCTCCTAACTCTAAGAGTAATGGAGAGGATTATGTTGTGATATTGGATAACCTTAATGTGTTATCTTCTTGGGGTTTGGGAATCAAGACAAGTAGCCAAAGTCCTCCCAATAGTTTGTGTGAGTGGAGTTTGTACAACCTTAAAACTAAACTTTTGATCCTTGGTGACTTCTAGGAGGAAGTATGCATAAGGGGAGGGGGTTGTGAGACCCCCATTTTCATAATGCTTGATTTTTATTTTTATTTTAAATTGAACACATGACCTGATATGTATTAAAACATGTGATGTTATTATTACCTTATGTTTGAGATAATGGATTTTATATGTATGATGATTTTAGTTACCTACATTATTTTAGTTGTCCATTATGATGCTTATTATATTTTTATACTAGTATAGCTACTAGTTCTTGAGTATATGATTGAAAATATAGATGTTTAGATGATTGGAATGACTATATTATCATTGAAATGTTATGCCTTGGATATATTAGTATGCACTTTATATGGATTGAAACTACTTGTGTTGTTTACATTTTGCAACTTTGGCTATTTAGGGTAGTGTTTTTTTATATGTGAATTTTATGTGTAGGTGATAAGGGAAGCCAACGAGGGAACTAAGACTACATTGAGCATGAATGCATCACTGGTATAGTGGTGTAATGACTACTTGATTTCCTAAAATTCAAACCCAAATCTAGTGTCATATGTGGACTTAGTCAAAACTTGTGAACCTCTTTGCCCCTCTTAACACTATTCACCCATTTGATACTATTCATACTTCTTGTTCTAAACCTTAGGAGTCACTTTAACATTATTATCACTCAATAAAGTAAATTTTTTAACCACATAAGTGGTCCCCTTGACCAAAACTCGAATGGAAACTTTTAAATAAGTTTTCAAGTGGATATAAAGTGATTTAAAGATTGATATTTGTGTATTTAAGACCCTCATTGACTATATATTAGAGTAGGACTTGTTTGGAGCATGAAGAAAGCCATAATACATTCCATGTGCCCATTTAAGGAATGGGATAATGGAATCATTAAAAATGCATTTCCTTACCTTACTTGCCCACATGGGCTTGGAATAAGAGTTAATGATTATGTGGACTATTTAATCAAGAGCCAAGGAATGAGAATGGACACATGTCACCTTCCCATTGGCTAATGGATGTGAGTGTTTATCCTATATAAGTAAGTAAATCCTTCTTTGGAATGATTTTTTAGCCTTTTAAATTTGAGAAGTAAGAGGAAATCTAGAAGAGGTAATGAAAAACTAAGGGAAGAAAGAAAATATTTTATCTTATGAAGAGGTGAACCAACCCAGCCATTTTAAAGAGGAATCTTATTATTTTTAACTAAGTAAAAAACATGAGGTAAGCTTCCATATTCCCTTATATTGTTTTATTTATGTTATTACTTTGAAAGATAAGCTTCTCCCTTTTGTTTGCATGTTTTCAAAAGTTGTAAGGCCATTCGACCTACCCTCTTTTAACCTTTGCTTGCCATGGTTGTGTCTAAGGCCAACATGAGGATTTTATTACCCACTTGGGATTTAAAGATTCACCATCCCTCCTATTTTGATTAGTTTTTTTATAAAATTAATTTATTGATTTATTATGATGTTGTTAGACTACCCATTTGGGTTTAAATTACTTGTCTTATTTTTGTTCTTTTTATGTAGTGGCAATGGCTACATAATTGGGTTTTTATGCCCTCCTATGTGGTTATTCTTTGTGTAGTGGTAGTTGATTAGAAATGTGTTATCATGCCCTCTTATATGATTATTCCTTATGTAATGGTAGTAGCTAGGGAATTGGTTTCCCATACCCTCCTTCATGGTACTTTTTCATGGTTGACTAAGCTAAGATCCTCCCATAGCCAAGAGAAGTGGTAGGATAAGAAGGAGGCATATTTACATTCTCATTCCCCCTCAATGAGTTTGATTATATTTGAATTTTCTTATGAATAAATTGATATCAATTATTTTTAAATGGTGTTTAGACGTTCTTGAATGTTTTTATTTGAGTTATGGAAGTGTCTATTAGAAGATGTACTAGTTAGCCTTATAGTTAAGTAGCCTAGTTGAGTATTTTAGCCACCAATCAAATCTCATATTGCTAACATTGACTTAACTTATACTCTTGATGTTCACTATGCTCAGAGATGGAAGTCTTAGGCTTAGGGCTACCTAAGGTAGTCACCTTATGATTGCAAATGGATAAGAGGCAAGCACCACATTAGGTTAGCTTTGTGGGTTATATGTAGAGCATACTTGGAGTATTTTTATTTAAATAATTTGTAATGATTTTAAAAATGTTATTTATTGTTTTGAAAACCATTTAAATTTAATATTCAATTGTCAGTATTGTGAAAAGAAATGAAAGAATATGAAGTATATTTTCATTGAAACTTGACTATTAAATGGATTATATCTTTTGATTTATAATCTGGGTTTGTATGATATATTATGGGTTTATTGGTTTTATATTTTAAAATAACATATACAAAATTTATAATAACCCAATATATGGTTAAGAAGAAAAAGGTGAAAATTATAGATGTATGTTTGTTGTGAAAGAAGAAAAAATAATATATATAATTCTACCAAAAAACTCATCTAATAAATGAGTCATATATAATGTACCTCAATATGGGTTTTTAATATATTTATAGGGTTTATTAATATTCAATCTATAAAAAACTTTATAAATCTTAGTTATACCTATATTACTATTAAGCAGAAAGGTAGAAAATAATAGCTTTATGTCTACTGTAAATGTGACACCTAGAGATTTCAAAACTTATTCCATCAACTAACTCTATATATAAATTTAAATGTTGATTATATAAATTTAAATGAGTGAAATGATTAAAATACAACTCATATTTATATATATATGGATGTGCAATCACCTAAAAGTGGTAATTAGATGTTAAAAGTGTCACTTGAGTTACCTTATTCCTAGCTTAGTCCTAGACCCATTCTATAGCCTTACACACATTTTTCTAGTCATTGTATAGACCAAAATCACTTACACTCAGCTGAAACATAGTCCTAGAACTATCTTATTAGATCTCAACCCAACTTGCACAACAATTTTCCAAATGGACATTAACACCACATTTGGGACACTACATCCACATGGTGTTAGTGTCCCCAATTGGGCACTACTATCCTTAGCTCTAACTCTTCACAATGGATACTTTTTCAAATATGTTCCCCTCTTAAGGTTGGCCTAAGCATATTTTAATATCTACATATACAACAAAATTTTATAAATATAAGTTTAATTGACCTCTACACTAGATGGAAAATAGATGTAAAAGTTATTCAAACCAAAGATAAAGTTGAGCAAAATCAAGGTATTTGATCCCTATTATGCTCTAATTTTGTATAATACCATCTGAAGTAACCCTAAGACTAGTTTTAAAACATTTTAAATCTTAGGCATATTTAAGGCATCCAAGCCCACTATCATTATATCATTCACTTACACTTGTATCAATCACTAGGTGGGAGAACTACATCAAGTTTGATCCCTCTTTAGAGTATTGGTATGTAGAAAACTCTCTTCATAGTGGGGTATTGAGGATGTCCAGTCTATATTCCTAATGAACACACAATTATTTCCCATGCCATACTTACAAAGAGGATTAGGTTTAACATACTAATTAAGTTTTCCAAGCACAACACAGAGCTTCAAGTTTTGTGTAAGCAAGAACATTACCTAAAAACATAGTGCATGTGCTCCCATAAAATAAGAACAATCCTATAAAGGGGACACTACCACCATATGAAGGACATTACATAAACATGGTGCTACTATCCACATTGGTTGATACTATCTAGTGAGTAGATGACCACTAGAATCATGTTAACGATACTCAAAACTGCCTAGATCTCAAGTTTTAGAACCCAAATCATCTATGACAGTCAATTTTTAGTTAATTCTATATTCAATCCTATTTATTGTTATTTTTATAAATTTAAAGAAGTTCAAATTCTATAACAAATTATTACTCAATTATTATATATTTATTTAACTGATTTATATATCTTATACCTTTAATTTAAACATAGGTTTTACATAGTTAAATCCTCAAAGGTTAAATCATTTGGTGAACCTATCTTACTACAAATATTTCTTCAAACCCTATCTTGCATTATTCCTTTTTTTTTGTGAAATAATTTAGGGATGCCTAATTCTAATTTTCTATTTTTTTTAGATAACCTAGCTAATTAAATCCATTTCATATTAGGGTTTAAATTTATTTCAATATAATTTAAATTTGTTGTAAAGAAATCCTATGTTCAAAAAACCCTAACCCTAGACACACTTAAGGTTTATATCCTTTTTCTATTTATACTTATATTTTATTTCTAAAATTCATATTTTAGATTCATATATCTTCTAATTCATATAATCATGATTATAATGGTGTAAGAAATCAATCACTTTTTACTACAAAGTCATATACTTTCATTTACATGTTTTTCCCCTTTAATTTAGAATAAACTCAACAAAGACATAAACATGTGTAAAATGATGTTTTATATCAATTGAAATATATGTCATTTTTCATAGCATGTTATCTTTCTTCTATATATAATTATATTAACAATCAAACCCATACACACATAGAGAATTTAGTAAATAAGCTAACAACTATGTTTCAAGTTTTAATGTCATATATTATGCACAGTAAAGAGTCTCCTTCTCATCCTCATCTCCATGAGGGTGATAGCTACTTTCCTTATAACTAGGTCCATGCTATAATCCCTTCATGAGATGAGTTAGCCTATACCAGTGTCACTAATCTCCATACTTAGCCTATTCACACCTCTTCCCTACAAGATGTGTGCCTACATGTTTAATTTGAAATAGCTAAGGTTTGCATTTGTGAGACTCTATGTGATCAAATTATCGGTATGAGAAAGATAATTATAAGTTTAAAAAATCAGAATCAACTTTTACATGAAAATATTACAACATTGGAAAATCAATTTATAAGATAAAGGCATCTAAGAAACACCAATATAAATCATGTATATGCATCTTCACCTAGTGAATTTGTGGAAAACAATGTTACATATCCAAATAATAAATCACAACAAATTACATCTACAACTAGTGATTTAAAAAGCATTCAAAGGCCAAATAAGAGTTCAAGTCAAACACTAAGGGACATGATTAAAGCAAATTTTATCAACCTACCTCTTCTACACCCAATGAGGAGTTTTAGATATTTTTGTGCATGTCATGGAATGCATGGACACCACATAGCTTCATGTTTATATTTTTAAAGTAAAATACAATAGATAATGGATACATATGAGTCACATAGTGACACTTCATCCAAATAACATACACTAGCACATATACCAATTTAAAATGGGTCAAATTCAAAAATAGTACAAAAATGGTTACCAAAGCATAACTCATAATAACAAAAAGTTCTAAAATTATAATCATAGAAAGAAATAGTACAAAAAGCATAGATAAATCTATAAATTATACCTCTCCAAAAAGAGGCTCAACATTCAATCTGGTATAATTTTGGTCACAAATATCTACAAAAGTTTAACTATCAGGGTTAAGGTTTGGGCAAGCAGGCTGAAGGCATCACTTCTCTTATTCTAGTAGTTGATAATATTAGTCAATAGAGTTTGGGATTTATTGAATGTCCTAAGGCACATTAGTCACAGATATATTTTATCAAGGCAAAACATCTAGATACACATGAAATATTATATAAAGAACAAGATATTAAGTTAAAATTTTAAAATCATGCTCAGCCAACAAGCATTCTCAAACAAGGTTATCTATCAAAAGAGCCTCCACAACATCATAATTCTCCAATAAGCACAATTTCAAAGGGAAAAAACACAATCAATATGCTAAAGTATAATTCAAAAAGGTTAACTCCATATTATGAGGCAATTCCTTCTACCACACTAGGTTATTATGATTCTAATATAGAATAATATTATGATTCTGATGAGGAACCATACACATATTATTATTAAAACATTCAACTACAACATAGCAATCACACTGCATGAGAGATTATCATTCAAATTTTTAACAAAGGCCACAGTGATAGTGAGTCTCCCATAAGACTCATTAGTTGGTATGGTTCCTACCCTTGTACAAACTCCCTTCTCTCTCTCACTCTTTATACATGGTTTATTTTCATTCACTTGTACATAGATTATACTCAGAAAACACAAAAACAATATAACATGTCAAAATACAAAAACATTCAAATATTTCAAAAACACAAATTTTATAGATTGTATTCATTTTTATGTTTATGTTTATACTACTTGACATATATTGCATATTATTAACTATCCTAGTATAGTCAATTTTATCATACACATACTTCACTTGTTCTTGTTGAGTGCTTGCAGATTCCAAACAAGACTCTAATTAACTACACTAATCCATACCATCTATCATCTACACATTGGGGGCATTTACACTTATCCAAGTTTATACATTGATACATCTTCCCACTTGGGGTTATATCATACATAGTTGATATAACCAGGTGTTATCATTCCATATTAAACATTCTAATTTATGCATTGATTTATCTTGATATTGATCATTGCTCCTCATTTCTCAAATTTTTTGTTTATTATCACTAGTTACACTTAGTATAGATGCATCCTAGCATCTACATGGATTTGTATTACATAGCTATACATGCTTTAATTTCTAGTTTTCCTAGATTAGACTTGATTATGTTATCATGTTTTTTCCATCTTCGAGGGCATTTAAATATGCCATTGTTATCTAGATCTATGCCAATTCTCTATTTGTATTCATTGGACATGTACCCATGTCCCTTGTGTGTGCTTTGTCTTTCTTCTATATGCAAACATGTAAACATGTCCTTCTATGTGGATCTATGCCGAATTACTTATTTCTTGTGTATGTGTACATTTGAACATGTTTTTGTATGTCTTTATTCTCATATTCAGTGGAATGTGCCTATGTCCCTTGTATTATGGCCCCTTGGCCTATATTTTATGTTCCTCGTGTGTTTTTATGTTTTCTTTCTTATATCTTTCTACACTATGACACTTGTATTTTCTTGTTACACACACACCATTGTTTGATGCCATGAAAGAACTCATGCATATACCCTTCCTACTTGGGAGCCATGATGGACATCATGGCCCATCCCCCTAGGTAGTTACTCAGATTTTTTACTATACACATTAATTACATATATATTGACACCCTTGTGTAATGCTAGTTAACAACATACATCTTACATTACCTACTTATGCTCAGATAGATTTAATTTTTGATGTTATGTTTATACATTATATGAGAATATCATGCACATGCTTTGGCTAACACATTTTACAGAGCTACTTCTTTAAAGGGAAATTTTTTCACATGTTCCACAACTATCCTCAAAATAGGGGGGTATTCACAAGGGTTTATCATAGAGATTAGGCTCCTATATTAATTTTCACATATACATTTCAATACACAAGATTAGTTTTAGACATCACACTTAGGGCAGACATAGAACAAAATAGAGATTTAGAATTCAGTTCAGATCACTCAAAAATCAAACCAGGTAAACATTAGCACCCAAATTGGGACACTAGAACCATAGGGTATTATTATCCAATACAAGGCATTATTTTCTAGTAGCCCAAGCTTTACGATAGTTCAAATCATTCAGATTAGTACATTAGGTACAATACAAATTTTCATAGATATAGTCACATATTTGATAGGTATGTTTAGATTTTGCTCAGATGCATTCATTTTAGTTCAAATTTATACCAGTTACACATATTTAAGGGCATCATACATGACATGATCACTCCCACATTTAGTTTAGTTACATAGATTCATATTTTACATACTCAATTCAAATTTAGTATACTCAGATACCATATTAGGGGCATGTGTGTGGCATATTAGTTTCCATACATTAAACTACACATAGGTTGATTAGATGGAATGGAAAACTCCATGTCATTCTCTACCCTATATACACTTTTTATCACATTCTAGGTTGTCACCAGATTCATGCCTTAATCCATCTATAGTGGTTTGCAGTCTCAAGTGGCCTAGATCTGCCTAATATACCTAAGTGGTCGTAGATCTAAATACACAGATATATTATAATTAGTTAGATACTTTTAACACTTTGCATAGTTAAGTTGTAAATGAATTTACTTAACATAGGTGGGAAATGATGGATTCATGGCCCACTTAAGTTCTTGAGCCACCTACATGAGAGGGTTAGACACACATACAATCTTATCCAAGTTATTCATGGAGATTATGATCCACTCAACAAGGGTGGGCAATGATGGATTCAAAACTGGATTGAGTTCTTTAGCCACCCATATGAGGATTAAGTAATCCATTAGGTTAGTATAATTTATTCAATGATATGATCACTATATACACTCACACACATATTTTATCACTAGGTTCATGCACTGGTTTGCATACTCAATGAGGTGTATTCATTCTTTTCATCTCTCTTTACTCAACTTTACTAAGTTGCATTATTTCAGCATAGTCTTTTACTTTTGATCATCTCTTAAATAATGACTAATTTTTACATGTTTCATTATAGGACATTGCTTTGGATCATGTTTCACATATGTAGACCTAGATTTTTATACTCAGACTTAGCTACACAGGCTTCACTTCCAAATAAACTCCAAATATGCTTATTTTTATTTTATACTATTCATTTTGCTTTATGACATTACTAGCATAAAGGTGGGAAATGTAATCACCTAAAAGGGGTAATTGGATGCTAAGATTGTCATTTGAGTTACCCTATTCCTAGCTTATCCCTAGACCAATTCTATAGCCTTAGACACATTTTTACAATCATTGTGAAAACCACCATCACCTAAAGTCAGTTAAAACATAGCCCAAGAACTATCTTCCCAAATTCAAACCCAACTTGCTTAATAGTCTTCCAAGTGGACATTAACATGACATTTGGGATACTATAGTCACATGGAGCTAGTGTCCCCAACTAGGAACAACTATCTTTAGCCCTAACTCTTCCCAAAAGATACTTTTTCAAATGTGCACCCTTCCTAAAATTAGCTTAAGCATATTTTCTTATCCATACAAATAAAAAAAAATTATAAATATAAGTGTAATTGACCTATATTCATCAAATGCAAAATAAATGCAAAAGCTATTCAAACTAAAGACAAAGTTGAGCAACATCAAGATATTTGATCCCTATTATGCCCTACTCCTACATACTACCATCTATAACAACCGTAAGCCCAGTTTTCAAACATTTCAAATCTCAAACACATTCAAGTCATCTAATCCCACTCTCATTCTATCATTCACTTACACTTACATCAAGCACTAGGTGGGATAACTAAATCAAGATTGATCCCTCTTCAAAGTATTGGTATGTAGGAAACTCTCTTCATAGTGGGGTGTTGAGGATGTCCAATCCATCCTACTAACGAACACACAAATATTTCCCATGTCATACTTTCAAGGAGGATTAGGGTTTGCACACTAAATCAGGTTTTCCAAGCACAACATAAAGTTCCAGGTTTCATGCATGCAAGAGTAGGACCTAAAAGCATAGGCATAGGCACTCTTAGAAAATAGGAACAATCTTATAAAATGGAAACTACTACCATTTGAAGGACACTACACAAACATAGCACTATTATCCATACTGGTCGCTACTATCCAGTGAGTAGACGAACACTAGAATCTTGTTGATGACACTCAGAACTACCTAGATCTTAACTTTTAGATCCCATATCATCCACGACATTTAATTTTTAGATAAGTCTAAATTCAATACTATTTATTGTTATTTTTATAAAGTCAAAGAAGGTTAAACTCTATACTAAATTAGTACTTAATTATTGTATATTTATTTAGTTGATTTAGACATCTTAGCCCTTTAATATAAATATAGGTTTTACATAGTTAAACCCTAAAAGGTTAAATCAACATGCTTCTATATAATTGAATAAAACATCAGTAGCAATCTAAAAATCATAGGAGTAAGCAAAAATACAACAATCTAAAAAGAATAAAAAAGCAGAACATTAATATATTTTCAGTTATATATTTTAATTTGTGTGTCTTTTATATTTTCAATAGTATTAGTCTTATTTATAACATTATTTTTAATGATAAATAGAGAACATACTCTTTATACCACTAACAAACTATTGGGGGTCTGGTAATGAGTGTAAATCTTATTTTCACATGGTTAAGCTATCTTGGAAAGATTTTGTGGCTAGATAGATCTTGATTACATTCTTATGTTGACACTCTAGTTAGAAATTTTGAAATAAATAACTACTTTCTTATAATTTAATAAGAATTTTAGAGTTACAGGGCAAAGAATGTTATTAAGGAATAAGAATGTTCAATCTTTGATTACTAATAAAGATATTTTGAATGGAATTGTAATGCATAAATCTTGATGAAGTTAAATTCTCATGAAACATTATTTTTTTGTATATATTTAGTTTTTGAAAGAGGTATGAAAAGTTAGATTTACATGTTTGTATTGCCTTGTTCCTAAATATGCACTAAAAAGGATAGTTGCTAGTTATATTTTAGGGTAATTTTAAATATATCAAATCATTTTCCAACACTTCCTCCTCATTTTTCAAATAATAAAATATAACCAGAAGTAGGCCAGTTGGATTCTCTTGTTTGTGAATTGAGTGTTTTTTATTTTTATCCCTTTATTTCCTAGCTAAGTGTGCATGAGTACCCCTATCTTATTGAAGACTATAGAGCTAGTTTTAGGACTCTATATTTGGTTTTAGGACTCTATCAACAATTTTAATACTCTAGTACCAGTTGTATAGTTTTGTGTTAGTTTTGTATAGGAGTCTAAAGATGGCTATAAGACTTTGGCCCTAGTTCTGTATAAGACTCTAGAGGTAGATTTAAGAATCTAGCACTAGCTATAAAATTCTGATGTTAGTTTTGTAAATGAGTTTGGATCTGGCTATAAGACTTAGGTGCTAGCTATAGGTATATGTCACCAGTGTTGTATAGGACCCTAAATCTATCTGTAAGACTCCAAAGCTTATTATAGGACTTTGGTTCTAATTATACAACTCTAATTATAGTTTTTGTATAAGACTTTGAAGTTGATTCAAAAATACTCCTAAGTCGGTACTTTGATACTCCAAACATGTATGTCTAGATTATGATCTATTATATCCTACTTATACAAAATTTAGCATATATGTTTCCAAAGATTACTAAAAATTATTAACATTTAGATAGAATGATTTCCTAAATAATAGACAAGTTATATCCCCTTTATCTTAATTTCATTAAACCATAAGTTTTAAAATTAATTCTAAATCCACCATATGGTCATGGGGCCTATTACATTAGCTTAGAGAGTCTTAGGCTTTTAGAGATACTGTAGGTTGATTTGAGTAAATGGAGTCGACATGGTTGTGTAAGTGACCATATGACCACTTGTGCATTTCCATCCATGTCATTTAGGCATGTGATTTTGTTTAGTTTCATTATGTGTCTCATGTCATAGATATGGATAGATAATGGCAAATGTAGTTGTGTAAATGTGCATAGTACATTCTCAAAAAAAATATCCTATTTTTATTTGGTTTCAATCGTGTCAGTTTTTGTCATGATAGTGACCATTTTATTTCAGCTTAGAATATTAGATTGAACTATAAAATAGAATCTAGACATTTATTTAGGATGTAAGGGGGTCCCTATTTATATAAAATAAATGGGGTTTTTCCAATCACAACATTACATAATATTAGCATTTTTTAGGACCATATGATGGTCTAAGAAAAGGCAAAACAATTATGCAATAGGTTTGTGATATTTTGCAATGTCCTTTTTTTACATTAGATTTATTGTTTTTAGAAAATTATAAGGTCCATAACCACACCTCATGTTGTAATATTCACATGATTTGGTGATAGACTTATGATTTAGTGTTTGTAGTATTGGTTATGCTTTGATCTTTTATGTTGATTGATGTCAACAACTCAATAGCTTTATTCAACAACATCTTATCCCTCCTAGATTTGAATATATGTTATCTTTTATTTTTTAGATATAAAAATTTGAAGGCATCTCCAAGGAACCAATCCCTTTCTCTCTTTGATGCATTATTATTACTTCATTTATATACGTATGATTATTTTTTTGAGTGTTTATTATGTTTACAACTCTCACATGTTTGTCCTCCTATTTCTTTTCAAATGTTGTTAATCCTTAGCATTGTGTTGAGTTGATATTCTACAATAATCACAATAATATTACACTTATATATTTCTTGGTAATTTTCATTTTATTTCATTTGCCTCATCCCATAAATACAAAACTATTGGTTTTTATGATTTCCTTCAACCTAGTCTACAAGATTGGTATCCTCCTTGTCTTTGTTAAGATCTCCAAATTTTTAATTGAGTTTGATATCTTGTATATTGTCTCTTAGGTGAGGGAGGTGCCCAGTTCTATTGATATTGTGGAGATGGTGGATCCCATCCTTATGAGTGTTGAGGATATGATGGAGCCCATCCTTTTTAATTCTGAGAAAGAGGTGCCCATCCTTCTTATTATGGGTCTTAGTATATTGTAATGTTTATTATTGTTTGTGATATAAGGTGACTATGATTATATTTCTTATGATTTCCTCCTTGATATCTTGTAGTTCCTTAAAAATCTTATCATTGTGATAAATTAATTACAAAAAATTACAAAAAAATATTTTTAATTATCACACATAATATTGCAAAAGTAGAATCTAGATGTAAATTGATCCCATATGTAACATATCTTAAAGAATGTCTTTTTGGTCCATGGATATTTTTTTAATGGTGGCCTTATTATCCACATTATATAAACCATATTAAGAGTTTGGAATTTTTCTTTCATTTCAACCATCCTGCAAACACTACATCCATCTTAGCATCTATTTTCAAACTTGATAATGAGTTTACTCTATAGTCCTCGATATACTCAACCCTTACCACAATTACAATTACTTATAATTTACACCAAAATTAAATTTATGTTATATCAAATCTTACTATTACTTTGAATCCCTTATACAACCTAGGCAGCCTTATCTTTGTCTTCAAATATAAAATTCATTTTGTTCTTAACATTTGAGAGTCTTTTATCATACTCTAGGAATTATTCTTATAGTTTTTTTAATTTCCTTTAGATATTAATATAGTTTAGCTTACACATTTATTTATTTTGAATTATCTAATTAATTTACCCTTAAAACCTACTAGTTCTAGTTTGGCAGCATCACATTTATGAATAATTTATAATGTTCAACCATTAAATATTCAATGAGTTATCATTATTTTGTTTCATCATCTTGTAGGCCTTTAATATTTAACTTCATGTTGTACGTGACGTATTGTTCTCAATTGATGGACCCATCATAAGGTTGTAATGTGAAAAAATCGCATGTATGATATGCCATAGGTCTTACGATAGAAATATTGATCACTAGTTTGCTAAGCATTATGATTATTGCACTACTCATTCTAATATTTTCTTCTTGGGTTCCTTAAATACTAGTATTCTTAGACCCTAAAATTTAATTATTAAGTACTTGACAATGTTTAATCTTCACATCCTTACCTCACTTGGCCTAATTTTCATTATGTTAACTTATAATATATCTAGTAGCATTCACTATTTTAAAATACATCTTTTAATCACTAAAAATCATTTAAACATCTCTATTTGGATTGAAAACTCCTATCAGAGCAATTATAGTAGTTTTTGTCCTTCTGGGACATGACTGTGCTAGGTTAGATAAGGCTACATCATGGCCTTGTCTATTAGTGCAGGCCTTGTCTACCACTCTCTAACTATAACTTTTTAAATATAAGGCATTTAATTTTACCCCTCATGCACTTTTAGAAATGTTGATTAGTGGAAATATTAAAAATATTCCTCTATATAAGCATGTCAAGTCTTCTTCAAACACGTCTATCAATCACTTTAAAATTCTAATTCACATTAATCAAAAGAGCACTATTTCTTCTAATTCTAATTATGGCATTCTAATAGACATGGGCCAAGTCTAAATATCTTCTATTATAGGTAAAGGGTACTCATTGTCAATCAATTAACTTAATTTGCCTAGTTACTTTCATATATCAAAGTCAATGATTCACATAATCACTTTATAAGGGAGAACTACATCAGCCTAAGGTCCTTTTGGGCTATGTATGTAGCACTCAGATTACACATGATTTACTAAGTTTAGTTCATCTATTCTCATAACCTTATTTCTTCCTTTTTGAATTTGACCTATATTATATTTATTGTGCAGGATCTAGTGTTTTTTTACTTTGTAAGTATTTTGTGTATCAAATTAACACACATGGTTAGATAGAAAACCCTCATAGATATCCACATGCACCCAAGTTAAAAAATCAATCACATAATAAATTACGATACACTTGCAAGCAATAGACAAAGTTATAATGTGTTTTTATCCTTATAGTGTGGCCTTGTCCCAACAAAGTTTAAATTATTATTTTTAGTTATGACGTAGTTCACATGCATTTCCAAGTAATTTTGAGACATAAATAGTCTACATAGTCAACATAAAATCAATTTGAGGGAGGTTTGCATATATGTTTACTAATTTAGTATTTTTAGTTTATTTAAAATTCTATGAACTCCATATTTTACATTTATATTTGTATATTTATATAGATCTAAATTAGTTGTAAATAGTTTATCTATTCTTATCATTTCATTGTTAAATTGAAAAGAATGCGATTAAACATTATGGTGAACATGTAAATTATTTAGAACACTATTTGTTTGATTAATTTTTGTGTGGTCTAGGGTTTCAGCTAAATTTTTGAATTCACAAAAATTATAAAAAAAATATTCCTTGAAAAAAAACTTTCAAATTTTATTTTCTATTGCTTCTTACTTATTTTTGGAACCATGTTATGGCAGCTGTAAAATTATTTAGTGATTGTTTTTATGGGATACACAGTGATATATTTTATATACATTATGGTGTGAGGATTTCTACTCTAATACTCAACCATTTTACAAAACTAAACATGAAGTTTAATTTCTACATACTTCATGGTATATCAAAAACTCTTAGGGTCCCTTATTTATACAATAAGAAGCCTCTTTTAGCCATTTGATTTGTGGTGTACATGAGAGGAGTGTATTACCCAATGAAGTTACTCTCACTGTACTATCAAAAATAAGGTAAATGGGTTTCAATCATGGTTTTCCTCTATAGTTAATGTTCTAAAACATTGGACCAACACTAATCAATGAATGAGCAATTATATTTGAGAGCCCACACAATCATTCAAACCCTTGCCTAGATCACTTTGTTTAACCCTAAAATATAGATTGGGGGAATCTAAGGTTAAAGGGGATAGAGATAGTCTATGACACAAGGGTGATAAACTATATCTATAGTAGGCCAATTAATATGTAAAACTCAAATAAATATATATTGAATTTATTATGCTGAGATATGTTAAAAATAAAAAGTAAAACTATGTTAGATATTGCAATGATAATGAAAAGAAGATACTTAATTGGTCATGATGTCAATACATATCTAGATCTAGGACAAGAAAGAATAAGACTAGAATTGGATTTTGGATCAATCATTAGATTATAGATTAAACCATTTTATGACTTCAGACACTTGTGTCGACCTCAAATGATTACATCAACACTTTTGTCTAAACTAGATGTAGGTGTCGTGTATGAAATACCTATTGGATCTGGATGTAACCACTAAGAATATTATAAGTTATGTGTCATTTTCACTTTGGTGTACTCATATTTGGATCATGGATTATCACTCCCTATCAAATAGTAAAACCTAATTCTTCATCTTCATAGTGGTTATGAGAAAAATGGGTTAGTGGGCACATAGTCTCGATATTCCTCAAAGACCCATCTATCAATGATCACTGCTTATATATTCAATACTCCTAAGAAGGCCTCAAACTTATATAGTTCTCCCCTACATGTTTACTTATTTTTGCATAAGGATGTAAGGTATGATAAGCAAGTACATAGAGTGACCTAACTTGTAACTTAGAAAATGTAAATCATGGAATATCCCTTCAGTACTTTAGACCTATAGATGTGATGTCCCTATGAATAATATGGAAATATGAGAAAATAGGTAAGTTTTACTCACTTGAGTGCTTGATTGAATGCCTTTTGTAATCTACCTTGGGATATTTTTGATCTATTTTAGGTGATGAATGAATGGGGATTAATTATGTGTGTGTGTGTGTGTGTGTGTGTGTGTGTGTGTGTGTGTGTGTGTGTAATTTTGGATAATATCTCACATTAAATCACTTAGGTTGACCATAGGTATATATTTCATTTATAAATTGGATAACTTTAGGCATTAGACACTTATGTTAGGATACGACACTTGCATCAACGTAGGTGTCTGATTGGGATGCAAGTGTTTGGGTAACTAGAAAATAGGCATAGGTCTAGAACTTGTAGAGATAGAAGATAAGTAGGTTTATAAAATTATAAGCATGATATAAGGCTTGATTCATTATAATTACATTGGTCAGACTAAAAGATAAGTAATATGCACAAAAAAATAGTGTATGTAATTATTTTGGTAGTAGGAAATGTCTAAAAAATGAAGGTACATCCATGATATGTATTTGTCAAGTGTATAATACTAAGGAGATATATAATTTATAAATAATGTCTACATTTTTTTCACTTTAATCTAGTAATGAAATTACTAATTTAAAGGAAAAATGATGTGTACTTAGGTGTATATAACACACCTTGTCTTTGCATGAGCCTAACTTGAGTGATTTTGTGGTGACTAAATTAAAACTAAGAGCATGTTATAGTATATAATTAGTGCATATAATATAAAATTTAAATCATTTGAAATGATTGAAAATAAAGAGTCAAGGTTTAGGAGTACATATGTATCAATGCAACCACCTTGCCTTTTTCTTAGCAAATTGATTTGAAAATATGAAAGATGTGTCATTATGAATCATTAAAACTAAGATTAAAACAAATATAAATCTATAAAGTGCATAAATATATAAATATTTAAGGATAAAAATTTTCCTCAACCTTAGATCTAAAGGTGATTTTCCACTCGACAATTGAGATTAGCTAAATTGTGTAACCCAATCATACTTATAACCTAGTGAGTGTGAGCGAACCAAGTTAACTCACATTATAAATCTGGTGAGGTTGGATGATGTCATCAAATCCAACCTATAAACTTGGAAAGATTGAGTGATTTAATCACCTCAACCATACTAAAAATTAACCAACTATTGTAGTAGATTGACTCAATACAGATTGTAAAAGTCCAACCTGGTGGGTGATGACATTCCATAAAAGTGTTTGAAAATTTAAAACTGATTTTGATTTTATAATTTTGGTGCCCTTTACATAGAATATTCACCCCATATATGTCTCATTTTTAAACCTAAGTATAATAATGGTACTTATATATATAATTCTACCACAACTATGTATCTAAATCATATACCTATAATTTTTGGTCAATTTGAAAAGTGTGTAAGTGTAATCACCCAAAAGTGGTATTTGAGTGCAAAGAGTGATAATTGAGACTACTTATCTCTATATTATTCCTAGATCTATCCTATATCCTATTATCACACTCATCCAACCTTCATGTAGGCCACAAGCAACCCTAGTCATCCCTAAAGTAGTCTCAGACCCTCATTTCCTGATTATGGTCCTTCATGCCTAAAGTTCTACCAACTAGACACTATCACCATAATAAATACACTAGCACCACATGGTGCTAGTGTCCCAAAAATGGTGCTAACATATTTTTCCTCTCTTTTCCCCAAATAGATCTTTTCAAAACTAGAACCTATTAGGGTCAACCTAGACCTCTTTTATCACCTGCACAAGAAATAGAATAGTATAAATACATGACTTTTATCCCTCTAACCATGAGATGGAAATCAAATGCAAGATACACATTCAAACTCAAAATATTTAATGCACATTTTAGGTTATTAATCTCTATTCTACCCTACTTCTAAATGGTACCATTTGTAGTTATCATAAGCTCAAATTACCCAGATTTCCAATCTCAAGCACATTCAAGGCACTCAAGGCCACTATCATACTAGCATCACTTTTGCTAGTAGCATTAGTTAGGTGGGTATAACTACATCAGAATTTATCCCTCCTTGAATTATTAGTATGTAGGCAACTCTCTTCATAGCAGGGTGTTGAGGATGTAAAACATACCCTACTAATAAACAAACTTTTCAATTCATGCCAACTGAATGCCCTGACTTCATGGAGGATTAGGGTTTTCTCACTAAATAAATTATTAATTACAAAACATAAGGTTTTAAGACTCATGCATGTAGGAACATACCTTATAGATATAGACATAGGTTCACCTAGAAGCTCAGGATAGTAATGTATAGAAGATACTACCACCAATATGAGGACACTACTACCACTTTTCCAATAATGGCACTATTGTCCAATTATTGTGATACTATATAGGAGGATTTTTACATTAGGATCTAGTTTCTAACATTCATACTAGCTTCCACCATAGTTTTTAGTACCTAGATCATCCATCTCAGATATTTTCTAGCTAAGTTCTTGCCTATTTATTATTATTTTTAGAAAATTTAAATCTAGTTAAATTTATAACCAATCAGTGATTGTATTTATTGCATATTATTTCCCTAGTTTAATCTACTTATCTCTTTAATAAACATAAAATTTACATGAACTAATTCTTAAAATTTTAAAACATTTGGTGAACCTGACTTTAAATATTGCACAAACCCTAACCCTAGATAACCTTAGGGTTTGCATTTCCTACATTTAGATTTTAGATCCAGACATTTTCTAATTTTATTTGATATAATCATGATAATAATGATAGAAGTGTATCACCTTTTTTTTCAAAGTTAATACTTTCATTTCCATTCTTGTTCACTTTGATTTGGAATGAACTTAGAAAAGACATAAACACATGTATAGATGATCTTTTATATCAATTGAAATGTGTGTCATATTTCTTTCTATCCCTGGCATGTAATTGTTCTCTTATGTGGAATTCAATTAAAAAGTTAATCCTTATATACATAGAGGATCTATTACATAAGCTAATAACCAAGTTCTAAGTCATGATGTAATATCTTATGTACAGCAAAGAATCTCTTTCTTCTCCTCATTTCCATGAGGGTAATAGCTACTTTCCCTCTAACCAGGTCCATTCTATCACTTTCCCATGAAAGGAAGTAGCCTATACCATTATCACTAATCCCCATACTCAGCCTATTCACACCTCTTCTATATAGGGTGTGTGCCTACATGTTCAATTAAAAACAACTAGGGTTTGCAATTATGAGACTCTAAAGGATCAAATTATCAATGTGAAAAAGCTAATATCAAATTTGTATAATTAAAATAAGTAATTAAGTGAACAAGTCACATTATTATCAAATCACATTAAATATATATAGTCTTGATAATACGCTAGCCTAAACCATGTATATGCATCTACACTTATAAAATTTGTGCCTGTATGTAATGGAAAATGTAAGAGATATTACAAATCAATCCTAACTTAGAGAAGATAGATCCTACTTGCACTTCTGATTAGGAATATATTAGATAATCAAGGTCATGAAAAATATGGATCCACTAGACGTAATTAAGGGATCTCTTACCATAATAATATCACTAAGGAGGGTTCCAAAGCCTCTAGTCAATCAAAATTATGCATTAACCCTAACTAGGTCCTATGTTTTCATATTCACTATGTTAATAACAAGTAAAGTAAAAAGTCTAATCAGGTGCTCACCAAAGCTTGTGGAAAAAAGTGGGGGTTAGTAAACATAAAATCAAACATACATAAAAGACTCCTAATTAAGCTATGTATGGGTAAAACCTTAATACATGGAGAAAGCAATATTATTCAAAATCCATTGCTTATGATACTTCTATCTACTAAAAAGAAGAGTAAATTTAAAGATACTTACCTAGAAGCTGAACCCATCGAGACTCAATATCTTTCTTGGATAAAGGTGCTTCACAAGAGGTTGTTGTGCTTTGTAAGGATCACTGAGAAAGACCAAAGCATCCAAGACTTCTCCAAAATACTAGATTCTTCTCCAAGTAAAAACCCTAAGCTAAGACTCTTCAAGTAGAATGGTAGAAGAGTGGATTGTAAAAGAATAACAAATGAATAATAAATCTTACCTAATTTTTAAGAATGGAAAAATGGATGTGTTTAAATAGGTGGATCTAACCTTGAATCCTTTAAAAAAAATTAGTTGACAAGGTTGACTCAATCAACCTAGTACTGAAATTGACAAAAAACTAACTAGATAATGAATTATGTCAGCCACTGCCAACTTAATTCTAAGTAATCTATTGTAAATAATAATATAGTTGATGTGGCTAACATAGTAATGTAAACTACCAAAAAGGGGTTTACGTTAGGGAAAATTCTAATGAAGGTGGTTAATGACTAGAGGAGAGTGCAAAATAGGAGGCAAAGCTTAAGGCAATAGTTTTTAGAAGACAAGTGTGTAGATAGAAAGTGATAAAAAGGACAACAATCCTATGAAGAACCAATGGTCTACCCACCCATTTTCTAGTGCACCCCTTAGGGCATGCACTCAGAGAGGTTGAGACTCAATGATTTCTTGCAAGATAGAAAGCATCAGTAATTGATAAAGCTTGAAAATATAATGTGTATACATATGCCCCACTTGAAGCCCATCACATGTCACATAGGTACAACATGGGATGGTGCTTTGAGAAATAACATAGTAACACATAATATTAAATTTAAAAAAAAAGTTACAATATTTTAAAGAAAAAAAATACAAACTAAATGACTGAAATAGAAATAACTAAAAAAGTAAATATATGTGTACCTTGACTTACCTTTATCATTAGATGGTTGTCTGTTGTGTTTTTAGTTTTGATTATGGAGGGCACAGAGACTACTTTTGACAACCCCAAGAATATGAAATTAAAGATCAAAAACAAATAAACACAAGAAATCCAAGATAAGTAGGGCTATGTGGATGGGATGTAGTTAGAAATTTGGCAATCTAGGGTGATAAGTGTTATGTTAGACCAAATGATTAAGTCAAAATTTAGAGTAAATTGGGTAACCAAAAATCTAAATCTACTAAAGACCAAAAAACTCAAACAAGTAAACCTTCAGTAGGAAAGGTAAACTCACCAAGTCAAACTAAGGATACATGTCAAAAAGATGGTAATCAAACATCAATGTGAAAGTAGTAATAATCCTTACTTAAACAAATATGGGCAAGAAAAAATGGTAAAACAACATTGATGAATAAGCAATAAAAATCCTTACTCAATCATCAATGGAGAAGGTGCATAAGAGGGAAAACAACACTAGTGAGTGAGAAGTAATAAGCCAACCTCACTCAATAATGGAAAAAGTGCATAATAGTAGAAATAGATTCAGGTGTCTGCAAAAAGGGGTAGTAAAATAATGATAAATGGTAAAATAAATCAAAGTAATTATAAAAATGTAAAGTCATGGTGTAAAGAAAGTAATCCATAGTTTCTCAAGCATATTATTTTGTTCTAAATATAGATAAAACTAAAACAAAGTAATACTAGCATGTTTTTAAGATGTGAAGAAGGAAATATAGAAGAGGGAAAATAGATTTAGAATCACACTTGCCTATCAAGGGGGAAATGAAATGGGTGGAAGGGATAATGAAATAAAAACCAAGGTAGAGTAACTATTTATCAAAGTTAATACACTCAAATTAGTTTTGTCTAAATAAGAGGACTTTCAACCTTAAGGACCCTAAAGAACTTTTCTTAGTCACACAAGTCTTAGATCAACAAATGAAGTATGTAGATCATCCCATGAAGGCTATATGCATGAAAATTAAAATGGACCTACCTTCCCATAACATGTTCCCCATTCCTTAGGACCCCTTATATAGTCATCGGTTTACTATGAATATTGGGTACTTGCATGAGAAAGTAGGTAGCACCAAAGAGTTTGTTGAATTCTCTTATTCTAATCTATTTGCCTACCACATCCCAATGGACCTCAGCTCTATTTCGAGGGCAACTGTGGAGTTTGAGCTTTTATTATAGATAAGATATGTACTTATAATCATGTCTTTTGGTGTGATTTTGACTTTTGAGATTTTTATGTTGCTTTTTGTATATCAATGCCTTTTGTTTGGAATGATTTGGATTTTAACTTTCTTGATGGATTTTTCTATTTATCCTCCATGTGAATTCAAAAAACTAGATGTGGGTATTAAAGATGACTTTTCATTTGAATAATTGGGACTTGTTTACTAAGAGAGATAACTTAGAGAGCATGGTGTCTAAGAGTCTCATAAATTTAGGTGAAATAAAAGAGCTATCTTAACTTTGACCTTGTTTAATCTAATGTGGAGAGAAAGGAAAGGAAATCAAGAGGAATGAAACATAAAATAATTTTAATGACTTCAAATCATAAAAAATGTGACAAAGGGTTAAAAAGGGATAGAATGACAAAAAAATGTGATTCCTTATCATAAGAATGAGGGAAATGTAGGAAAACATGCTAACATAGATTGTTGTTCAAATTTCATATATCACAATAAGTAAAAGTTAAAGCTGATATTAAATATCAAAAAATCATAACCATTGATAAATACATTCTATAAAAGGAATGAAAAAGATGGTGATTTTATGAGGAAGGCCAAGTCCTATCCATGGTCTTACATTTCAACTCATAAAATAGAAACCCGTGAGGGCATACAAAGTACATGAAAAATAAATAAGATAATAAAAAGATGGTATTTGTGAGGAAGGCCAGGTCATATCCATGGTCTTACACTACAACTCACAAAGAGAAACCCAAGGGGTACTAAAAAGTGTGTGAAAATTATGAAATTAAAGAGAAATAAATCAAATTATGAGGAAGATGAGGTCCTATCCATGATTTTAAAATGAAACTCATGAGAAAAATGGAAACTAAAAGACCAAAAGGAAGGACTAAGGTTTGTAAAAATAGAGAACTATTGTAGAGGGTGAGACCCATGTAAGTATCCTAAAAAAAGTATTAGATAGATAACATATAAAAATCATGATCAGAAGGGAGAGATATATGTTAATGTCTATATCAAATATGAGCATGTGAGAGATAATATTTTGTCTCAGAAGGTTTCTTGAATTTGAATTAGTTTTGTAGCATGTAATGGAGAATAAGAGTAGGCATCACAAGATTCTTCAAAGGATAGGTAGATGTAGGGATGGGCATTGAAAGATGCCCCAAATTCTAAAATAATATGTGGGTGGGCATCACAAGATGCCCCAAAATCTATATTAATGTGTGGATGGGCATTTTAAGATGCCCCAATAGCTAAAAAGAGGAAGAAAAGATAGGAAAAGATAAGAAGCAAAGAGAACCCCATATGGTGTCTAAATGGATTCAAGTTTTCAAAGAAGATTATAATAGGGTATTTCATGATGGTTGATAAAATAAAAATTATATAGGAAAGAATAAAGAAAAAGTAGGGAAAAAGAACTAAGTAGGCTAGATAGAGAACTAAGCTAGCTAAACAGAAGAGCAAGGGTAGCAATAAGATTACAGAGTCGACCAGGTCAACTTAATACTATTAGATAGAAGGAAAAAGAGTAAAGAGTCGACCAAGATGACTTACTACTATAAATAGGGAGAAACATAGATTGATAAGGATACAGAGTCAACTAGGTCGACTCAATACTATACCCTAACTAACAAAAAATCTAATAAGGGACTATGTCGAACAAAATGATAGTGTGCTACAACTAGGGAAAGTTTCTACAAATGTAATTTGAAGCAAGAAATGGAAGCAAACACACAAAAAATTGGATCAATGAGAATGATCCATTTGGAATAGAGCATAAAACCTTTCATTAATGTTGTCTAATGCAATTTTTTGTAATACAACATTCAATGAGCAGAGAGTAAGTAGACAACTAAAAATTAAATGCTAACTAAATGGTCATCTTGAGTGTTGTTAGATTATTATAAAGTGTTATTCTAAGTGTGATAAGAAATTTGGCTGAAAATAGGGAACTAGAAATCAATCTATAGATTTTTTTTAGGATGTTTAGGATGAAATGGATCTATGTCGGTAATAGTACTAGCTTATTATTGGGACCTACCCCTGCACTTCACAATCTCATAGTGATAAGGGTGTTTGATACTTTTCCAATATATACCATTAATATCATGTTTATATTTATCCATAAACCAAGTCAACTTTCCCTTTGGTGATGAAATCCAAGTAGGTAGGCCTTGGGAAGACAAATGTTAAATACATTTTGAATATTGTGTGATTTGGTAGTGTGTACAAAAAGAAAAAAATAGTTGAACTAAATGGTATTTTGAAAAACTACCTAATTAAACTATGTGAACTACTCTAAGCATGTAAATATCTAAAAATGAAAGTGTGAATTAATTACTAGTAAATAGTTGTTAATTTCCAAATTAAAAATGGTACAGAGTTGATTTAGAAGACATAGCTTCAAACATTAGAAAATAGAGTCGATTGGGTCACTATTTTTTTATAGGAGTAAGAATATTTAAGAACTAAGTTGACCAAGTCAACTTATTCTTTTAGATAGAAGACAGGCTATATAACTAAGTTGACCAGGCTGACTTAGTCTTTTAGATAGAAGATAGGTTATAGAACTAAGTTGACCAGGTCAACTTAGTTTATTATAGGATTACAAAATTGAAAACTTGGATAAAATAGAACTGTAATAAAATATTGAATTGAAAGAGAGAGAAAGAGAGGAACCTTGGTAGGTTGGAAGATGTTTAGGACTGGTAATTTTTTATTGAAATGCCTTGAATGTTGCTTGCATGTTCTACCTATTAAGTTGACTAGGTCAACCTAGTTCTATGAAACCCTATTTGCTAAAGCTTGTTAAGATGACTAAGTTGGCTTGGTTGACTTATTTTTTTATTTAAATTCTAACTATAAGACTAAGTTAACCTACATGACTTAGTTTTTTATTTTGGATGCTAACTTGAAGACTAAGTTGACTTGGTCAACTTAATTTATTATTTGGAACTAAAGAAGAATATTGTGTTAACTTGTCTGATCTAGTAACTTATATTTGATGAAGACTTACATAGAAAGAATATATTCATTTTGATATGACTGTGTGTTAAACTTGTGCACAAAATTTAGATCTATACTAGTTTAGTCGACCTAGTATCGTAAATATAGAAAAATAATAGAATGATAGAAATGAAAAGCGTGAAAAAAACCTATAAGGGTTAGATTCATATCTGGTTCACCAGAATGTATTATGAAGGTGAAGCCAAAGTGAAGATAATGTTAAGAATAAATTGGAAACTTGAAGATAATCCAACCAATTGTGGGATAGGATTCACTTTGAGTTTACTTGAATATATGAAATAATAAATGCAACAAATTTTACAAATCAATCCTAGCTTAGAGAAGATAGATCTTACTTACACTTTCGATTGGGGATACATTAGATAATTGGGGTCATGACTAATATGTATCCATTATACCTAATTAAGGTATCTCTTACCATAATAATATCACTAGGGAGGGTTCCAAAGCCTCCAATCAAGTAAAAGTATGTAATAACCATAATTAAGTCTTATGTTTTCATATTCACCATACTAATAAAAAGTAAAGTAAAAACTCTAATCTAGTGATCACCAAAGCTTGTGGCATAAAGTGTGGGTTAGTAAACATAAAATTAAACATGCATAAGAGAATCATAATTATTCTATATATAGATAAAACCTTAATGCATGGAAAGATTGATATTAGTCAAAAGCCATTACTTATGTTACTTCTATCTACTAAAGACAAGAGCAAACTTAGAGATATTTACCTAGAAGATGAACCCATCAAGACTCAATGTCTCCCTTGGCCAAAGGTGTTTTTCAATAGGTTGTTGTGGTTTGTAAGGATCACTAATAAAATCCAAATCATCCAAGACTTCTTCACAAGACTAGATTCTTATCCAGGTAGAAACCCTAAGCTAAGACTCCTTAAGTAGAATGGTGGAAGAGCATATTGTAAAGAAGCACAAATGAATAATAAATCTTGCCTAATTTCTAATAATGGTGAAATGGATGTGTTTATATTGGCAGATCTAACCCTAAACCCTTCCAAAAAATTTGGTTGACAAGGTTGACCTAGTATTGAAATTCAAAAAAAACTAACTAGATAATGAACTATGTCAACCATGATCGACTTAGTTCTTAATAAGCTATTGTAAATAACAATATAAAGTTGATGTGGTTGAAATAGTCATGTAAACTACCAAAAAGGGTTTTAGGTTATGTAAAGGGCTAATGAAGGTGGTAAATGACTAGAAGAGGGTGTAAAATGGGAGGCAAAGCTTAAGGGAATGGTTTTTAGGAGATAAATATGTAGATAGCAAGTGGAAAAAAGGATTAAAATACTATAAAGCACCACTATTCTACCCACCCCTTTCTTGATGCACCACTTAGGGCATGCACTCAGAGAGATTGAGACTCATTGGGTTCCTGTAAGATAGAAATCATCAGTAATTGATAAAGTTTGAATATATTATATGTATACAATGCCTATCACCCTTTCCTATCAAAATCATAAATCACAACAAATTACATCTAAAAATAGTGATTCAAAAAGCATTCAAAGATAAAATATTAAATTTAAGTTGATAAACATACCCCCTCTACACCCAGTGAGGAGATCTAGATATTATTGTGTATATCATAGAATGCATGGGCACCACACCGATTCATGTTTGACATTAAAAAGGAAAATATAATAGATAATGGATACAGATGACTCAAATAGTGATAGACCATTCACACAGCATACAATGGCACATTTAAAAATTCAAAAAGGGTCAACTTTAGAAATAATATAAAAGTGGTTACCAAAGGTTCACACAGCATAATCACAACAAGGAATAGTAAAATAAGCTTAGGTAAAGAAATTAAAAGAGGCAAATTTACCTCTAAAAAATGAGGCTCAACTTTCAAAGTAGTGTGGATTTGTTCAAAAATATCTATAATAGTTTGATTATTATGGTTAGGATTTGGGCAAGCAACCCCAAGGCATCACTACTCCTATTCTATCAATTGATAATGTTGTTCAACAAGGTTTGGGCTTTACTGCACATCCTAAGGTAAATTATTCATAGATACAATTTATCAAGGTAAAATATCTAGATATATAGCAAATGTTATATAAAGAGCAAGAACTTAAGTTGTAAATTTAAGATCATGCTAAGCCAATAAGTTTTCTCAAAAATGGCTTTCTAGCAAAAGATCCTCCATAGCACCATATGCCTAGAATAAGCATAGTTTTAAAGGGCAAGATCACAATCAATATTCCAAAGCACAAGGTTAACTCCATGGTATGAGGCAATTCCATCTATCATTCTAGGTTATTATGATTTTGATGATGAACAATACACAGATTCATACTAAAACACCATTCAACTATAGCATAGCAATCACATTACATGAGAGATTACCATTCCTATTTTTGACATGGGTCATAGTGATAGTGATTCTTCCATGAGACTCATTGGTTAGTATTATTACTCCCTTATTATACATAATTTCTTTATTTCTTTCTCATTGTATATAGTTTCATTTTCATATTTATTATACATAACTTATATCCAAAAAATACAAAAATAGTAAAATATGTCAAAAACACAAAAACATTCAAATATTACTCAAAAAACACAAAATTATAAATTGTATGCATTATTACATTTACAATTATTATATTTTCCATACACTACATATGCTATCTATCTTAGTATAGTCAATTTTATCATACATACATGCTTCACTTGTTTTTGACGAGTGCTTACAAATTGTCTGTAGGACTCAGGTCCATTACACCGATCTAGATTATCTATTATCTACCCACTAGAGGAATATACACCAATACATGGTTATTTATTTGACACATTCACTCACTTAGGATCACCCTATACTCAATTTCAATTCCCAAGTTCTATCTTTCTATACTCTACATCCCAGTTTTAACATTGTTATATCTTGATATTGATAATGCTACTCAAATTTTTTGCCAGCTATTACTACTTTAGACTCAGCATATGTACATCCTAGCTCTTATATAGATTTTTATTACATATTCATGCATACTTTCATTTCTAGCTTTCCTAATTTAGACTTGATTGTATCTGTATGCTTCTTCTATTCAAGGGAATTTGAATATGCCACTGCTCTTTAGCTCTATGCCACTTATATGCATAGTATGTATGCTTTAAACATGTGCCCATGTCTTTGTGTGTGCCTTATTGATTATGTATGTAGACATTTTAACATATCCTTCTATGTGGCTCTAATCCAACTTGCTTATTTCTTGTGTATTTTGGCATTTGAACAAGTCCTTGTATGTCTTGTTTTCATGGATTTAGTGGCATGTGCCCATGTCCCTCATATTATGGCCCCTTGGCCTACTTTATGTGCCTCATGTGTTTTGTATGTATGTGACATAACCATGACACTTGTCTTTACTTATTACACACACCAATTTTTGATGCCCTGATGGACCTCATACATCTACCCTTCCTACTTGGGTGTCATAATGGGCATCATGCCCCATCCCCCTAAGTAGTTACTTAGATTTATTATTCCATACATTTTTATATCTATATTTATGTCCTTGTCAATGATAGACATGAAATACATCTTACATTGCATACTTATGCTTGGATTATCTTACATTTTGATGTTATGTATGCACATTATATTTGATTATTATGTAGATATCATATATTGTCTAGATAACACATATTTTATAGAGATTTTTATTTTGAGGATAGTTCTTACATGGGTTCAATAACTCCCCTCAAAAGAGGGGGAATTCAAAAGGGTTTTTCACAAAGATCAAGCTCCTATATTGCACTCGTAGTACATTTTCAACACTTAATCTTAGATTACAAAAAATCATACTCAATCAAACATAGTGGGAAGACAATGACCTAGAAAGCAATATAACTTCACAGAAATTAGACCAGAAAGACACTAGCACAAAAATTGGGACACAATTACCACATTTCCAAAAATGATGCTACTATCTAAGACATGGTGCTACTATCTATTAGCCTCAAATTTAGAAAAAACTAGGTTGAATAGAAAAGTACAATAGGTATAATATAGGTTTACACAAATTCAGTTATACTTAGTTATACTCAGATTCATACTAGTTTATCTTATATTCATATAAATTTGCTTAGATTGGGGGCATCATACATAGCATGACCATTCCCATATTCAGTTCAAATATCTAGATACAAATTATTATAACTTAGTCCATAATCCATATGCTTAGATATCAAATTTAGGTGCATGTGCATGACACATTATTTCCCTATGCTCAATTAGACACCAGTTAATTATATGGAATGACAAATTCAATGTTATTATCTATGTTGTATATGCTTAACATCATATTCTAGGTTGCACACCAGTTTCATACCTTGCTCCTTCTATAGTGGTTGGCATTCTTGAGTGGCCCAGAGCTCCCTAATAGACCTGAGTGGTTATAGAGCCAACATACCTAGTTAAATATACCCAATTAGACATTTACAATTAATTCATATAGTTCAATTTTAGATGAATCTAATACACAGGGGTGGGTAATGATGGATTCATAGCTTACTTGAGTTCTTGAGCCACATTTATGAGATGTTTGGACACACCATCAGTCCAATCCAAGATATTCACAAGTCATGATCCACCAAGTAGGGGTGAGAAATGATGTAGTCAAAACTGGATTAAGTTCTTGAGCCACCCACACATAAGGATTGATTAAGCCATCAGGTCAATCCAAGAAATTCATTGATTAATCAATATATGCATGCACACACATAGGTTTTCACTAGGTTTATGCATTATTTCACATACCCAGTGAGGTGTACTCATTATTTTCCTCTTTCCTATCTCTTTACTTAGTTTTAATCAAATTTACTTCTTTACTCAATTTAGTCTTTTGTTTTTGATATCTCTTAAGTAAAGACTAATTTATACATGTTTCATTTGTACGACATGCATTATAACTAATTCACATACTCAGACCTAGCTTCACATACTCAAACCCAACTTCATGGGATTCACCTCTTAGGTAAGTCCAAGTATGTTTTTTTTTCCTTTATCCTAGTCATTCTGCTTTGTTGCATTTCTAGAATAAAGGGGGGGGAATGTAATCACCCAAAAGTGGTATTTGAGTGATAAAAGTGCTACTTGAGACTACCTATCCTTAGCTTAGCCCTAGACCTATCTTATATCCTATTATCACACTCATCCATCCTTTGTGTGGGCCACAGGCATCCCTATTCATCTGTAAAGTAATCTTAGACCCTCATTTCATAATCTTGGCCCTTCATGACTAGTGTTCTGCTAGCTAGACACTAGTGCCATAATAAGGACACTAATGCCACATGGTGTTAGTGTCCCAAAAATAGCACTAATTTCATTTGCCTCTCTTTCCCCAAATGGATATATTTTTAAAAATGGAACCTCCTAAGGTCATCCTAGAATTCTTTTATCATCTGTATAAGAAATAGAATAGTATAACTACATGAATTTACACCTTTAACCATGAGATGGAAATCAGACATAAAATACACATTCAAACTTAGAATAAGTTGTGCATAATTAAGGTTATCAATCCTTATTCTACCCTACTTTTGCATGTTATCATCTACAACAATCCTAAGCTTATATTACCTAGATTTATTGTCTCAAGCACATTTAAGGTGATCAAGGCCACTATCATACTAGCATCACTTGCACTAACACTTAAGTGGGGAGAATTGCATCATTTTTAATACCTCTTCAGAGTATTAGTATGTAGGCAACTCTCTTCACAATAGGGTGTTGAGTATGTCCAACCTACCCTACTAATAAACACACTTTTCAACTCATGTTAATCGGATGTCCTAGCTTCATGGAGGATTCAGGTTTTCTCACTAAATTAGTCATTAAAATCAAAATAAAAGGTTTTAAGACTCATGGACATAGGAATAGACCTTAGATATCTAGATACAGGTTCATCAAAAAGCTTGAGATAATCCTACATAGAGGACACTACTGCCAATATTAGGACACTACTACCACTTTTCCAATAATGGTGTTATTGTATAATTATTAACCAAATTTGACTTTTAGGTCAAATTGGGGCATCCCTAGGTAAAAAATTGACTTTTATGTGTTTTATGGGTCTAATACATATGTCACAATGTGTTTTATAGGTTAATTCATGTTGTTTGATGCTATACTAGCATTGGTCCTTAGTCATTTTAGTCCTTTTAGTCATATTGGGTCATTTGAAGGTCAAAAAAGGTGCATTTAATGACTTATATGGTTTTATTGGGAAGTTTTAAAGTTTAAAAATATTATTTTATGCCCCATGTGTCCACTTAGGTCTTAATAAATTGACATAACTAAAAAGTGGTAGCTTTTTTAGAAGAAAGGGTAGTTTTTCTTGAGAAAAAAGGAGAATTTAACACTTATACGGCCCATGGGGAAGTATGTCATGTGGGAGAAGGTCATGAAATGACTCTTCAAATTCCTTAAATCCATCTCAATTATTTACATGCTCTGGAAGTGCCATTTTTGGCCTAAAATCATTTTGCTCCTTTTTCACCCTTCTTGGCAAGCAAAAGCAATCTTCAGGTTTATACTTGGTATGGCTAGCTAAGGAGGTTTTAAATAAAACACCTTAGGGACATAAAATTAAACTCAAATATATTCATTTCCATGTAAATATTTTGAATAATGGTGGCATGTGCTTCATGAACCATCCTCATGAAGTTGACTATACTTTGATGTTAGTTATTTCATGCACCCTATAGGTTTTGCTCCATTTTGGTCAAACCCATACAAAAAATTTAGTTATGTTGACTCCAAAGGATATGGTATCTCTTATTAGATTCTTTCAATTCTTATTTTCATGTTTTAAAGTGTTTAGATAGGTCAAGTGCATCAAAAGGTTGTAAGAGAAGCATTATTCTATGTGGTTAGTAGGTTTCTACTATTTGCAGTACCTTCATACTTTGGTAATGGTTTCATAAGGTAGGTATAATTTAATTATCATGTTATAAAATTCCTATAAACCCCCTCACCTTTTAATTTTATCCTCAAAATCAATATTCCATGAATTGTAATCATAACCACACATACTCACAGTCTGCCTGCTACAACTCAATATGCACCTACAAGTGCTCTCTATGGGGAGTTTAAACATTGAAAGGGAAGTATAGAATATATTTTTGAGTTTTAACATCCTTATAATCCATATCAACATAAATTTAGTATAGACCAATTTATTGAGAAGGTAGGTTCCTTCAATACATTGACTAATTCATCCTCACTGCCCATACGTTGCCCATAGTGCATCTACATCATCTCAAGATGATGTCATGCTAAGATGGAAAGATAGATAAATGTTTAAATCTTCCAAAAAATTTAGGAGTCCATTTTAATACATTGTGAAGGTTTTAATTGATCATGAACCTTGTAGCTTGCATACTGTTTAGATTTGTTCATTGGTTGTAGACATATAAATGGACACCTACAAGTGTCAGCAGAGGACTGAGGTTCTTGATGGAGGAATTTGGACAAGAACCATGTTTAGAGTCATAAAGTGCTATAGAGATCCTAAAATGCATGTTTGAAGTGCTATATGTCTAGGTAAGTTGAATATCACCTTCAAAACATGAGAAGATAACTTCAGGCCCTTTTTTCCCTAAATTAGCAAAGTAGAGGTCCTAAAGGGTTTTGTTAATATCATATGATAGGGTTATAAAGACTTATCATGCATCTTATTATGCTCATATTGTATCCCATACATAATTATATCACTTTTCAAGAGATAGAAGACAAATTACAAAGGGTAAATGGTTGTTAAGCAGTGTAAAGTTGCCTGCAAACCATTGAATCCAAACAGTTGTATCTACATGTTTGAAGGTATGAGTGATCTTAAAAATCCAAGGAGATATTAAGATATGTTCTCATGATTTGAATATATTTTTGAATTTAAAATCACATCATTAACTAAATAATCATCAGATGGAAGGATAATTTGTGTTTTGGTTCCCCAAACACACCTTCCATTCTGTACAAATGGCCTAAATGCACACCTATAGCTAGCCAAGGGTAAGGTTTGAGAAAGTGTTTCATTATGGTAGACCAGGAGCATGATGGGAAATTGTTTGAACATTATGACCAAAATATAGGTTAGTGTGTGAGGTTTTAATTAGGTTAACACCTACACATTCCCTCTTGTTCAAAAATATGCACCTACAACCACTATGTTGACTGTATGCATGCAGTAGATTGAAACAGGGTGTTTAAGTGGGATTCTAGGCTAGTCAAGATTCAAAATAATTAAAAAATATATAAAATGAATCTAATATAGGTAGATAATTTTATGTATATTGTTTTTTATCTCAAACCATACATTTCTACTTGTAGGACACAGTCAGTTGACTGTGACTAAGATAGGCAGTGAAATGAACATAACACCCAAGTGTTGTATTTTATGAATTTAAGGTGATTAATGGGTCCAATAAATGTTATAAGGTCAGGAAATATTTAATAATGGTTTTAAACATGGTCTCAGGTCCACCTAAGCAAATCTCACCTATATGCATGGTGTCAAGGAGTAGGACACAATCAGGGTAATATACTCAATCACCTAGGCAAGGGGATAAAGGAGCATATAGAAGGATGGATTGATGAATTTAATATGAGAGCACCTCCAACATGATATTTATGCCTTAAAATTTTTATATCCAACATAAAACATGTAGATAAGATGGTTTCAAAAGGTAATACATAGTCATTTCTAACTGTCATATACATAGTCCATTGCCTAGAAGTATGTCTTGAGTTTCTAGTGCATTTGAGAGGTCTAAAAATCTAACCAAGGGATGAAAATTTATGGAGAGTGTAATTACCACTTAAATAAGTATCTTAAATGGTTATTTTATATTAAAAAATAGGGTAAGTGCCCTGTAATTTGTCTCAAATAGAGGGCACTTCCCCTTAAATACACACTACTTGTTTTGGGGAGGAAGATGATCAGGTGAGTTGAGGACTAATTAAACCTTTTAGGAAGGTTTTAAAAGCTAGGATACACCTATGGAAACATTTTAAACCAAGGAAAGAATGGTTATTTTGAAAAGAGAGGTCTAAACCTCTTAAGGTTGTAGATAGGCTCATGAGGCAAGGGTATCCTAGAGTCCAAACAAGAATTCATTGTCACTTCTACTCCTAGGTATGATTTCCAAACTATTGGACTCTGCTTATAAGGTCATAAATAAATTGATAAAGTTGGTGTAATTCAAATAATCTTAGTTGGATGACCAAACCTACAAGAGTTGTAGTCAGGCTTAAGGGCAAGGTTTTGTCATAGACCCCAAATGGATGGTCACCTTCACTTTTCACATGAGGTGAGCATTTAAACCTATTATATCATGTTTTTGGGGCCAATACATAGGTTAAAAATATTTTTAAAGGTATATAAAAGATAAATAATCCACTTTTTGGACCTTAGACTACATTAGGCCTGTTAGAATGGAGAAAAGAGCTCAATAAAAGAAGTTTGGAAGCTCACACCTCTTTTGATGCTATGCATGGGAGTCTAATAAGTTCAAGGATGTTGATGAAGGTCTTAAACTGGGAATTTGTGGATTTTTTTTTCAAATTGGACATGCCATATTTATTAACAATCCTTAAGAGTGGAAATAGGCCTAAAACCCTTGCAAACCCTCAGTCAAGACTAGTTTGGAGAAATGAAGTTGGATAGTTGATAAAATGGAATAGTTTGTATAAAATAGAGATTTTATTTTATAAAGGAATCTTCAAAAATCCCTCCCATACTTTTGATTTTTATGGACTTGTATGGATGGGGTACAAAATAGGATTTTGTTGATAATTTTATGTATTGTGCAAGTTATAGGAGTCTAAAGATGAAAACAACTTTGGGAGAATAACTTGGTATAACCCCTAATATCCATGTAATTCTTTATATAAACTCCTAGATGTCCAAATAAATAGATTCATCTTAGCTTGTCAAAACTGGCCTATTAGACAAGCTGGTGAGAAGGGTAAAAAACTTCAAGTGGGTGATTTTGAGGTGTACATGATGATTATAATTCCATGGATGGTATTAACACTTTTCATCCACTCATTTTTATGGATTTTCATGAGCAACTCAAGCCAAATTTGAGTACAATTGTGTAAGGTGCATGAAAGAGGAGTTTATTAGAGTGTAGGCAGTGATAGCTCCTTCCCAGATGATTCCAGATGACCAAGCCTACAACCAATCCATGGAGAGGCATGAATAATACCCTTCCCCTTATTTCCAATAATTTTACCTAGTCCTAGTTAGTTATGAGGCATTCAAAAAAGGCCAATCATGAAGGTAGTTTTTCTAAGCCAACACAAGGAGTTTCATGCCACTTTTAATGAGTTGTATGCCTTGTGTGGACACTTTTACATCTTAAACTTGCATGGTTCATCCCACATCCTCTTTTCATGCATGATTAAATCCTTTTATCATCTTAATAATTGTCCTTGTGACCCTTGGACTTCTCTCTTCTTCTTCTCTCTCTCAAGTTCTATAAGAACTAGCCATTTTGGCCTTTGTAATCTCATACCACACCAATTATGGCAAATCTCTATTGGTTTTGACATTGTCATTTCCTTAGATAATAAATTCATTTCATTTTTGAGTTCATATATCAGCTTATAAAAGTGTGTGAAGAAATGTATAGTGAATAGTTGAGAGATATTTACTTATCCATGTTTTCTCTCAATCCTTATATGTTTGATGCAAGTGATTCCATGCCTAGTAGGTCATATGAAGTGTTTTTAAATGTATGGACATGTTCTTAAGTGTACAAGTAAGTCTTATTATCTACAAAATGATTTATATTTCCACTTACCTTGGATAATCTTCATGCAGGTTACCTTCATATTGAAATACTGATGTTAGTGCACTCTAGAACTATTAAATTAATGTTTTATGCCTTGTCTCAAAGTGATGGAGTACAATAATCTTATGGTAAACATCTTGGTGCATCACCCCCTATAATAGGTTTTATTTCATGCCAACTTTATCCCTTTTCTCCACAAGTAACTAGTTAGTATAGGTGAAAGCATTTCAAGGCACATCTAGGGAGATAGCCCTTCATTCTAGAGTTTTATCTCACCAAATTGATTACCCATAGCAAGTGAGATGTTTCCATTGTGCCACGTGGATGAGAATATCTAAGGCATATCCTAAAAGGGTATAAATTCAAGTGATAATAATAATTATGGCACTATTTTCCAAGAGGAATTTTGATATCAAGATCTAATTTGTGACACTTAAACTACCTTCCACCTCAGTTTCGAGCATTTAGATCAGTCATCTCAGTTATTTTCTAGCTAAGTTATTTCTTGCACTATTTATTGTTATTTTTAGAAAAGTCAAAGTTATTCAATTTTTTAACAAATTAATGGATGTATTTATTGCATATTATTTACCTAATTTATTCTACTCAGATCTTTAATAAACATAAAATTTACATTCACTAAGTCCTAAAAGGTTAAAACACTTAGTTTGGAGAATATGTTTCCATAACATTCCCCCACTATATATCTGAAAGTGAAACTGGCGTAAGTGTGGATGACATGTTTCTAAAACATGGCCCCACTGAATCTATTGAACTATGAAAAAATTGGTATCCATGCTTCTATGGCATGGCCCCACTAATATTCTCCCCTTTTAAGGTGAGGGGAATAATAAATTGGTAGTCACCTTAACTCAGAAGGATAAGATAATTGTATAATTTATGTGTGAATTATGTAGCATATATAAGGATCATGTCTAGGTAAATATATCATTAAAGCACTAAGAATATGATTACATCAAATTCTAATATGCATGACATAAATCATGGAAACATCTAGATAGTAATAGTACAATATAAATAAACAATCAAGCTTACAACAAAATCACTCAAAAGTAAATCAAAACACAATGGTTCAAGGAGATCTCAAATAATGGGCATGTTCAAATGTCACATAATTGAAAGGACAAGACTTTATCAAATGTCCACAAAGTAAGGAATGACATATTCAAAGTTCAACATACAATAAACCATGACATATACAAATGGCACAATAGGTAAACATAGGCACAGGAGCCACAATCAATGGAACCTATTCAAATGCTCGAATAAGTAATATAATGCATGACAATAGCAGGCAAGGAACACACTCAAGGAAGTGAAAAATGGAAAGCATGGATAATAAGCAATGAGGATACATAGCATACTAGCCCATGGATCATGTGTTAGCAAAAAATATTAAATACATAGCATATCAAGTACACTATAAAAGATATAAGCATGGATAAAGGCATGTGAAAATACATAATCTCAAACATGATAATGTAAAGTGATCATAGAATAATAAAACCTATATGTATCATGATCATAGAAGTAGATACCCCAAATGGCCACATGACATAAGTAGAGGGAAGTTTTAACATTATAAAGTGCATAGATAATGTATCTATGTATACCTGAATCCCACTCAAAAGATGCATGAAACACATATGTATATAGAAATAAAAGATATATTATCTATAAACATGGAACTAATAACATATGTGCAAATGAGATAAAAGAACATGTAAATGTTGAAAATATTTTTGGATTATTTTTAAGTAATTTTTTTTGGTATTTTTAGAATATTTCAAAGAAATAACTATCCTATGATCTAATCCAATGGATGCTCATAGGTTTCTCCCCACTACAAACCTAATGTAATAAATTGGTGGTATTACCAAGGAGCATGTATAGGTGCCATATTTATCATTGTAGAATATGTAATGATATGTGTATGTGTAATAGGAATCTATGGTTATGAATAAATAATAAAAGGAATGGGGGTTCATGGAACCCATCATGAAATGTTTTGTGGTTTCATTGGAATAACAATAATAGTAACATGTTTAAGTGTTCTAGATATCTGAATATGATGTGTAGTAGATGAGGATTCCATGGAACCCACTATGGATATCTAATGCAATGGTCTCTTAATTATTGGTCACCTAAGAAAGTTAATTGCATATTGCTTACCTTTTTGTTGAGGATTAACCTTACTAAGTTTGATAACCAACTACCTAGGTATAAATTTCTCTTGTTCAATTAGATGTTTATATGGAATTTTGGAAATTATAATTACCCAATTAGTATGAATTTATTTAATACACCCATCATTGTATAAGTTATTACTCGAAGTGTATGTATCCAAGGTCATCCCAATAACATATCAAAGACACTCGTAGAAGGTATAATTAAGAAGGTAGTAACCACATGTGTGGGACATACCTATAAAGGTAAGCCAATCTCACCAAGAGCCTATTGTGAAGTCCCATAAAATGATCTAATTGATCTAGTCAAAGGATGTAAATCATGATTTGTATAACCCAAATGTGTAAGTAATGTCATGGTACAAACATTTTCACTTCCACCATTATCAATCATAACAATGTTTATAGGTTGGTGATCAAGGTATGCTCAAATGAATACGGAATGAAGATTTGAGTCATCATCTTTAATCTCATTGTCATCAAAATTAATAGACGGTCTTTGAACCATAGGATATGTATGTGACATATAATTTCCAATAATCCCATCCAATGGATACTCATAATGTAATAGAAGAGGATGTGCATTATATGTCATTTTCACCATCAGATCCTTCTTAGAATGGTACTGCAAAGGATTTTTAAATATTTTATACTTATGTGATCACCAAGTTGTGAACTTGATTCCTTTGGAGGATCATCAAATATAATATTTTGGTCATCGATGAGGTCTTGTATCTTATATTTCAAGGTAAAACATTTATTCAGAGAATGCCTAAGGTCTTGGTGATATTCACAAAAAGCATTCCCATCATACCCTTTAGTATATGTCTACTCATATCAACCTCTATAGGATAAGTGAGAGATATGAGGTGACACTCTAAAAATCATAGAATTAATAAAGTAATAAACTCAGGTAAACATGTAAATTGTCTTTATGGTGCATTGGATAAGACAATTTGATTAGGTTGTTGTGACATCACATTAACCATGGTAGTTGTTTCTTTTTTAGGTTCAAGAGGTTTACCTTGTAACTTGGTTTGATATTAAACTTAGTATAAGATGTAGATGTAGTTGGTGTGTTTACTAAATATTCAAGTTTTTTAAATGAAATAAGTTTCATTTCATGATCACGAACAATATGTCATAAGTCATCGAAAGATTTAAAAAAATTGAAAAAAATAGACTCATGTAAAGGAGAAAATGAAGTATTCTTGAAGATGTCCTAAAGTTATATACCTACCATAAGATTTGGAATTTTAGCGAACATTGTCTTGTATCATAAGATGTATTCATTAATTGGTTCATGTGTTACTTGTTTAATTTTTGAAATTTGGGCATAGGAAACATTTTTGGTGATATTGATAAATAAGTGTGCCAAAAACTGGCCTACATGAGGTTTTAATGTGTTTACTAATTGGGTTGGTAAATCATATAAATGTACCTTAGGATTTCAAAGAGTAAATAATATGTAGATTATTCTCTTGTAAGTCTAAATGAAAAAACATCAAGCATAACAATACACTGGACTAAACACTCTTGCCTAATAACTATGGGGAGCATAACATAATAAACAAGATCACAAAATAGAGATAAATACAATACAATTTTATTACTTCCTTTATCAAATTTTATGCTTACTTGTTGGCATAAGGATTTTCATGCTCAACCTATGATGATTGTATTCATATAGCAATGATCTTCCATGGTGGTAGCATCTCTCTAGTAGTCATTTATGGTTTGGTGGGAATCTTGGCAATAATTGGGCATTATAACACTACTCTTAAAGGACTTCAAGAAGGTATTCTAGTAGAATAACCTTACACACAAAATCTTGTTGACATATGGTGTAGGCACTTGTATTTATAGCTCAAAGAACTAACTCTAACCCTAGGAAGGTTAGATAAAATTATAACTTGGGTTGAGTCTAAATTAATCTAAGTTGAGTCAGTTTAACTCTAGGTGGGGTTAAGGCACTCATGAAATCTTGACATCTCAGTTTTAGATATATGTGAGGCATGAAAACTCACTTTATATATTTGTGAGGTGTGAGTCATATTTTGAATATTTATGAGATAATAATTCACTTTATCACCTCATTTAACCTTTAACTTCATTTTTGGATAAAATACCTTTTTTGGTAAATGAAATTCATTAATTTGATTTGGAATGTTTATTTAGGAAAGTTTTTTTAATAAAAAGGGTAAAAACATATTAATAAAAGAACAAGAGCATTACAAGAATAACGGGGGACCAAAATCCCCAAAGGAAAACAACAAGCACAGAAAAACTAGGGATGAACCCACCTGTATGTTGATATGCACCTTCCTATCTTCCTCCAAAATATGTTCCAAATTAAAGTGAAGCTCTGGGGAGAGAGACTCCCAATCCTCAAAATTACCACCATCTAAATGCTTAGATGCCTATTTTTCCAAACAATCCACTGCTCTATTCCATTCATGGGGAATATGAACAAACCTAATTGTATCCATGAGCGAGCTAATCCTCAAAATCTATTGCACAATCCCAACCAATTGCCAATTGACATCCAGCACTTTCCTCTTAACAAGCAGGTTGATCACGACTTGAGAATTTGATTTTCAAATGATCCTACACCAACTTGATGCCTGAGCCTTCTCAAGAGCATAGAGAATAGCCTGGCCTTCCATCATGTTGTTGGTTTGCATCCCCTCATGGACCACAAAGAGAAAAATCACCATACCTTCAGAGTCTCTGCCTATCCCACCAATACCCACAAGGCTGGGATTGCCCCTGGAAGAGCCATTCGTATTGATCTTGAGAAACCCATTAGGAGGGTACTGCCACTGACCATCCCTATGAATCTTCTCTTTGCCCTGTCGACCTCTCCTGACACAAGCTGAATTACCTGCAAATCATTGGAATCCTAGGTGTGCCACCACCTCAACATCCTGTTTGGATAAAAGGAGACAAACCTCACTCTTGGCCTGCACAGTCTCCTGAATCATCCCTATGACTTTCTACCATACTTGTTGCACCATAATCCTCTCATTCTAGAATATTTGCCTATTTCTCTCCAACCAGAGCTACCACAGCAAAAAGATGGGCCCCCCTAACCAAACATTCTACAGAAAAGCCATCCTTGAGGGGGGTTCTCCCACGCCACTCCAAAAATTGACCAAGGATGAAACATGGAGATAGGGGTGTCAGGGAAACCCCCAGAACAATAAACATGCTCCAATCCCTACTGAGTCAGGATCTTGCTCTACCAATTAGAACACATGTGATTACTTCTTGTATTAGCAACTAAACACAGAATTATACCAGAATCAATAAGTAACTAGAAATATGAAACAACACAGGAATATGAGAGACAATACACAATTGTATTAATAATCACTCAAAAGAATATACAATAAGGAAGATGCCACTTCTTCCTCCACCTCAAAGGTTCGCCACACCTCAAGACCTTCTTCCCTCTCTCTCTCAGTCCCAACAATCAACTCCAATATAGAATTGATGTTCACCTATCCAACCAGTCAATAACACGCTGCCAGTTCACCAAGTACACAACCGTACTCCAAGTAGATCTCCTACTCTCTGCTGCTACCTGCAAATCACTAGACCTTACTCACCATGTAGATATCTCTACACCCCTGAAGAACCCTTGTCCTTGCCTCACCAAGTCCTTATGATTCTTCAACCAGTACCCCGATGGATCAGCTCCTTGACCTTGCAGACCTTGCAACTCTCCCTGATCATACACACTCAGCACCCCTTTGGAACTAGGAGGAGCTACACTAGCTCTCTCTAAAAGCTCTATAGCTTTCTAGCACACTTTTACAATACAATCATGATTCCATATATATAGATCTCATCCAAACAATAATTAGACAATAGTACAATAATTAAATCCACAACTCTCAGTCTAAAAATAGCTCTAAACATGCAAACACTTAGTTCGTCAACCAACTGCCCGTAATGTACTCGCAGCTCGAACTACAGGTGACCGACGCCGGTCCCTGACTGCCTGGGGGTGCCGACGTCGGCCGATCCATGACCGACGTTGGTTGCCTTCTTGTCTCCCACCTGCCATCATCGATTGTCCTGACCGACGCCGGTGTCTGTGACACTCTGCAACTCTTCTGCAACCTCCATAACTTCTCCTGTTTGCATCCTAGTGAAGCTTTTAGATCCACAACCTAACAATCTCCCACTTGGAGATAAACAGCTACACCTGTACTTGTATCTGTATCTATCTAATCTGTTTCCTAGTTTGTATCCCTCTTCAAGATCAATCCTGAAGACCAACCACCACACAACTGTGATGTTATACCTGTCATTCAAGTAACCTACCACATCCGAACCTACACATCCATGTAGTGAAGAACTTGACCCTGCATAACAAGAATCCCTGCTGCTAGTCCCACTAAACTACCCTCCAGTACTCCTTCCCCGAATTGGCTCCATACTTTCTGATAACCCCCACTGATTGGGATAACTCAGGTCTACAATAGACCTCATGTGATTTTGAACCCTGTTTCAAGCTAAGCTTGAACTGTCTAGCCCTTGGTGTGCTTACCGATTCTGCATCCTGCGTAATGAACCTCGCCAACACCATCTTCACATCAACTCCCACTGGAGATAAAATCTCCATGTCTCTTATGCCAAAGAATTTTGCTGCTCCAAATTCTTCATGACACACCTCTGAACTAACCTTACCTTTTAGCTCATCAAATCCATGTATGTACAAAACTTGCTAGCAAACCATCCACATACAGTAACTGGATAATGTCGTGACTCATCATCCACCTGGTAAGAACAAAAAACACAATAGTTACACTGACATTGAATGAAGCCATGCTTAGTCATCCACCTATCAAACCCTGTACCACTGTCCTGCAGCTTCTTCAAGACCATATGCCTTGGCCTTCCGTCTCTTGTATCCATCCACTCTCTTCTCTAAAACGGGAATCCATCTCTCTCAGTGCTTTCTTCCAGCTGACAACTCTACCAACAAATACCTGTTTGGTTCTTCTCCAAGGACTCACACTCCTCATCCATGCCAAGCTCCCATTGTATCTGGACTCTACCTGCATTGCCTCTTCACGTCTTCCTAGTTCTTGACCATCAGTAAGCAATATAAAGAAGGTGAACAATGAATATGATATTCACTTACCCTTTCTGACCTCCACATGAGCGTTTGAGACTTGCTATTTGCCCAATATCCATTCCAGTGACCGATCTCAGCCATCTCCCAGTCTGCTCTCGATCGATGTAGGTTCCCTGCACTGACCCTGGCTGCCGACGTCATCTCCCTGACCGATGCCGGTATCCTTTCTGCCGATGTTGGTTCCTTCATGACCGACATCGGTCTTCCTATTGCTGATGTCGATTACTGTGTGACCAACGCCGATACTTGTGTTCATCTGTGAATGATAACTTTTTACCCGTGAGCTCTCCATGGATCAAAATCCTAATCAAATCAACCCTGCTCTGCTCAGAATAATTCAGTTCCCTCACCTGATCTCTGTCCGTCATCTCCTCCATGAACACCAAGGCTTTCCAGTTTTTTAGCTTGTCAAAAACATCTATCTTCTGCTTCAAAACCAGCATTCTCCTTCTACATATGTAACCAAGCCTACAAAGCCACATCTCTATAACAGAAGGTGAATCAGTAATATAAGTAGATAGATAAAGGATACCTACTTTCTTACCACAGTCTAATTCAAGTGTATCCGCTGTGAGAGTTACAGTACATTTTCCATCACCCAAATTTCTTGAAGAAATTAGACTCATCTCCAAGACCGGTACCTGCATGACTTCCTTCAACCACTGTGTGTCATCCATCTACAATTTCAGCTTCACTTCCCCTTCGTCAATAATTTGACAAGGCTCTCTAGCTCCTAAATAAATCTCTCCAAAGTCTCCAAAGACATACCCATGAAAAGGTGCTCTATTTCAAACTGCATGGAAAGAGGCAAAAGAATCTGTGAACCAAGATTCCACTTTATCCAGAACATCCTGTGAAACATCTCCTGCAACATCTGCTCCTCCTTGTTGATCTACAACCAACCAACAATCTTTATTTACCTGCTCTTTCTTTCCATCAATCAGACCATTCATTCTATTTAGTTTCTCCATTCGTAGCTTACTTCCTTCTGCCATTGCTATACTCCCACTCAATCAAAAATCCCTGTGAGTAACCTGTAATCAATAAACACTACCAGATTTGAAACCACCTGTTAGTAACCCAACCAAAAGCTCTGATACCACGTGTCAGGGAAACCCCCAGAACAATAAACATGCTCCGATCCCTACTGAGTCAGGATCTTGCTCTACCAATTAGAACACATGTGATTTTTTCTTGTATTAGCAACTAAACACGGAATTATACCAGAATCAATAAGTAACTAGAAATATGAAACAACACAGGAATATGAGAGACAATACATAATTGTATTAATAATCACTCAGAAGAATATACAATAAGGAAGATGCCACTTCTTCCTCCACCTCAAAGGTTCGCCATGCCTCAAGACCTTCTTCCCTCTCTCTCTCGGTCCCAACAATCAACTCTAATATAGAATTGATGTTCACCTATCCAACCAGTCAGTAACACGCTGCCAGTTCACCAAGTACACAACCGTACTCCAAGTAGATCTCCTACTCTCTGCTGCTACTTGCAAATCACTAGACCTTACTCACCATGTAGATATCTCTACACCCCTGAAGAACCCTTGTCCTTGCCTAACCAAGTCCTTATGATTCTTCAACCAGTACCTCGGTGGATCAGCTCCTTGACCTTGCAGACCTTGCAACTCTCCCTGATCATACACACTCAGCACCCCTTTGGAACTAGGAGGAGCTACACTAGCTCTCTCTAAAAGCTCTATAGCTTTCTAGCACACTTTTACAATACAATCATGATTCCATATATATATATATATATATCTCATCCAAACAATAATTAGACAATAGTAAAATAATTAAATCCACAGCTCTCAGTCTAAAAATAGCTCTAAACATGCAAACACTTAGTTCGTCAACCAACTACCCGTAATGTACTCGCAGCTCAAACTACAGGTGACCGACGCTGGTCCCTGACTGCCTGGGGGTGCTGACGTCAGCCGATCCATGACCGATGTCGGTTGCCTTCCTGTCTCCCACCTGCCATCGTCGGTTGTCCTGACCGACGCCGGTGTCTATGACACTCCGCAAATCTTCTGAAACCTCCATAACTTCTCCTGTTTGCATCCTGGTGAAGCTTTTAACTCCACAACCTAACAAGGGGCACTGCCATATGTCCCACCAATAATGCCAGAGTTGCAAAGTAAAGGAGCAACAAAAAAATAGGTGAGTAGAATCCTCTTTAGCCGCTCTGCACATAACACAAATAGACAGGCCTTGGAAGCCTCTTTTTTGAAGATTGTCCCAAGTCAAGCACCTGTTCCAAGCCAACAACCAAACAAAGCAATTACATTTTGGCCATGATAATTTTTTCCAGACCTGTCTCCACCATTACACTTCTCCCCTACCCAATCTCTGAGATAATAAAGCCTGATATCCAAAAGCAACTGTGTAATTTCCTATAGGATTGGGAAACCAAGCAAGCTCATCTTCCTCCTAGAGGGAGATACATCATCATCTAGAAAGGAGGTTCAGTAGCTCATCATGCTCCTCCTGCATTCCAACAACCAGCCAAACCTCAGGCACTTTCCATTTTGCCACCTCTAGCTGTCTGCAGGAAATGTATGATTTAAATTTCCTCACTTGAGACCAACCAGCATCAAGGAATATTTGGCAAAGGTTTGATAGATTAGGGAACTGATAAATAATGGGAGGGTTACCATCCTAAAAATCAGTCCAAAAGAGAGCCTTGGATCCCCGCTTACAAATCCAGAATAAGCCTTCCTTAATAAGAGTAGCCCCTTTTTTTTAGAGTCCTTCATATCACTGAGCCTTTCCCAATGAGTGGATAATGAGGAATATCACTCTGAGTGGCCCCTAAATAGTACTTTTGAGAGAGAATTTTGGCCCAGGCCTTGTCTTGTTCATTGCACTAGCACCAATAAAGCTTAGCTGCCAAAGCAACTCTATTTAAGTTCGTCTACCTTAGGCCAAGCCCCCCATGTTGTTTGGGGATACAGACCATCTCCCATCTAACTAAGCTCCATTTTGAGGTCATCAAAGTACCAGCCCATAAAAATTTCCTAGTAACCGAGTCAAATTCCTTAACAATTTCCATCGGGGCAACCTGAAGCATACATCTATAAATGGGCAAAGCCTACACCACAGATTGAATTAATTGAACATGGCCCACAAAAGAAAGCCACTTGTGAGTCCAATGATTCACCTTCAAATAAAATTTATCCAAAATATTTTGCCAAGATTCTTTGCATATACGACCAGCTATAATAGGAATACCTAGATAAATCAAGGGGAGAGTCCCAATCTAGAAATGCATAGTCTGAGCAATTCACTACTGTATGGGAGCTAGTGTATTAAAGAAGAATATGGATGATTTATCTTCATTAAAATTTTTCCCCAAGGTCATTAGATAAACATCCAATACCCTTCACAAATTGATGGCTTCACTCATTATGGCAATGCCCATCAGAACAGTGTCATCAGCAAATTGCAAGTGAGACTGTGCCAACAGTTCACCCCCCCCATCGCCAGTCTTGAATATGCCCATCCTCTCTATTCCTTCTGATCATCCTCCCCAAGCCTTCAACAAGAAGAAGAAAGAGATATGGAGACAAGGGATCTCCTTGTCATAGCCCCCTAGAGGCACCAAATAACTCTATATGTTCCCCATTGATAAGCATCGAAAGGAAATCAAGGAAATGCAACTCATGACCCATTGGGTCCATTCATCCATAAAACCAAAAGATTTGAGAACCTTCCACAGGAATGACCATCTAACCCTATCAAAATCTTTGACCATATCCAGCTTAATAAACATTGCCTTATCCTTGGAGCTGGCCATGGAGTGAATGGACTCAACCGCTATGACAATACCATCAAGAATTTGCCTGTCTTCCACAAAACCACTCTGTTCTTCAGAATTCACATCACTGAGCCAAGTTTTTGACCTATTTGAAATGATTTTAGATATGATTTTATAAACAACATTATAAAGAGATATAGGGCAAAACTGACTTAGCCTATCAGCTCCTTTGCATTTTGGTATGAGGGCGAGATAAGCCGCATTTGAAGCCTTAAGCATTTGTTTATTCCACTGAGATTCTTGAACAATAGCTAAAATATCTAATTTGATAATATCCCAAAATTCTTGATAGAATTTAGCTGGGAAGTGATCAAGACTAGTCGCTTTCCCCTTTTTCATCTGGGAAATAGTCGCCTCAAGCTCCCCAAGTGTGATATCCTTCATTAAATTCTCATTCATTTCATGCATCACCAGGGGCAGAATGCAGTAGAGAACATGTGCTTCTTTTGGTAATTCCTCATTCACATCTTCCCTAAAAAGAGTAGAGAAATACTACACCACCTTCTCTAACATTTCAGGAAATGAACTAAGCCACTCACCTCTTTCATTGACCAGGACCGAGATAGAGTTGCCGTGCCTCCTGGCTTTGGACGATTGAAAGAAAAAAGAAGTATTTATGTCACCTTCTTGGAGCCATTCTATCTGAGCTTTCTACTTCCAAAACACTTCCTCCCGTAGCTCACATTCCTCCAGGTCTTTCACAGCCTGAGCTTCATCTTGAAGTAAGATTTCAGTCAATCCTTCCTCCCTAATTGTTCTCGTGATACCATCAATCTTAGCCTGTGCATCAGCCTTAGCATGAAAAATATTCCCAAAGCTTTGATGATTCCACTGTTTAAGCTTCTACTTCACAAACTACAATGATTTAGCAAAAATATACATCACCGTACCATGGGCAGGCCTGCCCCACCTCCACCAGTTGGCCACACATTCAAACAATGACTGATCTCATAGCCACATGAATTGGAATCTAAAGGAAGGAGAGCGAGGCTGGTACTTTGAAACACTGTTCAGCTTAATAAGCCAATGATCTAATGTTTATTTAGGAAAGTTAATTAGTATTTGGAATATAATTATTATTTATTAGTGCTTTTTGGCTTTTGTCAATTGTTTTAAATGTTATGAATTATTAGCTTGACAGGCCAAAAGTGACAAATTACTAGGTCATAATTTAACTAGGGTTAAAACTGAACTAGTTTAGTGATGCATATAGAGTAATACACCAAATAATCTAGCCTCATCACATTTCTAGGAAATTAAATCCCTTACACATATGAGTTTGGGAAATTCAAGTGATTTTTAGGCTTAAAATGTGTCATTTTCTAGAAATTGAACTTAATACCAGTTTAGGCATGAAAGTGGCCAAAACTAAGTATCTACTACAAGAACCAGCTTAAATCATAGTCTTTTAATCTCCTTGGAAATAATTTGGTCAAAATTTTATCATTCAAGGCATAATCAAGTCATGATGCATAAAAATATTGAAGATGTTATTTAGTATCACCCTTGCCATCATAAAATGTGAACTTAGGTGCAACAAAACTAGTTGGCAAGGGTTACAAAGATATATTTTGTGCAAGATGATTATGCAACACCTCTTATTAATTAATATCATAAGGTGATTTCATATATTTTTGTTCAATATTTGTAACTTAGATTGTAAAAAATTTAGTTTGGACAAGAACTTGCACCTTTTGGTCTTTAAGGTTGGATATTTGAGAAGTCACAAAAGGAAGTGTACCCATAGGTTGGGTAGATATAGGCATTTAAACTAAAAATTATGTTGAAGTATTAAAGTTTCATATGTAAGATGTGGTAATAGTAGTTTTAAGTAATAATGTTGCAATACATATCCCATGCCTCCACTAGATGTTGGTGGATTGATTGGAATGGAATTGGTTGTAGTACCTTCTAAGGATACACCATCACTAGGTAAGGAATCCTTAACCTTATCATGTTTATTTATTTCATCTTTTGTAACATATAAAAATTCATCTATTAAACCCTTGTATTTATTTAGATTAATCACTAATGCTTATTTATTTTCCACTTGAAATTGAGTTTTTTGGTTGATGTTTTCCATTTTCTTCAAAATGAAAGATGGTGGAATTTGAAATGTCAAATTAAAGCCTTGAATAATTGAAAACCATAGGAATAAGAAAAAAATTACGTTCATATAGATCATGTTAATAAAATATTTAACCCTAAAATCTAGATTGGGGGAATCTAGGGTTAAAGGGGATGGAGATAGTCTAGGGCACAATGATGATAAACTTATATTTGTAGTAGACCAATTAATTTACAAAAATTAGATAAACATAAACTAAATTTATTATGTTGAGATGATAAAAATATAAATTATAGCTCTGCTAGATATTTTAATGATAATGAAAACAAGATAATTTATTGGTTCTAATGCTAACATAGATTTGAATTTAGGGCAGGAAAGAATAAGACTGGAAGTAGATTCTAGATCAATCATTAGATTGTGGCTTAAGTACTTTTATGACTTTGGTCACTTGCATTTATTTCGTACCATTTCATCAACACTTCTATCTAACTTGGATGTAGGTTCTTGCATGAAATACTTACTAGATCTGAATGCAACTACCTAGAATATTTTGGGTTCTATGTCATCTTCACTCCAGTGTACTTAGATTTAGACAATGGGATGTCATTTCTTGTCAAATAGCAAATCCCTAGTTCTTCATCTTCATAGTGGTTATGGAAAAAATGTGTTAGTGGACACATGTCATTGAGCTACCCCAAATACCCCTCTATCAATGAGTTTTTCTTACATAGCCAATACACTGAAGACGGCCTCAGACTTATGTATTTCTCCCCTAAGTGTTAGCTTGTTTGTGCATAAGGATGCAATGTGTGATAAGTAAGTACATAGAGTGACCTATCTTGTAACTTAGAAAATGTGGCTCATGGGATGTTACTTAACTACTTCAAACCTGTATATGTGTTATCCCTATGACTGATATGGAAATAAGAGAAAATAGGTAAGATTTACTCACTTGAGTTCATGATTAAATGCCTTTTGTAAGTTATTTTGTGAATTGTTTTATTTATGTTAGGTGAGGAATGAATAAGGATTGATCATGTATATATATCAATTTTTTTGGAGAATATCTCACATTAAAGTACTTAGTTTGACCATAGGTATACATTTCATTTATAAATTAGATAACTTTAGGTCACTATACACTTGCATCAGGATAGGAAATTTGTGTTGACGTAGGCATCTAATTGGGAGGCAAGTGTTTGGTCAGATAGAAAATAGGCATAAGTCTATAACTTAGAAAGATAGAAGATAAGTAAGATTATAACATTCTTATCATAATAGAAGGTGTGAGTCATTTATAAAAACATTGGTTAGACTAAGAGATAAGTAAAAGGCACAAAGAGATAGTGTATGTGAGCCTTTTGGTAGAAGGAAATGTCTATAAGTTGAAGTTACATCCATGATATGTATTTACCAAGTGTAAAAGATTGAGGTTTTATATAATTTGAAAATAGTGTCTTCACACTCTTATACCTTGATATTTAATTGTATTGTATTCATAATGGGATTAATGAGTGAATGTTTCTTTCATATGTTACATATCATTATGTAGTTCACTGTTACATCTTGTATTACTTTTCAACATGATATTCATTACATTTTTACATGGATTAAATACTAAATTAATAAATAAGCTACACTAAATAAGGCACAATCTCGTGGCCTTCCTATTTCAAATGGTTGCACTACCATATCATATCATTACTCTTCTCCAATAACTTTTTTCAAATCTAGAATGACTTGGAAACAAGAGTAAACATATGGTATACATTGTATCAAATCTTCAAATTCAAAAGATATTTCATGGGTCACTTCACACCCTCTTTAAGGGCATATTATGGCTCTCATTTCAAAACCTAGTGCTCATTAAACATCTAGTGAGATTGTTGATGCAAAATTATGAAATATATTTTTGAAAATATAAAAAAGTTTGACTCATTCTTATATGTTTCTAGAGATGAAAAAAATAAATGTGTCCAAGGTAGCTCTTCTAATTTTTTTCACTTATATCATTCCATCCATGCCTATTTCTACACCTTCAGTTACTTTTTTAGCATTATCCTTAAGTTTGTGAACATCACTTGGTTTCCAAAAAATATCCATGACTATGCCTACTCTTGCTACTTATACTCCTCCATTGTCCTATACAAATTATACTCTAGAGCATATATTTCTTACCTTATAAGCTAAACTATCTCAAACTGAGCAAACCATTTCTCACGCTATCCCTTTCATGGACTCATGTTCCTTATTACATAACTTGTTATCACCTAAAATTGCATTTTATCCATTACCAATTAGCTTTCTGGATCCTAATATTCCTCTATATGAAGGTAAAGGAGATCTTGAAAAACATTTATTTGCATTTCATGCAGTTTGTCTAGACTATGCAAATAATGATAGATTATTGCCATAGTTTTTTTCAATAAGTCTAAAAGAATATGATCTTATATGGTTTTATGATCTTCCCCTTGAATCGGTAAATGTTTTCAATCCTTTTTAAAATAATTTTTTGATAAATTTTCTTTCAACATTGGTGAGAACCTATCATATGCTCAAATTGTAAACTTTAAACAAGGGTCTAATGAAAGAATCAATGAATATATTCTAAGATACAATACTATGCTAACAAAAATGACAAATCGAATGGTTATAATGGGATTCATGATATTTTCACTCAAATTTTCTTATCTCTACTTCAATGTCTATTTATAGACACATAAATTACCATTTATTGCTGAAATAATGCACTTGTGACCACTCCTAGTGTGCACTTAGGTCATTCCCATTTCCATGATCCTTTATCACCCTTCCTTCATTTCTTGTGTAGATGACACTTGCATCTCAATAAAATTATGATTCTAAATATCCCTATTCAAAATCCTAAGCAACCTAAGCTCACTTTTGTAATGATCTACACTTCTAGTTTAGTCATCTATGTTTTTCAGACAAGACCTCCTATTGAGACTATCCCACTCAACGATAATATCCAATACTACCATCTGCATCCTCCCATCAAATAACAACCATTTGTTCAAATTAAAAATATTTAAAAAGTTCATCTTTCATGTTTCATAATCCATGTCCAAATGAATTTTAAAATTTTCACTATAAAGCCACATTTTCAATCCATTATCCACTAAAGGCTCATATGATTGAAAATCACTACAACATCTAACTACACATTGAGAGAAAAATACCTATTTTTCTCAATTTAGGTTTCACACCACTCTAGTATCCTTAAACTAGGTTTGAATACACCTCTAAAGTCACAAGTCATTTTTGAAGCATCTAATCATAAAAATATTACACCAATATTTAATGTTTTACACTAGTATTTCATACACACCATCATAGCATGAGAATATTGCATAGAGTTTGATCCCTCTTCAAAGTATTGATGTGTAGGCAATGTGCAACACATGGGGTGTTAAGGTAAAGCACAACTTTAACAACTAACCCATTTCTACCCCATGATTGCATTCATCCTCTTGTGTCATTGAGATAGGGTTTTGGTGAACAAGAAGGCATATAATGGTTTTTGTGATGAATTGAGAGCTCCCACATAGTCCAATAGGTCACACAGGTGAAGGTAAATTAGCCATATTAATCACAAAGAATAAGCCCTTACGTAACATCAGCACTCACTAAGCACACCATCACATCATGCCCTTATCCAAATCCAATAACTTTGTCCCATATCTGAAGAAACTATGTTCCTAATTCACAACATCATCACATAGTCACACAAACATTTTTATAGTCTCTATCTCAGTCCTACATTCTGATTTTTTTGCTAAGTTATTTTTTTATTACATTTTCCTTTTTTAGCATATTTCTAAATATATTAAATTATAAATTATTAAATTTTTAATTTATGAATATATTTTACATTTTAATTTAGCTCAGTTCATTTTATTTAATTAGGATCTAGCATCTCCTATTTCTCAATTTTTGATAAAACACTATTATGTTTGATAAGTTCAAATATTTTGATGAGCTATGATATTAATTTAAATAATGTGAAGCTAAATTGATTATTTTCAACAAGCTCAAGTACACTTTGAATGATCCTTCTAATGTTAAGTTTCAAATCTATCCAAATTAAAAGAGCAAAACCAATGAAAACAAGAATGAATCTAAGGTTACAATTAATGTTATTTTAAAACCAACATAAAAGATTCAACTACAAGCTCCACCAAGGAGACAATAATAAAGGCTACCATCAAATCCTCATGTATTTTTTCAAAATATAATTTAAGTTAATCTCATCACTCTTCCTCCACCAATAGAAGTAGACATGTCTAGACCATAATCTAAAAAAATTAATGGCAATACATATTTTGGCTACCATAGATGTATTGGGAATTCTACAAATAGATGTTTCAATCTCAAACACAAGACTCAAGATCTAATTTATGAAAACATTATTGATATTGGCAAACTTTTGAAGAGGCTAATCCATAAGCAAATGATAATTCAAAGCTTAAAATGTACAAAGATCATTTTCCAAATCATGAAGCAAAAAATAACAAGAATAATTATGAAGTACATTACGTATATAATGTTCATCCTCCTCCTTATATATATTGGCATCCACTTGATACAATCATTGGTACATATATAAGAAAACAAGCATCACATCCTATGATTACATTTGATGATAATAAAATTGTTGATGATGATTATGATAGACATACACTCTTTATTTGAGCATATATTGACAAATAATACATACATAGTGTTAAAATAGAAAATGGATCAAACAAAAATGTGTACCATAACACTTCTCTAATATCTTGGTTATATAGAGCAAGATTTATAGGATACTTCTAGAGTTGTCAACGCATTTGATGGCCACACATAGGATACTCTCAGGCATATAGTGTTACCTTTACAAGTGGGGCATCTCATAATTCCCACTCCATTCCTAGTTATAACAAGCATAAGTATTTTTGATATGTAATTAGGACATCTTTGGATACAAAATATTAGAGTAGTACCTTATATAGTGCATAAATGTCTCAAATACATTCATGGTAATTAAGTGGTCAAAATTCTAGGAATCTAATATGAATATCCTTTGAAACCAATGATATATACTCCTCCTATATATCAATTAAAGGCACATACATTGATCAACATGGTAATGAAATATTATATAAAACTATTCAAGATCATATTACATAATTAGTTTATCCACTTATTTATGATCATGATATAGTTACACATGAGCATATTACATAATCAATTTTTCCATCTACTTATGAGCATGATATAGTTGCACATGAACATATTAGAGAATCAAGTTATCCATATACTTATGATCATGATATAGTTACACATGAGCATAATCAATTAGTTTCAAAGAGTATGGCACATTATCCTAGGTCTTGATATCCTAAGGCACCATAAGTTATTTAGATATCTTCACCACATGTACAGGTTGTCACCTCTTCTCATATTACACATGAGAATATAAGTTTACATGGCTATATGAGTAGTGATTCATATGTTTATATGACAACATAATGGTCCTATTAAAATTTAGATACTTTTACAGTTGGTACTTCCTCTTCACAAGAATTCATTCCTTCATATCATGCCATGGGTTATGCATACATGCCCATCACAAATTTAATTGGTTAGCTATTTACTTTTTTTTTGTACATAGCCTCTTTGATTTTAATCCATATCTAATTTTTATATCCTTTATCTAAATATTTTTACATCCCTTACCTTTATTTTTCACTTTGGGCACTTTCCCTCTTGATTTTCAAACTGATTCAAATAATCCAAAACAACTATCTTACAAAGATTTCAATGTTCATTCTTGCTTACTATTTCATACTGATAATGTTATGGATTTAATTTCACTTACATGGTTACATATATCTCTTGCCCATTGAGGGCATATAAATTCTTATCTATATCAATAATTTGTGTTACATTTCTCTAACTCATTTACACATACATTAGGAAAACATCATTTGAATTCCTCCTTTCCAAACTATGCTTTATCAGCTTGTTAAGTATTGTTTGAATCCCTCCCTTTTCCTATATTTTTTAATCCTTGCTTATTAGAAATTTTTCAAAGCTTTCAAGATCAAATAATTCAAAAAATCAAAAAAAAATCAAATGTGGTAAATTAAAAAAAAACATGTATTCCAAAAAGTAAAAATATCAAAATATTTACAAAAACATCAAAATCAAGACCTAAAAGTATTATCAAATTTTACTAACTTACTTCTTTGCATATTTCATGTCAATTAGATAGAATATTTTAGTTTTTAATACACAATGATTTTCATAAGGTATGTGAGTGTGATATAGGACATAATTTCACATGGTTTTTTTATGTCAGGATTCCCTTATCACCCAACAGCCTTACTAAGATGAGGGCATATTTTCATTCTCTATGAACTTTTTAACATGTATTTATCCTTAACTTCTCTAACAAGTTGAGCTATATATTATACAAATGTTTTTTTAATCACACATACATTATATTGTGTTACATGAAATTGTTATTTGCTAACAATAACATGGATATATATGTTTGATGTAGACTACTCTCATTTACTCTATGTTTATTTCTTACTTGACTACATGATATGTTGGGAATTATTTGATTATTATGTGTGGAACTTAGCCATTTGTGTGTAATATATAAATGTTCTTTCTTGTGTGGCATCATCATGTCAAATGAATGTTGCCTTTGGCCTTGTATGTTTATGCGACATTCACATGTCCCTTATATGTGGCCTTTGTCCCTTATGCATGGTATTATATGAAAATTACATTATATTATGTGACATTACGTGTATGTTAACTTCTTGTTACCATGGTGACATGATTAATATCATGTATTATTTCTACTTTTACTCTTGTGTCATGATACATATCATGCACATGTTACTTATGTGCTTCAATGTTATATCTATCTAGCACATGTTGTATATGTGTTTTGATGTTATATCTATTTAGCACATGTTTCATATATAATTAAATTATATATTGAATATTATAATGCAATTCAATTCAAATTTTCATATGTTAATACATAATTACATATTTCACATATCTTACAGTTCTCTTTTGAGATTAGTGACTTACAGATTGCATCTCTCATCTCAAAAGTGGAACATCATAATGGGATTATCTTGAAAATCATGCCCTATGATTTTTAAAAATGATATTTATTACAAAATGTAGTTTTCAATCTGTAATATGATTCAAAAAAATTATATTATGGGGGCATCTGCCAATCATATGCACTCATTATTACAGTTACAAGTTACAGGATTCAAACATTTGCAAGTTTCAAACATTTGTAAGTTTCAAATAGTTACAAGTTTCAAACAATTACAAGTTTAATTGGCATTCAATATCAATTCATTAAAATAAAAGGGGCATGATATTGATCAATGTTCAAGTTACTACATGGAACTTTCAAATTTTTTAAGTTTCAAATAAAATCTATATTTGTCTACAATGGTGTAATTTGTTTTCATGTTGCAAGTGGGCCACATTAGAGTCTAGTGACACTCAACATCTATGGTTTCAATTTTTATATGTAGTGAGCCACATTTAGTGGTTCCATATCTTTAATTATTTTACACAGCACTATACATATTCAAATGAGAGTTGAAGCTTACAATCTTTCCAACTCAAGGGCTTTCACTAGTTTCAAAATTGAGACTTGACCACTCTCAATTCATCATAGGTTCAACATTTATCAAAATGCCTAAATAAAGGGGCACACACGCTTATCCATTTCCAAGTTACATAAAAATTAGATTGCATACTCTTTTAGGTGTATACTTTCCTTATTCTCTTTTCAAATATGGACAATAACTACTTGCAGTGGCATTGTTGTAGGTTCCACATTAAGGCATCTTGTATGATAAGGATTCACACCAAAATATAGAGTGTGTATAAACACTTAGGTTCACATCTAATTTATTCTATTAATTTTAATGCATTTCATCACTAAAATAAATTGGATTCAAATGTAGACACTCAAATTTAATCATTAAGTGCTTGACAATATTTAATCTTGAAATCTTTTCCTTGCTTAACCTATTCATCATTTTGTTAACTTTAAATATATACGGGAGCATTAATTATTCTATAAATTATCTTATAACCACTTATAAAATCATTCAAACATCCTTATTTTTTTGTACAATCTCCTATCAAACCAATTCTAACAGTCTTTGTCCTTCTAGGAAAAGACCATGTTAGGCCACATAGGGCCACACTACAGCCTTGTCCACGAGTGCAGCCTTATCTCCTATACTCCAAAAGTGAATTTTTAACTTAAATGAATTTCATTTTACACCCACCATACTTTTAAAAAGGTTGGTTAGTGTAAATATTAAAACTATTCCTCTATATAAACATATTTATCCAAACAAATCTAGTCATCACTTGACAATTCTACTACACATTGAGAAAAATATATTATTTATTCCAATTCTAATTATAAATCATTATAATATTCATAAAAAAGTTATAAATATATTTTATTATATTTTAATGGAACTCATTGTCAAGTAATTAAATAAATTTACGTAGTTACATTCATATTGCAAAGTCAATGATTCACACACTCACTCTAGGAGGGATAACTACGTAGGCTTGAGGCCCTTTTAGGCTATGTAAACAAAACTAAAATTATGTGAGGTTTTATTAGGATATATTATTTATTACCTAACCCTATTCCTTAGTTTTTTAATTTGATATCTATTGTGTTTATTGTTCAAGATCTAGGGTTTGTACCCTACAGATCTTCCACTCATCGAACCAGCACACATAGTCAGACAAAAAACCCTTATAGATAGATGCACACACATAAATCATAAATTAGTTGCATAGTCTTTTAAGACATAATCAAATTCAATAGACAAGGCCATATTTCATTCATAACCTCTAGTGCAACCTTGTCCCAACATAGTTGAAATTCTTATTTTCAATTATGACACAATTCATAGGTCTTTTCAAACAATTTTTAGTCACAATCAACCTACACAATCAGCATAAAATCAATTTGAGGGAGGTTTGCATATTTGTTTTTAAATTTAATATTTTTATCTTAGTTCTAATTTTTTAAATTCTTTATTTTATTTTTAATTCTATATATTTCCATAGATCTAAACTAGTTGTCAATAGTTTATTTATTTTTAGATTTCATTATGAAATCAAAAAGAACATGAAAAAATAGTATTAGCCACTATATGTAACTCTATATTAAACTCTCCTCTTTCTCTTTCTATCCTTTCTCTAATATCTACAAACCATTTCCTATCTTCTAAAATCTTGTTGTAAAATTTTAGATTTATTCCATCTAACAAACTATCTAATTGTGATGGTATGTAGGATGTTTCTTACGGGTGAATGAAATATCTCTACCTCTTGATTGGACATCTCTCCATATAGGTAATTATAAATGAGATATTATTACTATTCATTCAAAATGTCCTAGAGACCAACCTGCCTACTAAGACTATCATTACATGGATCTATCTCCTCAATGATCTCAACTTCTCCAATTATTTGATCACTTTTCCATTTTTGGGCAGTCTATTCTTCACGATTTCCCTCTTTGATTTTTCCTTGCCCATCTAAATCCTTTTGAATATCAATCACTTTCACTTCTAGTGGAGGTATGTGACCTCTTAATATCTACAATATACCTCTTATATTTCTACTTGTAGCCTTATTTAGATGTTTTATTTGATAGGATTTAAATTTCCCCATCTTTTGTATTACCTCAACTCTCATTGAAGCCCGATTATCTTCTTTTTGGTTTTCACTTAATTTTTCTCATTTTCCACCTTATTATTAATGGCCTTGATATTTTTTGAGTCATAATAATTTACCTTCCATAAGGTCACATCTCCATGTCACCCTACCGAACTACTTTATTTCAACCAAAATTGGCACCATAGCCTTGTCTATAACCAACCTTTTTAATTGCATATGAATATTTTGGATAAATCTACCTCTTAAGCCTCTAATAAAAAAATTAATTAACAACATCAAAATTGATGTATCCTTGAACAAAAAAATTCAAATGCATAACCCATCAATTGTAGCTTTTACCCAATGATTAGTTTCTCACATCCATTGTTGACTAAATTTTGGAAATTATTTAGTTTATCCTCATTCCACTCAAATTTATATGGTTTTCAAGGTTAGAAATAATAGTATTCCAATTGTGACAATTATGCAGCTAGCAGTTTGGGGAATTCACACCAAAACACTTCATATATATTATTGTGTTTTTGATTTGTTAATATTTATTACATATGGATCCCTATTGTCTAAGATTCATCCTTAGAAAACTTGTTTGTCTTTTCCTCAAGCTATTTTTTATCTCTCTGACTAGGTAATCATCTTAACATCTTACGGTTCCTAGTAATAGAACCATTTTCAGTAGTAGTCCCTAGAAATCCTTGACATGACATGATAAAGTGTAGTCTAAGTGTTTAATCTATTATTCATAGGAAAATATACATTGAAACATCATATTTTCAAGGAATATATTCTAAACTAAATGATTAACATGAACAAGATAGATAATTTATTATGTTATGAGATTAGATCAATACACACAAAAGATAAATACACTTTCTATTAAGATGATACACTGAAATGTAATTTTGGACTATCTTCATATATTTTAAATAAAATTATAAAGGGAAGATCTCTTTATCTTTGTTTGGTCTTTACAATATTTATTTTCTCCATGACACTTCATCTTCTTACCCATTTGTTTCCCCTTCCCTTTTTTCTTAAGAAATGTTATACTTTACCTTTTTATTTTCTATCCACATAGTCTTTTATAAAAATATGTATATCATAAAGAATATTTATATGCAAATATTATAAAAATTTACAAAGTACATATCAGTGTCATACTAATAATAACATTGATCTTAAATTTATTATTGCCTTACCCTCACTTATACTCATATGTGATGTATATTTAAGTCATACTTTGACTTCATTTAAGTTACACACCTTACATATTATTTTATTTCCAAAATACCTTTACCTAGGTTATACTAATTTTTATATAATTTATTTACATTAGTTTTCAATTTTTCAATCATAATTATTTGAGTTATATTATAAAAGTGAAATAATCTTATTAAGCCTTATTTTATAATATTCATTCAATGCAATTAGTTTACAAGGCACTTAAATAATCACAAAGCTATATTTTGGATAGTTGTATATTTTTATTAATGTTTAAGTGGGTCTCTATTTTTTATGTAAAGAAAAATTTGGGTTGAAAAAAAATTAGGTTATTTGTATTCAGCCAATACCAATTAAAAATTAAGAAAAAATGAGCCATATATGGGATTGCATAATTTCAATTGTGAGGAGGAATAAACCCTAGTTTATAATCTTCCATAGTTTATGGTATGTGTGCTTTAATATTTTCTCCATCAAAAAAAACACACTACACAAAAATATGTGGAATGGCATTCAGATTTTTTTGTATTCTATAATCTTGTTAGTACCTACCACATGCTTAGGTATTACTATTTTCGTCGAAAGTAATTATTTTTTTTTGTAAAATCATGCAAGGAAAATAATGAATACATTTTTATAATGTTTTGGTAAAAAAAAAATGTTTTATTTTTCAAATAATTTTTATCTACATTGTGATTAACTTATTCAAATATTCTTGGGGAAATATGTACTCTGTAATAAAAATAAATATAAGAAATTGAAATATCCAATCAAAAAATTCAATGAAATTTTATAATAAGGTTGAAAATTATCATAATATATGTGCAATGCATTGTGGCCAACACCCCCCCTACTTTTCCTGTAAAAATGGGGAACCCCTCTTTAAATTAATAACACAGAGTTCCTGAACCTTATATCCTACTCTAACTAACTTTATCAGTAGAGAATCCTTGAATTTCCAATCTATCTTGGTCTCCCTAAGCATGTGGTTTTTTCTTAATGGTAGATTGATCCATGTTGGGATCCCTCATGACCTTTGAAAATTTAACACAGTTGAGTCCTGGTAGTATCCCAAAATAAACTAGATACTCTCTTACTTAGAATATTTAATGCACTAATTTTTTTATAGGTTTATTTTCATTATAAAGTTCCTAGAGTCTTAGTCTCAAAAAGTGTTATATTCTTAGAGTCTTACGTGGAACCTTATGAATTCCAATTGGCATCTAAGTAAGCATTTTATTCATCATGTTTCTTTTCATTTTATTTCATCTCTTTTCATTGATTTTCATAAGATGAATAATGGAATGAAAAGGAGATGCATGGAAAATTATAAATGAAGTCAAAATGTGGTAAGGTTTGTCCAATCAAGGCACCCTAGTGTCAAACATGTCAGTCTCCTAGACCTAACAAAGATGTCAAAACTTGAGAGAGCCTGACGCAATAATAAAGTGCCACGCATCCCATGGTCAAAACCTAGCCAATCAGGGCACCCTGATGTTAGAGTGATCAGTCCCCCAACTATGATAAAGATGTCAAACCTTAGGAGATCCTAACCTAATAAAATAGTACCATGTTCTCTGAAGTCATAATGGTCAGTCTCCCAACACTGATATATATGTTAGAGCTCAGGAGAGATCGACTAAGTAGAAACATGCCATGTGGCCTAGAAGTTAGAATTGCTAGATTCCAACCAATGATCTTGACCCAATGTCAAACCCATTAGTCTCTCAAACCTGACAAAGATGTTAGATCCTGGGAGAGCCTGACCAAATATAAAAGTGCCAAATAGCACATTGTTAAGCTTGTTAGTTTTTTAGACATGATAGAGATGTTAGGGTCTAGAAGAGCCTAACTTATCACATCAGGCCACATGGCATTTCTATATAAGACTAGTAGGGAGAGCCCAATAGACCCCAAGATGGTCAGAATGAGGTACAATCAAATTTATATGGTTAATCAAAACATGTCATGCATCTTCTAGTTGGTATTCTCTTTCTCCCAAATATATAAAGACAAGGCACAAGGTTGTGCCTAGGTGTCAACCATTATAACAGGAACTAATGAATGTAAGATATGTGACACAAAGAAGGAACTACCTAAGAAGCCTTAAATATGAAATGGTCATGTGCTTGTCATGATTTGGGTAATTTAATGGGAAATTGGGCCCTAGTTAGATAATCTAAAACATCATTCACAATCACCAAATCTAGCAAGTTACATATAATTGAGATCTATGAGTTTAATTCTAAATTAAAAAATAAATGGGGGGATCAAACCACCAAATCGAATTTAAATTTATGTTGAGTGAGCCACCAAAAACCATAAATATAGGATATGTATACATATCCCTATAAGTGCTTTGGGATGAAATCATTAATCATTATTACTGTCAATTTCCCAAAACCTACTCTTTACTTTATGCTCTAACTAGTGCCCTTTATGTCTTCCCCCTTTGCCTGGTTTTAATTGTAACCAAATCCCTCCTAGATACAATGTTTGCCTCATCTTCAAACCCAAAAGTTGACCTAGAGTAATAGGACACTACATTCCCAAATGGCTTGATGTGTTTCAGGTACTATAATGAAATATTTAAGGCCTTTGATCTAGTACCCAAGTCGTCCATCAATTATGATGAGGATGAGGCCAATTTGAAGATGCCCTTCAAGCTTATGTAAAATGTGGGTTATACAAAGTTACAACTAAACCTAAGATCTTTCCTTATACTGACTTGTTCTGCAAATGGTTACGTATAACAAAGTGGGTGTAAGATGGCATCCACAACATGATATGCTCTATAAAAAACTAGCATCAAATCACTAACATATTGGAAGCAACCTTCAAGCCTTACTAAAACCTCCCTACATACACATTATATTATGATTTGACCACCATGACCACTTAGATAATAACCCACCAGATTCATGACGTCCTGAAGGACTAGGCTAAGAACCCTAATGTAAGGTGGGTTAATAAGATGGATGTGAATACATATACCATTTACACTTTCAAAGAGCAAATCTACATTAGAGTGATTCTAATTGATCAATTATATGGAGAGAGTGACTATATACACATCAACCTCTTATGGATTCCCCTACTCCACATAATCTTTTAAGGTGAATAAGTCCCTGACTTAGGAGGGATAATCAACTTTAACATGATCAAGATGATAGGTGATGCTCGAGGAGATGGCAATTTCTATATGATGATCTACCTAGTTGACACAGTTTATGGGATACCTTCAAGTCATTTTCCTTCCCTACATGGGTTCTTAAAGGCTTGGTGGTCCATGCAGTCTTATATAAGCTATATATCCACCACTATTAGAATAATATCAAGGAGATTTATGAGTCACTATACACGTTGGTTTATAATTCCATAAATTATGTACCCATGCTTCAGTTGTCAAAATAACTTAGGGACTCCCTCACCCCCATTGGTAATTACTATTACTATTGAAAGGATGCCATCATTTGGGTGGTAGACATTCTTAAAGATCCCTTTCACTTACCCTACCAGGTCTTAGACTACTTAGCAGAGTAATAAATTATGTATCAACTGGTGGAAGGTGTCTTTGGGCATTACATCAGTCATCAATAGAAGGCCTACCCACCCCTCTTGATCACTATCAAGCACCATGTGTACAAGGTTATCATGTCCCATTTTTAGTTAATTTAATTTTAAAGGAAAAATACCCATTCCAATATTTTCCATGGAATAAGGAAGGAGTTGGGAAAATAATTTATTTAATATATAATATTTTGGACCTATAGTTATTTTATATTTTCAATATATTTAAAGGGGGGAAATTAAATATTAAATATATTTTAATATTAATGGGAGTTAGTAAGTTGAATGCCTACAAGGAAACTTACCAATTGGGACATGAATTTCTAGGAGGAGATAATGATGAGCTTCCAGGGAAACTTGTTAACTTTTTCTTACTTTCTTCTCCTCAAGATAAGTGGGTCAAACTCAGGAAAGTTTAGGAAATGGAAACAAAAGAGAAAGAGGCAAGATGTAAATGTTTTATGGGCAAGAGGATAAGATAGAATTAGTTACCTTTTCTAACTCATGTCATCTTCTCAAATCAAGGAGTTTGGGATTTTGGCACTAACTTTGGGGTCTCATTTGTATTTATATGCTATGATTTCCTTCTAGACTATATTTTGCCATTTCAACAAATTTTTGGACTTTATAGTTCAATTCTGCATCTGAGGATGAAAACCTTAAAGTGAGGAGATCGGTGGATGAAAACACATTGATTTCAAGAATCATAGGATGTAGCCCCTTTGATTCAAAGAGGTGATGTCATCCAGAGATTAAATTAGAGTTGATTGGTATTATTCATGTATATTTTGGAAAAGATTCAAAACTAGAGATACAATTCCACATAGGAATTGTAATAGAGATTCAAGAAGTGTAGATTCAGCTAGTTTTTGGAGTTTATGTAGGTTGTTGGTGTGAATAAGGTTGAAGAGGTATTTTCAAATTTTTGGGTTGTGATACAATGGATATGAGGTGTTTAGTGAGTTTAGTTTTAGTTTATTTTATTATTGTATAGTTTTGGTAATCAACCTATGAGTATTATGAATTTATTTTATGTTTGAGCAGTATTTGTAGTGCATGTGTGTAGATCTAGCAAGGGTTTTGCCCAAACTTTATATTTCATTTCATAACTATTGTGGGGAGTCTATTTCAGTAATTTTTAATGTTTTAAGACTTATTTTAATGCAATAAAATGTGTCATATGTGATGCATTTGATTTATTATGGTATTTCTCAAAAATTGTGAGAATATGGGTTCACTAACCAGTGTAGAAATAGTATATCTCATACAAAAATTATTCCCAGTGAGAAGTTATTTTTATAACTTATATTTTTTATATTAATTTTAGTAAGGGGACATTACATTGGTATCAAATCCATGATTTTGCCAACCTATAGGGTACATTGAATTTTTCATCATGGGAGGATCCTTGAGATTATTAACAAATGAGAAAAATACAGATCTCTTTCAAGATAAAATGATGGAAATATAGAGGATCCAAGATAAAATTATCAATTTAACTCAAAGGCTTCTGGATAGCATGCAAAATTTAGTTCCAGATAAAACATATCAAGAAGAAAGGGATACCATAAATGCACTCAGGAGAAATAAACTTCCCTTCTAAGACAAAGAATGCAAATGTTGGATCATAGAAGAGGTGAAGTAAGAAGAAAAGTTACAACTGAAATAATTCCCCAATGAGCCAAAAATGAAGATGGTGGAAGCAGAAATAGTTATGATTAGATGTGAGCCAAAGAAAGAAGATAAAATGATCTTACAATATAGTGAAAGAAAATAAATCATAGAAAAATCCACCATACAGATGGAAAGTAAGGATTTTAATTTAGAAAATAATATTTCATTGACTTCTAAGATAGAATTTCCATAAAATGTTTGTCTTAAGGAAGTCAAAGAGGAATAGATGATATGTATGAAACATGAAATTGAAAAGGTTAATGATATCCATGAAACACGTAGTCTAAGAATTGAAAAGAAGTGGCCAATGTTATGTGAGGATGGTCTACCAAATAGACCATGTTGATGAGCAAGAAGAAGAATTAGAGTTGCTAAAAATAGAAAGGAAGTAACCCTTGGAGGAATTCACCAAGAAGATGGAAGGTATGAATTTTTATTTTGAAAAGAATATTCCAATTCAAGAAACATATGAAGTTAATTATCAAGATGACCTTATTGGAAGGCATAAGAAGAATGTTTTAGCAGATACTAATGTTGGATGTGAGTTTGTGAATATTTTCAAATCAACTAATAAAGATAAACACCTTGACAATTTTTTCAATAATGGTTCAAGGCATGAAAAATTTAGCACAAGTTTATTACAACCACTCCATATAGTTCAAAATTGTTTACATGATTATTTTTTTTAAATTCAAGATTGTTTGTATATAAGATTATGGGATCCATACAATAAGCTAAGACACATTAAGGTATTTGATATGGATATTATTGTACCTCAATAAAATTCCTATTCAAATACATCAGTTTGGAATAAGTCTAAAGGGAACTTTCAGGAGAAGTCTTTGGTTACCCCAACACAAAAATATACACCTCTAAATGAGCATAATAAGGTGGATGATGAAACCAAGAATGAGCTTAGGAGGATTAAACTTTGTTTCTCTTGCAAGGACCCATAGACTCCGAGACATAGATGCCTCAAAAAAGGCAATTCGTTATATTAAGGGTGTATCAAATAAAGACTCGGATTAAAATACATCCAAAAAGTCTCATGATTTAGAATACCATCACCATGAAGAAGAGAAAGAAGAAGATAATGATGGAATGCTCACATCCCTCTCAGGTGCATGTAGATACCATCCTTTTAGAGTTTGTGGAGAGCTTGTTAGATAAAGAGTGACCATGTTAATTGATAGTGGGCTACCCACAATTTTATCAATGAAGGATTGGTGAAGAGAATGAGACATAAAGAAGAATATTTTAAAGGCTTTAATGTCATTGTAGCTAATGGATATGATATACCATGCAAGAAGAAGATTCAGAATCTTGACCTAGCCTTCGAAAACCATAAATTTTGTCAAGATTTTGGTGTTATTGACTTAAGTGATATTGATGTGGTCTTAGATGCCCAATGGCTCCATTCTTTAGAGAAGTACTCAATAAATCATCAAACTATAGAACTCATATTTGGATCTAATGGGAAGGAAATAGTTTAGAAAGGAATAGTGAATGGAGCTCCATAAGTGGTTACAGCAAGTTGTTTGGTGATACCTACCAGTTCATATATGGGTAATAAATGTATTCACAACAATTTTGATTAGTATACCATGGTGTTTAGTGACTTGCCTCTAGGATCACCCCCTTATAGAATATTTAAGCACATCATAAAATGGGGATCAATATCTAAGCCTATAATGATTGCACTTTACTACCACCCAAGGAGTTACAAAGAGGAGATCAAGAAGACCATCAAAAATAGATAACCTATTCCCATGATAAATGAGCTCATTGATGAGTTATATGGGGTAATGCACTATTCAAATATTGATTTGAGGATAGATTACCATTAGATCCATGTAGGGAATGAGGAGGTGCCCCAAATAGTATTCATATATCATGGGGAACATTTTAGGTTCTTGGTTATGCCCTTCGATTTAGCAAATGCCCCAGATGCCTTCCAGTCATGTATGAATCAAGTATTTGGAAATTATTTGAGAAGATTTGTTTTTATTTTCTAAGATGACATTTTAGTCTATAGTTTGACATGGGAAGATCATTTGGAGCATTTGGATGCAGTCATTCAAACTCTAGAGCAATAGGCTCTCTTTGCAAAAGAATTTGAATGTGAATTTGAGGTGACAAATATGTTGGTTGTACTTGAGTCATGTAACTATTGACTCAAGGTGTTTATATATATTAGTATAAGGTCTAAGCTATCCTAATGGCCCCCTCCCACTACATTGGCATAGTTGAGTAGATTTTTTAGCCTTTGTAGTTATTAAAGAGTATTTGTTAAGGGATATTCATGTCTAGAAGCACCCTTGACTGATATGACAAAGATAAGAGCTTTTTCAGGGACACAAATTTGGCAAGAATGTTTTTATAATCTTAAGGAGGTAATGATTTTGTGTCTTGTACTTGTTATTTTATATTTATCACCTCCATTTGTTATATATTATGATGCTTCAGAAGTGGGACTTAGAGTGGTTTAAAAGGATCATCCCATAGCATTTGAAAGGTGCAAGTTGGAAGAATCAAGCAAGGAAATGCTCACCATCATGCATGATTTGAACAATTTATGATAATGCTTAGTTCATGGAAGAATTTAGGTGAAGACAACTCATAATAGTCTAAATTTTTGGGTGAGTAAGATCCAAGATTATGAATTTGATATAGAGTACATTGATTGGAAATGGAATGAAGTGGTTGATGTTCTTTCTAGTATACCTACTCTATATTCTTCTTATGTTATTTATTCCAATTGGAAAGTCTCTATTATAGAGGAATGTGTTAAAAACACATTTACTTACTAACCTCCTTGATGGGAATGTGAGAGACAACAAATTTATAGTAATGGATGACCCCATACTTAATAAAAACAAAATATCCTAGTTTGTGAATCCAAATTGAAGGAGAATATATTGAGAGCCTTTCATGATGCACCACTAGAGGGACATCTAGGACTATTCACAACCTATAGAGAGAGATTCTCATGGGAGGGTCTCAAATAAAAGGTTCTTATACACATCAGAGTGGTGTAACAAATGCATGATGAAGATTTCAAGATGGAGTAACATGCACTAACCTCCAAACTTTCAAAGGGTCTGATAATAATTTATTTTAAGAGTAGCATGGTGGATGGATATGCATTTGAAGAAGATATTATGAGTTATAAGGATAGAGATGTTGAGGGTATCTCAACAATTCCAACCTTAGAAAAGGTGGATGAGCTCATTATTGGCAGCGTAAGGTATGAAAATAATGATCATATTTAAGATTTGTTGTTTCCTCTTATATCACTACCAAATTTTGGTCATCATGGAAAATAGGCTAACAAAGGTGATAGAGTAAGGGATATAACTTATAGTATGAGATTGGGGTGATCTTTTGAGAGTCAAAGTGGATAGAGGAATTGATATTACTATTGAGTTATTCATCTCTTGCATTTGGATTGAAAGAGAGTTTATAAGAAAGCATATGGGGTTTATTGGACATTCTAACCACTTTGTGAAGGGAAAATATGACAACAACATGATGTGTAACATCTATAAAGCTTTGAAAAATATTCCTGTGGTTGAATATATTGTTGATGACTTATAGGAAGTAGTTTATTCCCTGACAATTAATTTAAGGATAGGATACCATTGGATTTAGGAGAGGGATATGGATATGCACATGATAACATTTAAGATTCAATTTAGGCACTATGAGTTCATGATCACATTAGGTGATTTAACTAATGTACTATCCACTAGGGTGAATAAGGTATTTAGTGATCATTTGATTTTTTTTATAGCATTTTGATGTGTAGTAAATCTTGATAAGATCATATGTGTCACATGGCATTGATTAATGAAGTTTTAGAGTAACATGCTCTAGATACAAAGGAATCTCTATATGATTTTGAGGTTACAAAGCTTATACACTTGGGTCATATCATTAGTCCTAGATGCATGCAATAAGAAAGGGAGTTACTTTGGTTACAATGCAAATGAGGAATTTCTATAAAAAATGAAAGCATGAAATTCAAAGATTCATAAGAGAATTTACCTAGTTATGATGAGGAAATGTTTTCCATCATGTATGCATTGAAAGAGTTTAGACATCATAAGGTTTTTGGTAAATGTGTGGTGGAGATAGATTACATAAGATTGAAGTTCCTCTTGGATCTATATGATTGGTGTGATGAGTCACATAAATGGGTAAGGGAAAATAATGTAGATGTTGGTGTCTTTTTCAGAATGATTAATTTTTGGTATGTTCCTACCATTCATAGAGATTAGAGGTTTCCCATGATGGTAGATTATGCCAATGAAATATTTTCCATTGACATTTTAGATGAAATGGTGAAGAGCAACAAGAATATGCTAGTGGATGATCTAAGGGAGTACATCATCTTCCATCAGAATAAGTTAATATTTATAGATTTAGAATTTAGGGGTGGGTGGTGTGAATGTTGTTATTATAGGGTGATAATTATTATTCCTCTACTATACTCTTGTTATCCTAGATCAGTCCATGAAGTTGAATTTAACATCTCTCAAGTTGAGGTAAAGTTTGGGTCTATTAGTGTGTATTTCAGCATTATGGGGGTAAAGGTAGTATTTTTTTCCAGAATGTGTATCTTATATTATGGAGGATGTATTGACAGTTATAACCATCCATTGTGCTATAAAAATTAGTTTTATATCATTATAAGAATTTTTTAGAGTTTCTGGTTTAGATTGTTTCATGCTAGTGCTTATACACAGTTTGGGAAACAAGTTAAAAAAATGAAGTTATTGATGGAAGAGTATTTGATACACACTACATACAAATGGGTAGCATGGATAAATTGGTTATACCTTGAATATTAATACAACCATGTCATTAAAATGAGGTCCACTACTTTGAGATTTACCAGAGTGCTAGGAAGGAAGTTGGATAAAACTACAATTAGAGAGTTTATACAATCTCCTAAAGATCAGCTTGAGAATTCAAGAAAAGAGATCATTCTCCTACATATCAAAGAATACATAATAGGTTGTTTATCTTCATTATTTGATTCAATTCAAGAATGGAAAGGTTTAATCATGCATTGTATTATAGATTTCCTTCTGAATTACATCTATGATATGGTAAGTATTGCACATTTATTTGATATATATTCTCATGAGAGCAATTTATTCTTCAAAGAGGTGGTTAAACTATATGACTTGTACAAGAATGTTATGGATGATAGAGAGAATGGATTATGTAGTGTACCTTGGCAATAAATGTCTCACTTGATAGGTATAGGATTTAGACTCTGTGGATAATATGGTATGAATCATCACATTGGCAAAGTGATTCTTGAGCAGCTTGGGTTGCAATTTCTTGAGGACAAGAAATTTTTGGAAGGCCAGACTTGTTATGTCCTATTTTTATTTAATTTAATTTTTTGGAGAAAATGCCCATTCCAATATTTTTCATGGAATAAGGAAGGAGTTGGGAAAATAATTTATTTAGTATTTAATATTTTGGACTTGCAGTTATTTTATATTTTGAATCTACTTAAATGGGGCCAATTAAATATTAAATATATTCTAATATTAATGGGAATCAGAAAGTTGAATGTCTACAAGGAAACTTACCAATTGGGACATGGCTTTCTAGTAGGAGATAATGATGAGCTTATAGGGAAACTTGATCATTCACTCTTACTTTATTATCCTCAAGATAAGTGGGTCAAACTCAAGAAAGTTTAGGAAATGGAAACAAAGGAAAAAGAGGCAAGATCTAAATGTTTTATGGGTAAGAGGATAAAGATAGAAATAGTTGCCTTTACTAACTCATGTCATATTTTCAAATAAAGGAGTTTGGGATTTTGGTGCCAACTTTAGGGCCTCATGTATTTATATGTCAATATTTCCTTTTGGGATATCTTTTTCCATTTCAAAAAAAAATTGGACTTTATAGTTCAATTTTACATTTGAGGATGAAAACCGGTGAGGAGATCGATAGACGAAAACCCATTGATTTCAAGAGTCATAGGACATAGCCCCTTTAATTCAGAGAGGTGATCTCATCTAGAAATTACATTAGATCTAATTGGTATTGTTCATGCAAATTTTGGAAAATATTGAGAACCAGAGATATAATTACACACAGGAATTGTAACAGAGCTTCAAGGAGTGTAGATTTAGCTAGTCTCCAGAGTTTATGTAGGTTATTGGTGTGAATAAGGATGAAGAGGTATTTTCAAATTTTTGGGTTATGTTACAACAAATATCATGTGTTTATTGAGGTTAGTTTTAGGTTATTTCAGTATTGTATAATTTTGGTAATCAGAATATGAGTATTATGAATCTATTTTATGTTTGAGTAGTATTTGTAGTGCATGTGTGTAGATTTGGCAAGGGTTTTACCCAAACTTTGTATTTCATTTTAGAAATATTATGGGGAGTCTATTTCAATAATTTTTAATGTTTTTGGACTTATTTTAATGTAAAAAAAGTTGTCATATGTGCTAGATTTGAGTTATTGCGGTATTTATCAAAAAATTCTAGAATTTGGGTTCACTAGCTAGTGTAGAAAGGGTATATCTCATACATAAATTGTTCCCAATGTGACGTTAATTTTATATCTAATATTTTTTATATTAATTTTAGTAAGGGTACATGATAAAGGGCTTCCCTTATTTACATAAAATAGCAGTTGGGAGGGACTCTTTGGCTTTGGGAAGAGTTGAGCACTAAAATTGGGACACGTATGGTATCATCAAGGCCCACTTAGAGAAGTAATCAACCTGTCTCAACCTAAACTATGGATAATAACCTAAGGATGATAATTATCTCTACTTGAATATGACCAATGATAAAGAGGTGCTCACTTGGATTGAGGCCCATGGGAAGAAGAAAGGGAAGAATGTTTAGCCCGATCCATCTATCGCCTCATTTGTGACATCTCATTATGTTGAGGATGTCAAGGTAACTCCCCCAAGATTTTTAGAAGGATTATAAAAGGAGTCCCAATATATTATTCTCATAAATATCCTCCTACACCTTGATCCTCAGCTCCTCCACCACCTCTAACTCAATCAGCCCAAGCCATTTCAGTGACACCCTACATGGTCTAGTAACTTCTTCAGTCAACCTTTATTGCCTCTACCACATCTGCTCCCTCAATTTTAGTACTCAAAGCTAACCTAAGTAAGAGGCAAAAAAAGAAGTAGAAGGTAGTGCATCCTTAGCCTTCCATTTAGGTACCAATGGCTCCCACTTGACCTCATCCATAGGTTCCCATTGCTCCTACACCACCCCTGATGGATCTTTGTGACATTTCTCAGCCTCTCTTTTCCCTCATCCTAGGTATCTAGGGATTTGACTTGAACTAACTAATCTCCTAATTTCTAATAATTGCCCCTCTACCTGGAGTCATATCCCCATAGGTTAACCTGAATTAGAGTCAATGGTAGGTACATATGTTTCCTTAGGCCTCCCCATTCATCTTACCTCCCTACACCCCCATGCCTCCTCCTCCTCCCTTTCTTTCTTCATTCATCCCTTTTGATTCTTACATGCCCCCTCCACATTGTCTTCCACCTATCATCACATTATTTTTCACCCCACCAACACCTCTTCCCACCCTAGAAATGGCTATGGTGTCATAGGCACCTGAGATGATAATGTCAGGTGACCCTAATGTGTAGTGGGATTTTAACCACACCACATGAAATATGCAGAGGATCCTCACTCAAAAATTCATGAAAGAGGGGAACCTTGTGATCTAACAGACTCAACAGGACCTTTTCTCCCTCACTAAGGTAAGTACTTCCATAGAAGAGGACAAGGTGGCCGAAGGCCCAATCTCAATCCTCTGATCCACCGATGATATGTCAAAGAAAATTATGGAGAACATGCAGGAGTAGGTTCAAGCCCTTAAAGTGCAAGTGAAAAGATACTTCCCTTTGGGGCTAATTGGATAAGTCAAGGATGCCCTCTTGAAACTATTATCTATATTAGGAAGAGTGGTGGAAACTTTAGCAGGTAATAAGGTCCATATCTAGAGGTCCTAGGCTTATTTAGAAAGGATTGCTCTAATAGAGATAAAATGAAAAAGGTTAGTGGTTATAGTGAACAAGGGCATGTTATCATATCTAAATCTTATGCCCACTTTAGACCTAAGATTGTATCAAACATACATTCGGAGCATGAGGGTTATAATTGAGGAATGGTTGTGCCTAATACAGACTATGGTGAATCGCCCAAAAGAAGGCAAGAAGAAGATATTGACCTACTTCAAGAAATTTAATATCTTAGTGTTATTCTACCTAGATGTCACTCAGTTGGATAGGGGCAAATTCATAGTCCACCTCATTCACTTTAACCAAGTTATTTGGAAGAATGTGGTTAAGAAAAATAAGGCTAAATCCCAAGTTATGCTCAAACTCTTGACCTAATCCACCATGAGGATCAACCAAGTGTCAAAAGTTAAAATGGCTATGAAGACACCACTCCAATTCTATCATAGATTAGTGGCCTAGTTAGAAGTGATCTTCTGAGAGCCACCCATGAATCTAACCAAGCTAGATTAGGAATTTGACTTAGTAGTAGTGACATTGGTGACTAAGGAAGCATAATCTAAATAATTGGGAGGCAATTCATCTGTAGCTCCTCCATATATTAGTTAGGTGGGCCCTTGGGATATTTTAAATAGATTTAGGGAGATTTTATTCTTTTTTTGAAATTGATACAGTTGTAATAACCTAGAGTAGCCATCATGGCCCAGGATGGGAATTTTGTGCTACTAAGAAGCAAGCCCCATCCTCATCTATAAATGTAAAACTATATTTTATTTTGAAGGTCAGTAATTCTTAGTGCTAAAATTTTGTTGGAATAAAGTCAAGATTTCACCTACTTCTTCCTTCACCTGTTTGGATTGTGAATGTCTTCCATGATTGATACTTTTGTAAATGAACTCATTTTAATGAATGCAATTTTTCACTTTCTAAAAATTCATGGTTTATTTGTCAAAATTTATCAATCATTTCCATTTCTTGAATGAATGTTAATGTTAAGAGAATTAAACTAATGCTTTATTACTTAATGACTATAGTAGTTATAATGTGCCTTATTGTTCTAACCCATTTATGAACCATTTTCATTTCCCTTATAATATTTTCAATCTATGTGTTAATCTATAGGTTATCTTTGAAGAGTACATGTGTTATTTACTATGGGATTTTGAATATTGACATTTAGTGAGGTGTTAATAAATTAAGCATTTTTTCATGTTTTCGCAAACCTTTCCCATTGTGTAATACCAATTCAGAACCTTTGATGAGGCTTGGCACGTAGTGGTACAACTATGTTAGTGCCCTTATCTCAATTCTTGAAGCATTAACACCTTCCAAGCTTGGAAACACTCTTTACTGCCTACCCTCTTTTTAATGTTTCTTTTAAAACCCAAACACTCTCCCCTCCTTTATAAATATATGAAGGGTGGCCCAAACAAGAAGCAATAAATAGAAGTTCTCTCAGTTAGCAACTAGCCCAAGGTGCACTTGCACATATCTTGAACCCTTGATAGTAAGAGTCATGACTCTTTGAGTAATGAAGATTAACCTACTCAATCATTGGATTGAACTAGCATAAATCCTCAAATTAATGAGGGGATATTTTATCCCATTCATTATCTCTCACTTTCCTCTTCAAAACACTCAATCCCATGAGTGCCTTCGAATGCATTAAGGATCTCAGGAATGATAACACACTATTTTTATTTTGGTTGCATACAGCGATCACCTCAAATAATTTTTTCAAGTAAACATAACTTTAGGTAAATAATCATGGCTAAATGTCCATTTCTAAAAAGTTGGCCTTCTATTGCCAATCATCTAATAGTGTTTTTGCTAATAGATAACATCAGTTTGAAGATAATTAAAGGAAACCTATGCCTTAAATTTTAACATTATTTAACCATTCAATCACTATAAAAGCACTGGAAAAAAACTCAATGCTACATAAGGCCAAAAAAATAAGTAGATGTAAATAAACCTGATGTATATTAACATAGTGCTTCAAAAGTCTCCAAATGCATAAATGATTTGTTGTTGTTGACTCTATTGGGGGCTACGTAGCATAAAAAACATGTGACTTTGAGCTTGAGTTGTAGAATTTAGTGAAGGTACTAAAGTGACTAAAGGGACCACCCCACTACAAATTGAGGGACCTCACCATATTGTCCACTAGCTTGCATTTTTCTTCCTATTCTACCCTTTTTTAAAAGAATCACAATTAAAATAACAAGCTACAAAAATTTGTCTTAAAACTGCACATAAATCAATACACATAGATTTGAAGTTACAGGATCTAAATTCATTGTAAATTAACATATTTACAATAACAAAAGTAAAAATCTTGTTATATTTTTATTTCTATAGAATTCACAATAAATATACTACCAACTAGATTTTGAACCTGAGACCTCCCACTCATTGCTTATCCTTTTATAGTATGAAGTGTGGATTGATCTTTCAACACTTAAATCCTATAGACATATTTAGACTATAGGTTGTTATATCCATAAGTATTTTCTTCTACATCATCTATTGCAGCAGCAAATCATAGCATACAATTAGTTCTTCCATTGCAAATCCACTACAATCGTAGTTATAAGATAGATTTTAATCAAATAAACAAATCAAAGGAAACATAATTTAAATGCTACTTCAAAAATGTGTATAAATATAATTGGAGAAGGGAAAAGTGCCATCTTAAACCCACAAACCAAATTGAAACACCATAGTCCTAAAATGAAAGGCTTCTACTATGAAGGGATGAAAGGACAGACTATAATGTCTAAAAGTTAGCAAATGGAAATCATTTAAATGAGAGAAATTAGGGAAATGAACTCTCAAAACTATAAAAATGGCCTACAGTTTTGAATTTATAATGGAATAACAATGGTGGAATAAAGAAACCAAATATAATTAAAACTAAAAATCCATGACATTATACTGCCATGGCAAAAAAGTACTTTCTTTAATACTACTTACCCAAAAATAATTACCTTGGTACAAGCCCTACATAATCTAGATTATCATTTTATAAAATTGTGATTGCCTCAAAACTTGATGTCATGAATTCTTTGCTCAGTGGTCTACAAAACTGCATGGAGAAGGCTATAAAAAAATTCAATGCCTTTATTATATTTGAAAATTTTATATCCTTATTGCAATAAAAATAATTAATTACTTGGTCTTCATGGAGACACGGAATGGTCTGCTCCCATGAGACACTAATAAACCCTACCTTTACTAAAATGACATTTTTTTCAGACATAGAAAGATGCTTAAAGAAAAAAAATTAGATCGTACCGAATTGTAAAATATGTTACCATCATCACCGGCTACCACCTCTTCACACCTATGTTATGTGTTTCCAACCTCATTATACATTTTTCCCCACTATCAACTACGTTGTTGCATGTGGAATCATACATTAAAATTTAAACTTACATCTTTTACATACATTTGTGGATGAATCTTATGAACTTTCATTTATTCTCTACCACATTTTATCTTTGCACGTATTGTATTAGTTTCTATCCAAGTGTCTTTTGTCCCTTTTTATTTTTTAATAACCATTTTAAGAATATGTTTATTATTCATATAGGTCATTGTGTGAGTCCTCAGGGTTTAATTTAGAAGAATATAAATATTTCACATATATTATATACATCAGTATATATTATAATAATAATATATAATCTTGAAAAAATAATACATTAATATCACATAATAATACATAGGATAACAAGTTGTAATAATATTATTATAATTAATATATATTAATTGTATTATAAGATTACTAAAATTAATATCAGACTATTATTATTAACAATTCATGTACAAAAGGTGAGACAAGTCGGTGGGCAGGGGTTTAGAGTGAGGTATGACTTTTGATTTACACTCTTTCACTTCATGAAACCCCACATTACCAAAACCAAAAATTGCATCCCTTACAATATAACTTATACTTTTCAATATAGCAACTCTAACAATCATAACAAAAGCTATAACAACTAGGGTGGTACCTAATTTTAGATACAACAAACTACCATAGCACTTGGAGAGAGTATGCAAAGTTTGGTAGGGATTCAAACCCAAGCTGAATAGACTACCCCAAAATGGCAATGCTTATGGTTTTAGTAATAGTTAAATGTACCCAAAATTTTCATCTGATTAGACTTAGACTCGTCTAAATTTAATCACCATATGACTTTATTTAAATTTTTTAACTGTAAAATACAATTAACTTTTTTTAGTAGATCATATCAATTTTCAATTACAAAATGACATTACAAAAAAAATGTAACATGCACCTGCAACAACTATGGAGAAATAAACCAAATCAATATAACACACTCCTAAAATAACTTTAATAGAATATACAATTACATTTAAAAGCAACATTTACCAAAAAACTCATACAATAAAAAACATGCTCCCACAAAACAACATGTACTTGTGTCACAACACGACTTTTATTTTAATATCATTTTATAGTAAACTTCAATATTTTCCTCTCGAATTTTGTATATATTCATAGGATATGCATTGCTTTAAAATGTCAAATATTGCACCACTAGTGTCTAAATTTGATGGATGTATAATTGTATTTACTTTTTTATTGTAAAATACAATCATTTCTTTTGGTAGATGGTATAAAATGTAATGTGAAATTTTGGGCAAAGCGTAAAAAAATATAAAATATTGTAATAAAAAATATATATTATCTTTAATGTTTCCTTTTTTTTATTAAGGGTAAAAGTAGGGCTTTGAAAGGGGCCCTTCCCTTTTACAACGGGTGCATAGAATAGGGGACCCAATCCCCTAGAAGAGTAAAATGCCAACTAAATAGGGTAAAGAACTTATTCAAAATAAAATACTCTGAAAGAAGTCCCTATCACAAAAAAAACCCAAATAAGAGAAAAGGACAATAAACTAAAAAGTAGAACCGTAATACCAACAACAAATACATAGTAGAATGCAGTAAAAAATAGCACACCCAAAGACCAAGAGAATCATCCAAGGATAATGTTATCACACCAAAAAATCACATAAGCTCAAACAATGAAAATTATCCACATGTAGAGGCCATTTTTCTCCCTCATCGAGAGAGTAAATCCTCAATTATCCATTGAGCACCATCTTTTATAGGTTTATATGCTTCCACTCTCAGTATTTTTGCCCTTGGTCTTCTACCTCTCCTTTCAATCGAAGTGCCCACATCAGCGTTTGGTCTTGTAAAAGATTAACGAGAGGGAGCTGAATTTCATCCACCTGGTGAGCAGGAAACAAAGTCAAAATAGGATCTGACAATTCAGATAAAGTCTCTTCCTGCTGGGGGGAAGTCACATGATCCATAGGTGTAGAAGAGGGTTGAGAAGACACAAGACAAGAGTATAATTTACCATGATTATGCCATAAAAAGTCGTGATCAGGAGGCCCATCCTTCCTCTTCCAAGCAAGCTGAGAGTGAGATGGAGACAGACCTTGAAACAGAGAAGGACACCCAACCACTTGATGACTAGGGAGATTACAACGAAAGCAACAGAAATGAAGAGCTTCATAGTTCAAAAATAGGTCCATGAACCTCTAGAGGAAAGAAGATTAATCGAGTGAAAAAAAGGTTTGGACATATCAAAGGATAGCACAAGCTTTAACAAATCTACAACCCCAATAATCATCAATAATTTTAACAAAAGATCCAACTTTGTTAACCAACATGCTAATGCTCTCCTTGTTCTTTAAGATAGGCGATAATTTGTATAGTCTGATCCAAATGGGAGCCGATGAGATAAATGCCTTCGTAGGATCAAAGGAAGGAGAGCAGGGTTAGAAAAAGAATGTAAAGTTCCCAAAAACCTAGGGCCCTAAAGACCAAACAAAATCCCTATCAGGAGAACTTTAAAAGACCACCTGGAAGTAACCCTGGCTGAGCAAAGTGAAGGAGGTAGCAACAATGTAACTCCACACATTTGAAGCCTAGGTGGATAGATCAATTGACAAAAGGAAGGTGCCCACACACTTACCAAACAAAGAACTGTAACCAATATCACTTTCCAAAGACTAGATGATAGGATCAAAGATTTCAAGATTCAGGGTTTCCTTTGAGAAATAAACTAGAAATTCCCCAATCTGAAGAGATGCAGGGGTTCGCAATAGGGTGGAAGCATGCAAGGGAAACCTAAAAGACTAGGATGCACAGACTAGCAAGGGGGAAAATGCAATGAAACCTGCAGATAAAAGAGACTTACATAAATATCCACACTCATGAAAGAGGTTACTAGCATTCTTGCAAGCCTCATAAACCCAACGATGCTCAAAGGATTTAGAAACAAAGCCACCTGAAATAAGAAAGGAAACCTCTTCTGGAAGGGATAGGGAGTGGGCGGTCATACTGTACCTGAGGTCAAGATCTTTTCCATCCCCTGCCACTCTTATTATCGAGCTCCAGTTAATGTTTCCTTTTTTTATTATAAACTATATTAACATTTGAATGGCAATGTTAAACTTATAATTTATTTGTGTGATAGGTAGGATTGGCCATCAAATTTAGTCCTTGCTTTGAACATGGTGCTCTTTAGTTGCCAACAAAGGCAATCGTATGTGGGTGTAGCGTCTTCCATCCCTACCTTGTAGGGACTTGGCACTTGTCTTGATATTGTGTAATAATCGTGCTATTCGTCAATAACAAAAGAGTATGTTAAAGAGAACAACAAAACAAGGCATATGATAAGGCAATATGTCATGTATCGTTGAATTGGATTTTGCACATGATCTGTTCCAATTTCTTAGCTCTCCATTCTCACTTTGTCTCCCCTCAAAGATGTTTGGTCTTTCATTATTCTTTTCCTAACAATCTAAAATATTCTCTCCCTCAAAACGTTTGGTTTTTCATTATTATTTTTTGAAAGAAAACTGTGTCCAAGATTGTCGGAGTAACATTTTTTTCAATATAATATTATTTTTCTATTCAAACACCAAAAATACTTTTCTCTACATATTTCGTTAGAGAAATATTATCAAAATGTATACTGATAATCAACAAACACATAAATATTCCAAAATCATACAATTTAACATTTAATAAATGTACTATATATTAATAATCAATAAATACATAAATATTCTAAAATTCTACAATTTAACATCTAATAAATATTTTAAATGTCTACATATTTATCTAAATTTGTCTACATATGTGTTTAGCATAAATTACAATCTTATATTTACTAAATCACCATTTTAATATAAATTATTTTTATTTTTCTCATTCTCTTGGAAAAAACGCACCTACCCATTTAAAAAACGAAAAAAAAAAACTAAGTAACTCAGACGATTATAACATGGATGGCATAGAATGGTTCACATAATAACATTAATTTTAACATAATATAAGATATCAATGATTATTTATTTGCTAATGATTGTGTCGCACTCCCACATTTTTATTTCCTAAAAACCATTATTAAAACTCTTGGCCCGTTTTAATATTGTCCTCGTTCTTTCAAATTATTTATCTTTTTAAAAAATTGTAGTGTATTTTCGAAAAAACAAACACCACACAATGTTCGAAGGTTTTGGTTTTTTAAATGAAAAATATTTGACTATATGTTCAATGTAGTTTTAAAAAATGTGAAATTATGGAATATAATAATTTCAAATTACATTAGATATAATTATAAATGTTGTGGTTTGTATATTTAATTTTAGAAGAGCATAAAGATATGGGTTACGTTTGTAAGTTTAATTTGATCTTAGAAAATGACATTTCAGAGTTTAAATGTAGTTTTTAAAATTTTTAGTTAATACATACAAAAAATATTTTGTTGTGTTACTTTGTTGTTAGTTTGAATGTTTTTCTTGACAAAAACTTACAATCGAAAAGAAAAAAGATTCTATCAATTCTCAGCATGAGAGGAAAAAGGAAAAATAAAACCCATAAAAAGAAGAACCCACATATTTAGGAAAAAAGAAAAATAAAACCCATAAAGAGAACCCACATATTTGTATTGCACATAAAACAAGTATAGAAAATAAATTTATAAGCACAACAACATGAATTTTGTATGTGCAAAGGAGAAAAAAAAATGTATTTAGAAACACAAATAACTTTCAAATTTCTTTTCTTGACTACAAGGTATTAGTAATGGGCGTTGTCATTGCAATACTATATTTATTTTTAATAATTGATAGCTCATATAAAATTTTAGATTATTGATATTGATGCGATAAATTATTGATATCATTGTCCATTTACGTTAATAAGACATAACATTGAGCTTTGCATTCGTAAACATATATTAATGGTATTCAACATCATACGATTCCATATCTGCCACTCCATCATCAATGATGTCTACCAAACTAGAACATCCTCAAGCCATATTTACCATAGCAAGTCACCCCTTCCACACCAACAATTGGCATGTTGCGAAAAAAGGAAGATTCGATTATCTAATTATTGGCAATAGTGAATGATCAATGTTCAAGTGGTACAGACATGGAGGGAGGACAATTTTATTTCCCATCCCTACTATGCTCTTTATTCGTAATATAGAGATTCAAATTTATTTATTTTATTTGGTTTTCTATGTAAGCATAGTAAGATGATTCAAAAGAAGGTTTATACCATAAGATGTAGATGGTTTTCATTTATGCAAACTAAAACAAAAAGTACACATTTGTAAACACAAAAAACTTTATTAGTTCATAAAGACACATATCAAGTTCAATTTGTCGTCTAAAGTTTTTATGATGGAGGTATTAAATGCAATATTAATATTCCTCTTAGAAATTGATATCTCAGTCCCTGTGAAATTATTGTTTTTATTTTAGTCTATGTGTATGAAAATAATTGTGCCTTCATTGAAAAAAACTTGTAGTTCGGGGGAGTAGACACATTTGGTTAATGCATATAAAAAACACCCTACATAAAAAAAATATTAACAACATAGGAAGATGTTTTTCATATGCATAAACAAAAATAAAAACTTTGTTATGCATAAATAAATCATCACAATGAATTATGCTTCCTTACACATAAACTAACCGGTATTTAACATCGTAAAATTACATACTAGGAACACATTGTCGATGGACATCTGCCAAACTGAAACATCTCTGACATATATATATCAAAGTAGCACGTTCCTTTCATGTGCCAACACCAATGGAGGGGACTTCAACAGGGAGACTTGATCATCAAAGTGTTAGAAACAGTAAAGAATGATTGTCAATGGAATGTGGACAAGAAAGGTTTCTCTCATAATAAAATGCCTATTAGTGCAATAAAAACATATTTATATCACTATTAAAGTCATGCCACTTTGGAAATAGAAAAAATAAACATAACCCGTAAAGAAACTAAAAAACTTTCTATAGACAAACCAAAAGAAAAAAGTACGCATTCACAACTAGAAAAAATACTAGCTTAGTGTAATAAACTTTTCATAAGTGCGAGAACCAAAATGGTTATCCAAGACTATAAATTTTAAACCAATGAAGGCATTCAAACTAATATTAAACTTCTTATCACAAATTAAAAAAACAAAGTTATACAATAAAATACAACTTATCATAAATGAATATCCTATTTAAAGGTTCAGACGATCCATACCACCATAAAAATTTCAAAATAAAACAAAATTCATAAAGGAAAAAAAATGCATTTCACATAAGTGAACCAGAATTTCATCTCAGCAATTGATATCCCATATATAACTTTGAACTATTGAAACCAAAGGTGAAATACTAAAAAAACATGCAATAAAAATCAACTCAAACAATGAACCCACATCCATGTATTGCAATAAAAAGAGCAAAGCAAACATAGAAAATAAAATTACATACACAACAATATGCTTTTCATACACACAAACCAATGGAATTTGAATTGTAAGCTTTTTATAACGAATGTTCTCAATGTGATATTAAGCTTCCCCTCAGAGATTGATATCTCTTATATACATTTAGATTATTGATATTGGCATAATACATTATTCATGTCACCATCCATTCACGTTAAGAAGACAGCAAACCATCTCTGGATCCTTACACATAAATTAATACAAAGCACATATAAACTACCATTGATTAAAAAAATCAATGGCCTTAAACATTATAAAATCATGTACCTACTAGTGCACCACCAACTGCACTTCAAATGGGCTAAACATCCCTAAGGCATGTTCATTGAAGTAACCCCTGTCTTCTACATATCAATACCAACTACAAGCATGCAATGACAATAGGAAGACCCAATCATCTAAGTATTGATAATAACTAATGTTGACCATGGATGACATACAATCAAAAAGGGCTACTCCCATTGTACAACACATATTAACATAATAAGCTTATGTAGATGCTCTTCATAGGTGTAAATCAAATAAAAATAATGCATTTGAATGATGAAATCCAATATTTTTTTGTCATGTTGCATTGAATTAGTAATGTTCTTTGTACATGCTAATATGTAATTTTTATTTTGGTTTACGTATATGAAAAGTTTGTGCATTTACATTAGTTCATTAATGCATATGAGGCATGCAAAGGAAATGTGAAAGAGCGTCTAACATAACATCTAATATTTATTACCATAACAATTCATTGAGCATTTAGAAGCATTTTAAAGAAATCAAGCAAGTATTTAGAGAACATTCATTGTAACACAAAAGTTTATAATATCGATACATTGCATCACATTGATTTCTATGGTCGAAGCATTATTATATTTACTCAATGTGATGTTTTTGATATTGGACATTGTTAAAAGACTTGATAAATAGTTGGTGCTTAAAACCCTGCTAACCCTGAATACAAACCCCAAAACAAATCCTTTTCGTTATCATTTGTGTGTTCAACTACCTTATAAAGGTTTGGGAAAGAAGTGTAATTTCTCAATGATTAGCACAAAATATTATAAATTTGAATAAGGTTTTTAGAGCCCTGGATCTAACGAACACTGTCATCAAAAACTTTTAGTTATGTCTTTTACTTCCCAAAACTATATTGTCTACAATCCTCGAACCTAGAGCATACTATTTATAAATTTAAAAAAGTTCTCTTTTCGCTACAAATATATTGAATTAGTTGTTTTGTTATTTTGACATGTTTTGTACAATAAAAATTTGACAATTATTTAAAAATTAAAATATTATTTTAAACTCCCTTTTAATTATTTATTATTCTTAATTTCAAAAATTAATTAGATTTAATTTATAAATTTATATCTCTAAATATTTATGAATATATATGCTAGAATTTAATTGGGCCATGTAACCTAGGTATATTGCACTTAAGGGACTTAATTCCAATCCTTTTTTTCTTATTTTAAATATGAGATGTACAAGGATAGACAAGAGGATTCGTGGTTAGCATTAATTAACAAAAAATATTTTACACTTTCCTTGCAACCGAAGGAACCAACTTTAGGCATATTTTGCAATTTGTTTTTAATTGATGCAATTTTTAATGGGAGAGAGTGACCTTTAACTTTTTATAATTCATAAACCATTTCCTTGGTTGATGTGCATCTCCTTCAACCAAAATATTTAAAAAGAAAAAGGAAAAAAACACTTTACGAGAAACTATTATCCACATACATGTTAAGAGTAGGTTAGAGTGAGGTGGAGAAAGCGAAATATGGATACATAGACTACGATTGGTATGGATTGTCTATACGCCAAGTGAGGCTTCTAAATCACCTTAAGAATAAAGACACAACCGACCACATTACTCCCACTCAAAATGAAACGGTTAAAGCGATGTGGAGAATAATAGTTGTTGCACGCTTACACTTCAGTGAAACGCTGATGATATTCACTTGAAATGTGTGGAATAAATGAGGTCAATGGAATTGGAATTGGAACTGCAACTGGAACTGCTCAACTTATCCCTATCTAGAGGTAATACGTCCACAATAACTTTACATCATGTAGACCCAATGTACATAGCCTAAAAGTCATCATTTAAGTCTTTCGGAAGTATTTCCTAATTGTCCATCTCATGTAATTGATGGTGATTAGGATGATGATATAGGGGGGTCATGGTTGTGGAATGCAAAGTGGTCATTAAAATGGATCGAATTTGTGAATTTAATCGTTTAAATTTGTTATTTTAATAGTTTAAATTTTAATTTTATGTGGTAAGTGTCAAGGAATTTATTGTGGGTTTTGTGAAAATTGTTAGGGGGATCACATCTCAATGTTCTGTTTATAAAGAAGCAATTGTTAATTATTAAAGAGGATTATTAAATAGTGTTAAAATAAGATAAATGGTATAGATCAAGATAAAGTAGTTTAATGGTGATCAGAGGTGCATTTTGGATGGGAAATTAGATGGTTGGAAGTTTGGCGATGAGTAATTAACAACCAAAAAAAAGAATGTTGTTGGCAAATCTAAATTAGGAAAGAAAAGTGATAATAAATAAGACACTCGCAGATTAAAGGACTCTGAATTAGTGACTATTAGTGAGCCAATTACATTTCCAGGATGCAGAAACTCATCCAACACTTTTCACTCTTATTCAAATTTTTGTCAAGCTCAAATAGTTTTTGTTCTCTACACTACCTCTGCCCTCTTTCCAAAAATGGATGCCCTGGCCTGAAAAGTGTCCCTTCTATCAATTTTGGTGTCAAGGATCAAGGGAATAATCTAGCATCTTTGAGGACACCTAGTCGGATGTAGACTTTTTAGAGTTTTTGAAAGAAAGAGTTTTAGATAATCTTTTAATTGATACGGAGTAGTTGAGCCCTTTGTTCATGTTAGGGAGTATGGCTTCACTTAAACCATCGCCCTAGATGACATCACGGTGTGTTTGGTAGAGGAGACAGTGTATATGTGCCTCCTAAAGGTAGAGGAGGATCTATCTCGCAACCCTTCTGTTAATAACCATCACCCTAGGATAGGATTGCCAGAAAAAGACCCTCTATCATAGGAATATTATGTTGGATGGACATAATGTAGAAATAAATAACATACCCTTCACTAATCCTACTAGAAAAAGTTTTTTTCTCATTAAAATTATCTCTCTAGAAGACTGTAACCTTGTGTGGAAGCAAGACCCTTTGTTCCTTGGCTAGGTGGAATTGTGTTTGTACCTTTGGAAACCCTTTTTTGATCCAGTTGCAGAGTCCTTTATTAAAATTCCTATTTTGATGTGATTTTTCAATCTTTCATTGGGTCTTAAAAACCTAGAGAAGATTAAGATGTTGGCTAGAAAGGTTGGGGACTTTATGAAGATTGATCGTAAAGCTGATGGATCTCCTTCTTTTTATGTTAGGGTTTGCATATTTGTAGAAGTCTTTGAACCTATGACTCAAGCTTTATGGATTTATACTATTCATGGGCATTGGCTATAGTATGTGGTCTTCAAAGGGCAACGTTTTAGATGTTTTTGGTGCAACCAAATTAGGCACAAAATTGCTATGTTCCCTTCTTATCACAAGTTTAAGTGTATTTATTAGTCCTAGAAATGGATTCAAACATCCAAAGTTTGAGGGGTAGGCACTTCTCCTTTATCTCACGCCCACCTCGTTAATACCCAAGAAATCATAAATGAGATCCCTACTTTCAAGGTGATATTGACATCAGCGACCTACCCTCAGCAAGTTTTTCAAATTTTAAGCAAGGATGAGGTTGAGTCTCATGGGGTTGAGGCCTACAGGGAGGATTTTTCAACAAGTAATGAAGAATTTATAGCCAAGGTACAAGAGCAATAATAGAACACATATTTGTTTCAAGGATGAAGAGGAAGATGATTCTAAGAAACAAAAAGAGGACTTGGTTTCTAGAAAAGTGCTCACTTTATCATAGATATGATCTTGTTAATTAAGGCAAATTGTGGTCTACCAAAACATAAAGGAAGGAAGATAGAAGTGGAAATGCGATAGATGGATGCTATCAATGCTATTTGTGAAGGAACATAATGGACCATGGAGGCCCTTCTCTCTTGCAGGGGAAAGAGGGTGATTGCATATCTTTATTTAAGGTGTTCTTGATGTTGAAGAGTGTAGTTGTGGTTATAAAATGCAATGGTCAAACAATTAGTTCGATGATGTGAGATGGTTAGTTTTTATTATTTTTTTATTCTTGGCCTTATGGCCTTTTAGGCAATTTTTTAGTGTCTTCAAATATGTGCTGAGTGTTGAGATTGTTCCATGTAAAACCTTCAATGAAGCGTGTAGAAATCAATGTCCACTTATGATAGAAAATTTGAAGTACTAATTGAATATATTTGAATTTGAAAAGCAAGGAACAAATACACCTATAGGTGTGTGAACCAAATTGCCCTCTAGAGCCATTGGAGAATGGTGTGATTAGGCCTCATGAATTGGTAAAAGTATGCCCCAACCCTCGTTAGAGATGGAGAAGTACCTATAAGTTAAGTCACGTAAAACCTCAACCGCATTACTCATTATATTTTTCTAAGATTAGACCCAAAATGGGTTCCAATATGCCTGAGGACATTCGAGTAAGCTTGAGTGAGTTTTTAAATCATCCACTTAGATGAATTTTGGATTTAATCTAAGTATAACTAAGTAATTTAAAGTAAAACCTAAGTAAATAAACTTGTAGAATGTCCACATATACGTCGAATATGCCCCCAATCTGATAACCTATGTAATTTGAGTCATGTAATATGTGCAATAATATCATAGAATCTATGAACTATCACTCATGATCATGAAGAATACCTAACATATGCCCCAATCTGTGTCAAATATATAATAATATGTGTGAACTTGTGCCAATCTAAAATAATTTGTGCCTAAAATCTGATTTTTTTACATGAAGGACTAAGTCTCTAAGACAAGCCCATTGCGTATGCCCCCTTTTGAGGTGATAGATGTAACCTATAAATTACCCGTCTCAAATATTTGTATCCATACAAAGTCACACATGACATCACAAGCTCAATGGACAATCGTAGATGTATCCACCAAAAATCACACACAATTTCATGGCTATGACACACATAATCAATCATACAAATGCACATGATAACACACAGTGTCAACTAAGTAAGAGTCAAACATAAAAGAAGCCACTATCATGTGTGTATCCACACAAAGTCACACATAATTTCAAAGCCATGACACATATGATAACACATAGTGTCACACAAAGTAAGATTCAAACATAAAATGAGTCACATAATGAACACCTAGTGACACAAAAAGAAAGAGCTAAAAAGAGAGAGTCACAAAGAGAAAGAGTCAAACATAAAAGGAGTCACATAATGAATGCCCAATGTCACATTGAGTAAGAGTCACATAGAGAAAGAGTCAAAAATAAAAGAATGTCAGGAACCTAGAACAATAAACATGCTCCGATGCTTACTTAGTCAGGATCTTGCTCTACCAATTAGAGCACATATGATTACTTCTTGTATTAGCAACTAAACACGGAATTATACCAGAATCAATAAGTAACTAGAAATATGAAACAACACAGGAATATGAGAGACAATACACAATTGTATTAATAATCACTCAGAAGAATATACAATAAGGAAGATGCCACTTCTTCCTCCACCTCAAAGGTTCGCCATGCCTCAAGACCTTCTTCCCTCTCTCTCTCGGTCCCAACAATCAACTCAAATATAGAATTGATGTTCACCTCTCCAACCAGTCAGTAACACGCTGCCAGTTCACCAAGTACACAACTGTACTCCAAGTAGATCCCCTGCTCTCTACTGCTACCTGCAAATCACTAGACCTTACTCACCATGTAGATATCTCTACACCCCTAAAGAGCCCTTGTCCTTGCCTCACCAAGTCCTTATGATTCTTCGACCAGTACCCTGGTGGATCAGCTCCTTGACCTTGCAGACCTTGCAACTCTCCCTGATCATACACACTCAACACCCCTTTGGAACTAGGAGGAGCTACACTAGCTCTCTCTAAAAGCTCTATGGCTTTCTAGCACACTTTTACAATACAACCCATGAGTCCATATATAGATCTCATGCTTACAATAATTAGACTAACCTAATTACAATAATTAGACACGTAACTCAAGACTAAGACTATCCTTCAACATGCAAACTAACAGTCCAAAAATAGACTCTCTGAAATCAACATGCGAACTGCCTGTTCACGCACAGGCTGCCGACGTCGGCACCTCCAAGACCGATGTCGGCCGACTGGTAACCGATGCCGGTTGCTTCCTCACTACCATCTGACTGACGTCAGCTGATCAGACCGAAGCCAGTTTCCTTGCAACTGATTCTGCAACTCCCCGTAACTCTACATCCTCCATAACTTCTCCTATTTGCACCCTAGTGAAGCTTTTAGCTCCACAACCTAACAATCTCCCACTTGGAGATAAATAGCTGCACCTGTACCTGTACCTATACACCGTCTAAATTATTCCCTGGCTTGTATTCCTCTTCAAGATCCATCCTGAAGACCAACCACCACACAATCTGTGATGCTATACCTGTCATTCAAGTAACCTGCCACATCCGAACCTACACATCCATGTAGTGAAGAACTTGACCCTGCATAACAAGAATCCCTGCTGCGAGTCCCACTGAACTGCCCTCCAGTACTCCTTCCCCGAATTGACTCCATACTTTTCGACAACCCCCACTGATTGGGAAAACTCAGGTCTACACTAGACCTCATGTGATTTCGAACCCTATTTCAAGCTAAGCTTGAACTGTCCAGCCATTTGTGTGCTTTTTGATTCTGCATTCTGCATCATGAACTCCACCAACACCGTCTTCATATCAGCTCCCACTGGAGATAAAATCTCCATGTCTCTTATGCCAAAGAATTTCACTGCTCCAAATTCTTCATGACACGCCTCTGAACTAACCTTACCCTTAGCTCAGCAAATACCTGTATGTACAAACCTACTAGTAAATCACCCACATACAGTAACAAGATGATGTTGCGACCATCATCTACCTGGTAAGATAAACACAATAGTTACACTAACATTGACTGAAGCCATGCTTAGTCATCCACCTGTCAAACCTGTACCACTGTCCTGCATCTTCCTCAAGACCATATACCTTGGCCTTCTGTCTCTTGTGTCCATCCACTCTCTTCTCTAAAACGGGAATCCATTTCGTCTCTCAGTGCTTTCTTCCAGTTGACAACTCTACCAACAAATACCTATTTGGTTCTTCTCCAAGGACTCACACTCCTCATCCATGCCAAGCTCCCACTGTATCTGGATTCTACCTGCATTGCCTCTTCACATCTTCCTGGTTCTCGACCATCAATAAGCAATATAAAAAAGGTGAACAACGAATATGAGGTTTACATACCCTTTCTGACCTCCACATGAGTGTTTGAGACTTGTTGACAGCTTATTTTTTGCCCAATATCCGTTCCAGTGACCGATCTCGGCCATCTCCCAGTCTGCTCCCGACCGATGTCGATTCCTGCACTAACCCTGACTGCCGACGTCATTTCCCTGGCCAACGCCGATATCCTTTATGCCGATGTCAGTTCATTCATGACCAACGTCGGTCTTCCTATTGCTGACATTGGTTACTGTCTGATCGACGCTGGTACCTGTGTTTGTCTGTGAGTGATAACTTTTTACCCACGAGCTCTCCATGGATCAAAATCCTAATCAAATCAACCCTGCTCTGCTCAGAATAAATTAGTTCCCTCACCTGATCTTTGTCCGTCATCTCCTCCATGAACACCAAGGCTTTCCAGTTCTTTAGCTTGTCAAAAACATCTGTCTTCCGCTTCAAAACCTGCATTCTCCTTCTACATATGTAACCAAGCCTACAAAGCCACATCTCTGTAACAGAAGGTGAATCAGTAATATAAGTAGATAGATAAAGGATACCTACTTTCTTACCACCATCTAATTCAAGTGTATCCACTGTGAGAGTTACAGTGCATCTCCCATCACCCAAATTTCTTGAAGAAATTAGACTCATCTCCAAGACTGGTACTTGCATGACTTCCTTCAACCACTGTGTGTCATCCATCTACAATTTCAGCTTCACTTCCCCTTCGTCAATAATCTGACAAGGCTCTCCAGCTCCTAAATAAATCTCTCCAAAGTCATACCCATGAAAAGATGCTCTATTTCGAACTGCATGGAAAGAGGCAAAAGAATTTGTGAACCAAGATTCCACTTTATCCAGAACATCTCCTGCAACATCTCCTGCAACATCTGCTCGTCCCTATTGATCTACAACCAACCAACAATCTTTATTTACCTGCTCTTTCTTTCCATCAATCAGACCATTCGTGCTATTCAGTTTCTCCATTTGTAGCTTACTTCCTTCTGCCATTGTTATACTCCCACTCAATCAAAAACCCCTGTGAGTAACCTGTAATCAACAAACACTACCAGATCTGAAACCACCTATTAGTCAACCCAACCAAAATCTCTGATACCACGTGTCAGGAACCTAGAACAATAAACATGCTCCGATGCCTACTTAGTCAGGATCTTGCTCTACCAATTAGAGCACATATGATTACTTCTTGTATTAGCAACTAAACACAGAATTATACCAAAATCAATAAGTAACTAGAAATATGAAACAACATAGGAATATGAGAGACAATACACAATTGAATTAATAATCACTCAGAAGAATATACAATAAGGAAGATGCCACTTTTTCCTCCACCTCAAAGGTTCGCCATGCCTCAAGACCTTCTTCCCTCTCTCTCTCGGTCCCAACAATCAACTCAAATATAGAATTGATGTTCACCTCTCCAACCAGTCAGTAACACGCTGCCAATTCACCAAGTACACAACCGTACTCCAAGTAGATCCCCTGCTCTCTGCTGCTACCTGCAAATCACTAGACCTTACTCACCATATAGATATCTCTACACCCATGAAGAACCCTTGTCCTTGCCTCACCAAGTCCTTATGATTCTTCAACCAGTACCCCGGTGGATCAGCTCCTTGACCTAGCAGACCTTGCAACTCTCCCTGATCATACACACTTAGCACCCCTTTGGAACTAGGAGGAGCTACACTAGCTCTCTCTAAAAGCTCTATAGCTTTCTAGCACACTTTTACAATACAGCCCATGAGTCCATATATAGATCTCATGCTTACAATAATTAGACTAACCTAATTACAATAATTAGACACGCAACTCAAGACTAAGACTAGCCTTCAACATGCAAACTAACAGTCCAAAAATAGACTCTCCAGAATCAACATGCGAACTTCCTGTTCACGCACAGGCTACCGACGTCGGCACCTCCAAGACCGATGTCGACCAACTGGTAACCGACGCCGGTTGCTTCCTCACTGCCATCTGACCGACGTCGGCTGATCAGACCGAAGCCGGTTTCCCTGCAACTGATTCTGCAACTCCCCGCAACTCTGCATCCTCCATAACTTCTCTTGTTTGCACCCTGGTGAAGCTTTTAGCTCCACAACCTAACAAAGAAGTCATATAGTGAACACCCAATGTCACACAATGTAATACACACTCAAGGATAACACCATATAGCAAACAACAACATCAATCATGAATAGAATAAGACCAATCTACACAATCAATTTATGTCATCATCGCATATATTAAAATATAGTATACATAATATGCAATACTTTAAATATTATATGTGAGAGAAATCCGTTTGTAATCACTGTAAGTAGCTCAATATGATCAATTGAATGGTCATATAAATATGTAACCTATGTAAATGTATTGAAATGCCCCCAATGTAGGAAATGTAGCCTATGGGTATAGGAATACCCTACATGTGAGCGTCCAAGTAATATATAACTTATATGGCATGTATCTCACTCATGTATACCATGAAATGCATGTGCATGGAGATAATGGATATATATTGTGTATGTGATAAATCATAAATGAATCATGTAAACTAGCAACACATGTCATGCATAGGTCTTGGTTTTAGAATATTTTCATGTTTATTTTTGTATTTTTTGATTTAGTACACATTCATATAGTCAAGAAAGACCAAGTGGCAAAGCTGAAATAAATAAAATAATGGAAGGGATTTGAACAATTTGTGGTATGTGTCAAAGCGTAGTGTGCACTAAGTGTAGAGGCAAGGTATCCTCAAAGAAGTGAATGCAAGTAACATGCCCATGTGTGAATGTGAATCTCAAAATCACATCTCAAGAGAGTATGTGGCAATAAAAGGACATTTGTCCTGAATGAGAAATAATTAATGTATATGTTGATGTCCTAATACGTAGGCATAAATGTATATGATCATGTAATAGTGAATATAGATAGTCAATATGTAAAGGTGAGCCAGTAGTATGTTGCAAAGAATGTGCGTTGGTAGGAAGATATTATGAGGATGCATCGTTATATGATATATGTCATAGATGTTTGAATTAGATTAAATAATCAAAAGATAAGAGCTGGTGAAAAGAAATCCAAGCACTGAAAGAATGATCAATGTAAAAACATATGTACACGTGTGTCAAGATAGAAGAATAGATGAGATGAAAAATAAAGCAAACATTAAGAATTTATTTACAATAAATTATGTTCCAACTAAAATTATCCCATCAATGGGATACTCATATGTTGGTCTTGTGTCCATCTCAACCACCATTTATGTATATCATATGTCGAGTTATTTGTTGTATCATCATGTGAAATAGGAAAATCTTGGCTTCTATTAATAAGTGAATCTTCATCTTCATCACTATAATACCAATTATCCTTAGTATCATAATCATAATCATAATCATAGTCATTTATAATTTGTAGAATTAATTTATTTAATTTTCTTTCATTCATAGAAGCATGATCCTCATTCGCTTGTGTATATCACCAATGCCAAAAAGTAAGAGTAACTACAGCCATATTTGTCTGCTTGTTTGTATAATCATTAGGCACTACACCCAATTATGGAACTAATTTATTAGGCCTCTTTTACTCTATAATATGTTATTTGATATTAGCATCGTGTGCTTTTTTATGATTAGAGAATAAATATGTATAATTGCCCGAGCACTAGTCAAAAGGATAATTTATGTTTTATTTTATTGTTATGAAGATGTTCCCTCTCTTAAAATGGTAAAAATTTCACATCTATGGTCAAATATAATATAGTCATGATTCTTATCAAGTGTTGCACCCATTGTTATGAGCCATGATCTTCTTAATATAACATTGTATTGCACCAAAGTGGGGTCAATATGGAATGTAACAAGACATGATTTGAGACCCAAAGTTACATACCACTCACTGGATCATATGCAAAATTCGACTGAAGTATCCTTATTCAAGTGTTTCATGACATATCCAAGAGAGTTGAGAAGTGTCATGCTACACACATTAATTTCATAAAGGTATGTAATCTCAACATTGGACCTAGTATGGTCTTTTCCCTTTCCCCATTTTAGAGGATATTTATATTACCAGTCGTATTCACCTTATATAAATTTTGATGAACTTGACGTAAATCTTACCCCACTATTGTGTTAGGTTATTTTTCACATTTTTCCTCTTTGTAGCTTCTTACTTCTCCCAATTTGTCAAGCATTCCTTGTTTGCCAAAATTCTTATCCTTTAGCATCCCAAATTGTCGTTATTTCATTCTTACAATGGAAAATCTTCATGACAAAAGCAAAGCCAACCAAGACTTTGGTGGTTTCCAAGGACATCCATCTCAAAATCATAATGTTATGTCTATGACTAACACTACTAAAAAAATTCAAAATCCATTGGCATACCATTTTGCTTTTATTCAAGAACATCTTTCTAACAATTGCAATATGGTTATGAAAAAAAAAACATACTCTTCCCAACCCTAAAGTTAACACAAGATCTAGGGCTAGAAACAAACCTTGCAATGAATCTGATTCTAAGGGTGAAACCAAAGATTTTCGTGAGTGTACCCATGAGATTAATGTCTACCTTCAAGAACATCTCAAACATGTAGGAAAATCCCTTGAATAAATTCATGCTCTCATGATGGCTCCTTTATTTGAAACCTCACCTAAACATAGTTTTCCTATAACACTCCGGGCAAGTCATCATACATCTTCCTCCAAACCTTCCTTTTCAACAATACTTACTATAATAAAGAGTATGGCTAACCCTGATTTCAATGTCCCAATTTAAAGCTCTAGCATCAACACTTATGTAAATCACACATCTAGTGATACCCAGGGTTCTCACTCCAGACAACATGTAACTAAAGCATTTCAAGACAATCAAAACACACATGACACTACTAAAGTAATGATGATAGTTTTGAAACAAATGGCCCATATGCAATCTAATAACTCAAATTAATTCATGCAATTGTAATTCTAACTTTGTAAATGAACATTAAACCTTAGTAAATCCAATGGGGAATAAATAACCAATGTGCCCACTCACCTTCCTTTAAGGCTCATCTTGGAAACCTTATCCCTCGACATATAATTTGTAATTAAGTCATTAAACACCTCCATCATGAACCTTTAGGGCCACATATTGTAACCATAAATATTTTTAGAATCACTCCCACCATCTCCTATGATGGATATACCAATCATGTTTTCCACTTTAAAGCCTCTAGGAATCTCTATGAGGAGTGGCTGAAAATTGACACCTTTATAGCTACCAAAATCATTGCCAAAACCCTACTAGGGGATGATTTAGAATGGTACAATCAACTTAAGCCTGGTGTATCATGAACTTAAAAGGGCTTAGTGAATGCATTGGTCCAATAATTCCAATATCATGACTCACCTAAAAACAAATTATGTAGCCTAGTTAATCATAAGCAAGTAGATAATGTGTTTAACCTTAAATTTAGATATTTGGGGTTATCTAAAGTTAAGGAGATTAAATTAGCTTTTACACAAAGGTGGTGAACTAACCTAATGAACATACTAATTAATATAATAATCAAACAAATAGTATTTTAAATTTAAACAACTAAGATTTTTTAAAATGGTAAAGTACAACTATTTATAGATATTGCAATGAACTAGAAACAAATGATAATTAGTTGATTTACTATGTGCATGTAGGTATGATATGGAACAATATATAAGTGGACTAGAAGGTTATCTAAAAACAATCATCAAATTCTATAAATATTCAATATATGGCCTCAAACACTTGCATCAAATTTGAATAATTATGTCGATGTAGGTGTCTAACCTTGATGCAATTATCCTATACAAAAGACTAATTAGATATGTATGTGACCAACTGGAGCCTTTCGGGTTTTATGTCACCTTTTTCTAATGTCTTCAAGTGACATACATAGGTTGTCACTCTTTATCAAATTATCAAACCCTAGTTCTTCACCATTGGAGTGACTATGGGAAAAATGGGTTAGTGGGCTCATGGTGTCAAGTTACCCCACAGACACCTTTATCAATGGGTGTCACCTACGTAGTCAATACTATAAAGAAGGCCTCAAACTTATGTAGTTTTCCCCTATGTGTTAGCTTGTGTGTGCATAAGGATGTAATGTATGATATTCAAAGACATGCAATGACCTAGCTTGTAACTTAGAAAATATGACTCATGGGTTATTCCTTAAATGCTCTAGACCTATGGAAATATTGCTTCTATGAATAATATGGAAATATAGATGAATAGATCAAATTTTCTCACTTGAATGCTTGATTGAGTGCTCTTTGTTATAGTGCCTTATGAGTTGTATGTGATTTCTAAGTGTTTCCAGGTGAGGAATGAATGAGGGTTATTCTTGTATATAAACCAATCCATTTTATAAATATCTCACACTAAATCACTTAGGCTAACCTTTAGGATATGTTTCTTTTACAAATTTAGATGACTTTTGGGTACTGGATACTCTGTAGAAAAAGTGGACACTTGCATTGATACAAATGTCTTTTTGGGATGTAAGTGTTTATGGATCTAGAAAATAGGTACAAGTATAGAACTAACAACAAAGGATAATAATCAAGTTTAGAGTTTTTTACACTATATAGAAGGCCTAATCATCAAAATAACAATGGTCAAATTAAGAGATAAATAGTTTAGGCATGAAATGATAGTGAACGTGAGCCTTTTGATAGTGGGTAGGTATAGAACTAAGAGATATAGCCATGAGAGGGATTTTCCAAGTGTACAAGACTGAGGAATTATATCAAACTAAATTTTAGTATCTACATTCCCCCTTTAATCTAGTAATGAAATTACTAATATAAAGGAAATAAATGCGTACATGGGTGTGTATAACACATCTTGTCTTTACATGACCTCAATTTGAGTGTTTTATTGGTGACTAACCTATAACGAATAGTATGTTATAGTATATATCAGTGTATGAAATCTAAAATTGAATTTTTTTGAAATGCTTGAAAGTAAAAGGAGCAAGGTTAGGAGTACACCTATGTGTCGATGTAACCATCTTACCTTGTGGTGATTTGATTTAAAAGTATGCCTCATTATGAGGCATTGAAGATGAGATTAAGATAATTTTGAACCTGTAAGGGCATATATAGAGAGAGATTGGAAGATACATGCCTCCAAGCTTGGTGTAAAGGTGAGTTGTAACACAACCATTGAGCTTGTTTCATTTCAATCGTGCAACCCAAATATGTGTATAATATGGTGAGTATGAGTTATTTAATCAACTCACACTAAATAATTGGTGAGGGTGGATGATTTAATCAAATCCAACCTATAAGTCTGGTAAAGTTATATTATTTAATCAAATCTAACTTATAAGTTCAGTATGATTGAGCGATATAATCAACTCAACCTTCCAAAGGTGAACTAACTACTGTAGTAGATTTGCTCGATAATAGTCCATAACAATCCTTCCTATGTATAATAATAGTCCATAATAGTATTTGAAATCTAAAAATTGATTTGATTTTGACATTTTATGTGCCCTTTGTATGGTATATGCACCTCATATATGTCTCAGGATAAAATTTGGGGATGATAACAATACCAGTGTATATAATGTTACCACAAATATGTATTTGAATCATATAACTTTGAAATATGATGAATTCAAAATCAATGCAAGTGTGGAGGATATGTTTCTATGAAATGCCCCCACTGAATCTAGAGAATCTAATAAGTGGTGTAAATGTGGGGAACATGTTTTTGTAACATGCCCCCACTATAATATAGAGATGCTCAATTTTGAATAAGTGTGAAGGTCATGCCTTTTTGACATGCTCACACTGAAATATGAGTTGTGAAAATGTGTAAGTCATGCCTCTATGACATGCCCCCACCGATAGGCCCCCCCTTTTGAGGTCAGGGGAAGTAGAATCTGGTAGTTACCATACCTCAAAAGGATAAGATAATTGTATAATTTATGTATGGATCATGTAACATGTAGGAGGAACATGTCTAGGTATATATAGCATTGAGGCACACAATATGTGATAACATTAAGTCCTAAGAATCATGATATAGATCAAGGCAATGTCTAGAGAGTAATAGTACAAACTTAACAAGCAATCAAGCACACACATAAGAGCACTTAAAACTAAAATAAAATTAAATGCTCCAAGGAGACCTGATACAAGGGGCATATTCAAATGTCACAGAATCTAAAGGACATGACTTAATCAAATGTATAAAAAACATAAAAATGACATATTCAAATGTCAACATACAACATACAATGGCATATTCAAATGTCTAAATAGGAAAGCAAATGCATGGGGGCTACAATTAATGGAGCATATTAAAATGCTAAAATAAATAATATAATGCAAGACAATAACAAGCAAGGCACAGACTCAAGGAAGTGCATAAAATGAAAGCATGGAATATAGGTAACCAACATGAACATATCATACTAGTTCTTAAACTTATGTAATTACAAAATGTTAAGTACATAGCATATCAAGTACATTGTAAAAGGTATAAGCATGAATATAGGCATGCATAAGTATATAAGCTCAAACATGGTAATGGAAAGTGATCATAAAATAACATAACCTAGGTGTATCATGATCAAAGAAGCAAATGCCCCCAACGTACTTATGTCATGAGTGGGAGGAAGACCCAACATCTATATGTGCATATATCATTTATTTGGGTATGTTTGTATTACACTCAGATGAAGTTTAGAGCACATTTATATATAAGAAATGAATGATATGCTATCTACTAATGTGGATCAAACAACATATGTATAAGAAATAGTACAACTAAGAGCATGCTAATTTTTTGTATGTTTTGAGTTTATTTGAATGTTTTTATATTTTTGAGAATATTTGAAAAAGGCAAAGTTTAGCCGATTATCCAATCTAAGGGATGCTCATCTATAAGTACTCTGAACACTAAACATGGTATATCAAATTGGTGGTACTGTCGAGGAGCATGTGTAGGTGTAATATCTAGTGTTGTAGGTTCTATGATGCTCTGTGTATGTATCATAGGACTTTGAGATCTTGAAGAGGTAATAGAAGGAGTAGGGGTTTACAAAATTGATTGTTTTGTGCTCTATAATGTATTTGAAGTAGTTGTAATAGGAACATATTTAGTTTATCTAGATAACTAAGTATGTTGCATAGTAGTAGATGAGGATTATGTGGAATCCACTATGTATCTCTGATGTAATGGTCTCTCAAGTTTAGGTCACCTAGGAAAGGGGATTTCATGTTGCTTACCCTTTCATAGAGAATTAACCTTAGTAAGTTTTATAATTAGCTGTCTTGGAATAAACTTCTCTTGTTCAAGTGGATGTTCATATGGAATTCAAAGAACTATGACTACTTTGTTGGTATGAACATATATAATATACATATGCATTATGGAAGGCACTGCATAAATTTTATGTATCCAAGGTTGTCCCAATAACATATAAAACACTCATGTGTATGGTATAATTGAAAAGGTAGTGACCACATGTGTTGGGCCAACTTGTACAAGTAAATCAATCTCACCAAGAATGTATTATGAGGTCTCATCGAATGCTCTGACCACTTTGTTCCAAAGGTACAAATCATCATGTGTATATCCCAAATGTGTAAGGAATGTCATGGTGCAAACATTTTTGCTAACACCATTATCAATCATAACACTATAAATAGGCTAGTGAACAAAATATGCTCGAATAAATAATAAATGAGGATCCAAGTCATCATCCAAAATATCATTATCATCAAAAGTAATAGAGGATTTATGAACCATAAGAGGTATGTGTTATGTATAAGTACTAATAATCCCATATAATGGGTTCCCATAATGTGGTGGAGGAGGATGTGCATTATATGCCATTTGTTCTGGATTCTTTTGAGAATGATATTATAATGAATCACTAAACATCTTTTGGTTATGATGGTCACCAAGTTATGACCCTGAATCTTTGGGAGGATCATCAAATGTAAGTTGTTGGTTATCGATAAGGTCTTAAATATTTTGCTTCAAGGTAAAACATCGGTTAGTAAAATGGCCAGGGCCCTAGTGATAGTCACAATAAGCATTATCATCATATCCAAGAGGTGGTAATCTACTCATATCAACCTCTATGGGATTAAGGATAGGTATGAGACAACAATCTACAAGCTTCTCAAGTAGCAAAGATAGAGACTCAGGTAATCATGTAAATTGTTTCCTTAGGCATTTGATAAGACAAACTGATCAAGTTGTTGTGACACTACATTAACAATCATAGTTGTTTCCTTATTAGGTTATTGTAGTCATATAAAATGCAAAATATGGTAACTTGAGTGTGGCTAATGACACCCAATCCATAGGTTCATCTTGCTTTCTCATACTACATCCTTCTTGCATACAAACACATTCCAAACACTAGAAAAAATATATTCCTAACTTTAGACATAGTTTCTAATTTTTTCCAAAATTTTTCAAGCAAAATTCTACAAATTGTCTCTAAATTTTTAAAATTATTACATTAATTTATAAAAAATCATTTAAAAACCCTAGTTTCATATACTAACTCCTATTGGCTTCTTGATGTATCACCTTACATGTTTGGGAGCTTTGTATCCTTTTTGCACAAATTTCAATTAAATTTTGTTAGGACTTTACGCTTCTTATATTCAATACTTTCTTTTTCTAGCACATTACCTATTAAAACTTATTGAAAAACGTTCAAATACATTATAAATTGTTTTCTTACTTTCACAATGGCCTAATATATCAGTTTTGATAAAACTAATAAAAGAGAACTTCAAGAACTCTTAACAAAACATCTAGATATGCAAGATGACATGCTTAAAATTCTACAAGAGAAACAACAAAAAGTGAAAATGGTTAATCTTCTCAAACCACAAAGCCAACAATTGCAAATAACACTATGGGGGTAACTATGTCTCAACAACCCCCTATAGCAACCTAACCTTCTTCTATGCCACCAGCTATAGCTAGTACATCCTTATCCCCTGATGTGGTAACCCTTGTGCAAGAGATAAGATCTCTTCAATCCAAGGTGCAACATCTTGAGCAAGGTACCACTAGACCTACACAAGCTTTGGATTCTTTTGCTCTTTTACATACACCATTGGCACATCATATTACTTATACACGCTTGCCACAAGGTTTTGGTCAACCCAAACTTACTCTTTATGATGGCAAGGGTGATCCAGAGACACACTTAAGAGCTTTCCACATAGCATGTTTGGATTATGTACCCAATGATTGGCTACTTATCAAGCTATTTCCACAAAGTCTAAAGGATTATGCTTTACAATGGTTTTATAGTCTATCAAATTAGTTAGTCATGGCATTCAATCCTTTATTAGACATGTTCCTAACACATTTCAGTATCAACATTGGTGATAAGGTTTCATATGCTTAAATTGCTCAATAAAAACAATGACCAAATGAGCATCTCACAGACTGTGTTATTCGATAAAATACCATATTGGCTAGAGATGACTAGTCCCAGGGTAGATTAGGAGTTACATGACCTCTTGAAATAGAGTCTTCTACCAGCACTTCATGAATCAATCATGTTTGAGTGATTCTCTTCCTTCACTGAATTTGTCATGCACTTAAGGAATGAGAAGTCAAGCTAATTTCAATGGGCAAACTTAAGTACTCAAGTATCTCAGACATAACAAATAAGAGTAATAGCAAAGTCCCATACAAGGTTAAAATCAATGACAATAAGAATCATAATCAACCAATAGTCAATGTGACTTTAGATCCCCCTCAACATGTGGTTTTATCAGCACCTCCTCATCGTACATTTACCAATCTACCAGTTTCTCCAGCCAGGGTTTTACAATAATTATTAGACTGTAACATCATCACTCTCCCTCATATCTAGGAAGCTGACCCAATAAAGCCTCTTCCATGGGGATATGATCAACATGAATTTTATGATTTTCATAGGGTACCAAGGAACATAACAAATAGATGCATCAATTTGAGACATAAGATACATTTGTTGATAGACGACAATCTACTTGATCTGGGCACTTCAATTGAGCCTCAAAAGGCAAAGCCAACACAAGATAAAGCTTTGAAAATCTTCTCAAATCCATTTCCATAGCATTATAAATAGGATAAAGAGGACACATCAGGTGTTCACCATACATACCATACACATCCTCCACCAGCTACATACCAAGCACCTTCAATCGAGGCACATCCTTTGAGAGGTATGATAGGTGTGTATGAGTCTAGAGTTCGAGCCAGACCTTTGATATCTTTTTTAGATCAAGAGATTATGGAGGATAATATAGGTTGTAATGCACTTTTTATCAGAGCACATATTCATAATCAACCTATTTGCAGTGTGCTTATTGACAATGGTTCCAGCCTTGACATGTGCACCTTGACACTACTACAACACTTGGGTTATTCAGAGTAGGATATCACTTTGACATATATAGTCATCAGTGGTTTCAGTGGGCATATACAAATTCAAGATAGTACTTCCACTATAGGTTGGTCCTATATATTTGGTAACACCATTCACTATAGTTCCCAGTGTAGGAGCTTTTAACATATTACTTGGATGACCATGGATTCAAAAACTCAGGGTAGTACCCTCTACATTTCATAGATGCATGAAATTCATTCTTGTTAATTAGGTTATTACAGTCGATGGAGTTTCTTATGAGTCACCACTCTCCACTTCAGAGCCATCTACCAGCGTACAAACACTAGCTCCAGTTCTTCCACCTATTTTATTTTCTCCTCCAATTTAAGTTCCACTTCCACTTCAGATCCAACCATAGTTGTGACATCCATCGCCAGTATAAAGGGTTCACACACCTCCATAGTTTTAGGATTCTAGATAGCTTCCAGCTATAATGTTCACACCTAGAACATTAACATTAAGGTCTCATGTAGCTACATAGAGAACACCTATTCAGAGAGATTCTTTTACTTACAGATGGGTCCCTAAGAGCCCTATAGTTGCATCACTTCTCAGAGTTATAGGGGGACCCCAAATTCAATTTTCACTTCAAAGATTTTAGAGCAGTTGAAATATACACAAATTTCAACTTTATAATCTTAGATATTCAATCATGCCACATGATTCAGTTGTTTGATATAGGACACCATGACAAGGAGTCTCATATGAGACTCATTGATTAGTATCATTTCTTCTTAGTTTTACTTATACATAGATTATATCAAAATATAAAAACAATACAAAAAAAAAACTCAAAATATAAAAATATTCAAATATATCAAAATACCACAAACATTTTGATTGTATGAATCATCCATGCTTTGCATTACTATTATTATGCTAGGACTTACATGTGTTGTTTCATACTATTGTATGTCGATTTATCTACATTACCATGCTTCACTTGATCTCCTTTGATTGTGTGTAGTGACATCCAACTACTTGATTGATTCACTCTACCTATTGAGAGGGAATTCCTACTTCTACATTCGAGACACACATCGATATACCTACCCACTGGGGGAATATTCTACATGACTACACCATCTAGGTTATGTCATTCCTCACTACACACTCTAAGTTATTATGTTGATTTACATTCCTTTCTAGATTATGCAAATTACTATATCAATATTTCACTAGTATCTAACACTTACGTGTTTCTTAACATATACCTAGTCTTGTAATACACATGTTTTGCATACTTTCACATTTGCTTTGATTAGTTAGATGTGATTCTACCTTTCTAGTTATTACATACTTTCTCATCTTGCTTAGTGTAGCTTGTGTGATTGCATTTTTAGTTCCTGCTTATCTCATATTTGTGCCTTAGGACATTTACCAATGTCCTTTACTTTTAATCATGCGTGTGCCTTAGGACATTTTCCAATGTCCCTTGCTTGTACTCTTCCATGTGCCTGTGGCCCCTATGCCAACTTTGCTTGTTTCACTTGTATGTGTATGTGGAATTCAAACATGCTTTCTATGTTTGATTTCCAGTTTGAGTGACATATGCCCATGTCCCTTGTTTGCATGGCCCTTTGGCCATCCCTATATGCTTCTTGCTTGATTGCTTGTTTTAATTCTCAATGTGTGTAATGTCATGATCTACATCATGCATTTCCCTTGCTTTCTTGGATGCCACGATGGACATCATGCTCCATCCCTCCAACTAACAACTAACATCTAAACATTTCTAGTTCTAGTTTAGTACTTTGCATAGGCTTATACATTGTTATATCTATCTAGGCATATCCTTATTGATATAACAATCTCTCAATGCAAACATTGTTATATCTAGAGATATCTTGTCAAATATCACTATTATATTATGTATTTATGCAACATAACACACTTACATGACTCTTTTCTTCTAAGGGTAGTCATTACAGGTTCATGACCTAGTTCAGAATCCAGAGGTCAAACTAGTCAAAATAGAGTAAAAAAATAGTGATAGTTCTAGATCAACAACTAGTTTTAGCACAGGACAACAACGCTAGAAATGGATAATATTAGCAAACACAGGGGTGTCCTCATTTTGGTGATCTTGTTCAGGCATAAAAACACTCAAGTTTTTTAGAAATAGGCAAAAAGTGTAGTTCAAATATAGTTTTTGCACATCTAGATCAGTCAAAATCAGCAGTTTAGTATAATTTTTTTAGAGAATCCAGATATAAGGGGTTATCATGCACATCATGATGGTTCTTACTTTTACTTTTAGATTAGGTAGTTGACATAACTTCTAGATTAAAATCCATGTTTTAGACATCAGTGATTGGGGGCAATATGCATAACACATTGGTCTTCTTTTGTTTATGAGTTCAGTTATCATCCAAACATTCTCAGCAGTTGCATGCCTTACTTCATCTATAGGTGGTTGGCATCACTTTCAAGTTGAACTTTCATGCAAGTTTAAATTTTTGAGTACCTGAGTTCTTGAGTTGGTTTTAACATAAGCATAGTACATCAATTTCAAAGTGGCTTTCATACAAGTCTAACCTCCTTTCGAAATGGCCAAGAGTGGCCTAGTTTCTAGCATATATTTAGGCTATCCATACCACATTATCAGATTTACAGAACATCCATGGGCTCCATGAGCCATCTCATATGACATATATTTTATATTGGTATCACTTCATAGCTTTGCTTCATGGGGTAATGATGGAGCCAAAGGGCTAGCCTTTATATTCTTGAGCCACCTATTCAGAGGTTTTGGACACACAGTCCAGACATATATTATCACACACATGATTCATTAAGTTCACTTAGTTAGCGATGATGGATCCAAATATCCAACCTTTGCATTTTTTAGCCACCTTTTAGGGAATTAAGTACTTGGCTCCATTCATGATATTACTCTAGATTTAATGTATACCCAACATCATCTAGTACAATCCAACATCACAGTAGTTTTTGTATTGGTTCATATACTCAATGAGGCGTATTCATTCCTTTCTCTTCCTCTTAATCAACTTATGTACATTATTATTTTAGATATAGTCTATTTATTAAGAACTGATCTACTTTTATGTTTCATTACAAATTCACACTTTCACAATGTGCTCTCTCTATGCACATCCAACATCACACAGCTTCATGAGCTTCTCCCTTATAGGTAAGTTCAGGAATGTTTTTTTTTCCTTTCTTTTATCCTATTATTTTGCTTTGTTGCATCACTAAAATAAAGCAGGGAGGGGGAATGTAGTCATATAAAATACAAAATTGGATGACTTAAGCATGGCTAATGACACCCAATCCATAGGTCTTCCTACTTGCTTACACAACCCTTCTAGGCTATTCTTTTACTAATTCCAAATCATCCACAACCTTTGAACTTAACTCTAATAGACCTAGGCAAATATTTTAGGCCCATATCCATCCCCCCAAGTCTCATTCCTTTAGGACAAAAACACCTAACTTGGATAAGAGCATTGAAACCTAGGGTGTCCTAATTTTGGTGTTATTATCCAAGTGCAAAATTACCCCTAACAGTCAGATTCTTTCATATCCTTTTCCTTCTCCTTGTCATCCTAATGCAAATTCATTTAACCCATGATCATTAATTCCCATTTAAAAGGCCATTCAAAGTCTATTTAGAAGGTTGACACTCATTTAGAGAAAAGAATCAAGAATACAAACAAATGCATTCAAGCACTCTTCCTTATTATTTGCATACAAACTTCCAAGATCATTTCAAGCTTATTCAAACCTTTACACTAGTCCCTAGCCATTTGAAGTACATCTAGTTTCACATCTAATTGTAGTTATCATACATAATTGCACCAAGCACTTTAATGGGAGAACTACATTATCTTGCTCCCTCTTCAAAGTATTGGTATGTAGATAGTGTGCCCACACATGGGGTGTGAAGTCAAACGTATCCTTTACACACTAACCCCTTCTCTATCTTTTCCAAGTTTCCATTCAAGTTTAAGTACAAATAGATCCTAGGGCTTTGAAGATTTAAAATAGATGCATAGTGAGTTTTGCAAGCTTCCAAGCTTTGATATTTCACTGACAAGGTAACACAGGCCTGCTGAACAAAACCTAAAAAGCTCATATCACCTAGACACTAGTTCTAGAAAAGGACTACAGCATCGGGCAGTAGGGTGTCCCACTTTCATTTCTCTTATCTAATCAATAAATGAACTCAAGATCTAGTTTTTGATAGTTTCCTAGTCCTCCTCCTCCAGTATCAAACCCTGCCTCATTTCGGATCATTCAGAATATGCTAAGTTAGATTTATCTTATTTATTAATATATTTAGAAAAGGCAAAAATATAAATTTATTTACACAAATTAGTAGCTTAATTCTTACATATTATTTACTGATTTAATTTGCTCAGACCTATTTATTTAATTAGGAATAAAACCCCGTTATTCTAAAAACAATAAAATAATTGAAATGATCATCGATTTCACTACCGAGTATGAAATATTATCATTTATAGATGGCTTCGTTAGATACAACCAAATCAATATCACTAAATAAGATAAAGAAAAAACATCTTCTACAACACCCTAGGGCATATTTTGTTATGTTGTCATGCCTTTCAGATTAAAAAATGTTAGAGCCACGTATCAACGTACCATGACACATATCTTTCACAATTTAATTCACCATATGATTGAGGATTATGTTGATGATATATTAGCTAAATCCAAATAATGACAATATCATGCTATTGATTTATGACTGATCTTTCAGTGACTCAAATAATATAATGTCTAACTAAAGCCAAAGAAATGTGTGTTCAGAGTAATCAGGTAAACTTATAGGTTTTATTATCTCTTAGCATGGCATAGAAGTTGATCTTAAGAAAGTCAAATCAATTATCGATATTCCACCTCCCACCAACTTAAAATAACTCTAATCCTAACAAGGCAAGATCTAAGCAATCCAACATTTTATAGCTCAACTTGCTGATAAAACTCAATCATTTACTCGACTATTAAAGAAGGATACCAAGTTTATTTGGGACCAAGCTTGTCAAGAAAGCTTTGATACAATCAAGCAATATCTCCTTAATCCACCTATTTTAGTACCACCTATCCTAGACAAGCCTTTATTACCATATATCTCAACAATAGATCACACATTAGGAGCACTTTTAACACAACACGATGATCAAAATACTGAATGAGTAGTTTCTTACATCAGTCACACATTGGTTGATTATGAAAAAAATTACTCCCCAATAGAAAAACTATGTCTAACATTAGTTTTTGCCACATAAAAACTCCAACATTACATGGTCAATAATGAGACTCAATTTATCATAAAAGCATACCCCTTCAAGTTCCTACTAGCCAAACCACATCTTTTTGGTCGCATCACAAAATGGGTTATGTTATTAAAAAAAATTGACTTAACAATAGTCCTTCAAAAATCAATAAAGGGCCAAATCATTACAGACCATTT